>VZTJ01006498.1:1436843-1534232 GCA_013397795.1 Orthonyx spaldingii
GGGAGGGGACGGGAATAGATCAAGAAATATGGAATTTGCTCAATTCCAACTGCAGGGAAAAAATAGGTGTGCTTGAATTATTATTATTATTATGGTCACTGCTGTGTTTTAGGGAAAATACTCGCTCTAAAGAATAATGCACTTTAAAAAGTAGGTATTTTATTCTAGGAAGTAGATGAACTAATTTTAAACAATCACTGCCTGCTCGAGAAAGCACTGGAGCACATGGTTACTTTTGTGCATCATTAAGGGATGCCTTCCCTCCTAAATTCACTAGATCGGAGGTGAGGATCTAGTTTACAGTGACCCATTTCCAAGAAGCCTCTTTAGGAAAACCCTTCAAAACTGGATTTTCACACAGTACAAGTAGGCACAGAACACAGAGATCATTTGATGATCCCCAGTAGCTCAGACTCTGCTCTGGGCAAACCTCATGCTGTGCTGCAGGCTCTGCAGACGTGCCTTGACGTTGCTGTGGAGCCCTGCTTAGGAGCAGGAAGCCAAATACAAGAACCCCACAGAAGGATGGAGATGGAATTTTATGCATTTCCCCCCAATGCTTGAGAACTGTAAATCCCAATGAAAAACTTCTTACTGTGTTGATGAGGGAAACTCTGAGCATGTTCTCTTTCTCTTGCATTGATATACAACATCATCAACCCCCCACAGAAAAAGCCAAAGTGACCTACACTTCAAAATCCCTGTGACTGCATTACATAAAGAACTTTAACTTGCTATTACAGGTCTCAATCAAATTGAGCTTGAATGGAGACTTTGCAGGAAATTAGGAATATTAACCTGGTTCTCAGAGTTGTAATATTCGGGAGCTGGGAGGGCATAATGATGGCACACAGAGCCTGACAGGTTGTCCATCAGCTTCAGCTCTCCTTCCAGAGATTCCTGGATCAGCAGTGATATGGTATCAAACAAGTGCCTTTCCTAGGAGAGGTGGTGTGTAGCATGCAGAGAGAGAGAGAGAGCAAGCCAAAAAGAGAGCAGGAAAAATGCGAGGGACAGAGACAGAGAGAAAAAAAGGGCAGCATATCAAACCAAATGAACAAAATGAGGAAAAAAACAATAGAAGGGGGGGAAAAAGGTGGAAACATTCAGGGAGAACAGCAGTAACAGGAACAATGGGACAGGAGAAGAGGAGAGAGAACAGTGCAGTAACATCACAGTGAGCAGAGACAGCTTTCCCAGACATTACGAGAGACGGGGCAACTGCGGCTGACCTGGGACCACGGCTGCTCCCACCCGGGGCCCTCCTCAGGGACAATGTCCCTCTCAACAAACAGGGCCAGTCACTCCTGGGGGCTGAGCAGCATCTTCCCACCAGTGCTGTCAGCTTCTACAGGACACTACTTGCTGCAAGGCTTCTACACACATGGTCCATGCTTTTGAGCCGCAGGAACTAATACTTGACACCTAAATCCATATCCAGATGGCACAGAAATTAAAATACCCTGACTGGAGAGAAGCTGAGCGTCCTGTCCATGCAAGCTGCAGCTGAGCAGGGTGGACACGCATCAGGTCACTAATTCACGTGCCAGACATGGGCTGAGGGGTCCCCGGTGTTCTGGCCAATGTCAAACCAGCTGGCCACAGCACTGGGGTTGTACAGAGCAGGGTCTGGGTTTTGCAGGCAGCAGTGGAGCGATTTCAGGGTGCACCTTCCATGTAGGGAATGCCCAGTGCATACAATGAGATGAGGACTGGTGCTACAGTCAAATAGTACACTGTGCAAAAATCCCAGGAAAGAGGCAAACAAAAGAGCATGCTGTCCTTGCAGGGTTGTGTCCTGGGAATTGTATTCCTCTCTTATCATGCTCAAGCATTGGATTTGTCATGAAGATTTTGGTTGGGAGAATAAATAGTCAGAATAAAGTCTCCTGGAGGTTTTTGAGGCTTCTGTTTGAAAGAAAGTGCAAGAAACACATTCTGGAGGTTATGACTGGAATAAACCCTTTCCTAGGCCACCTTCAGAGAGGGCAGATTTAACAGGCTGCAGAGTGAGGATATCATTCCAACTGATTTGTCTCGCAGTCTTTCAATTTCTCTTTTTTGCCAGTGCCAGTCCTGATGCAGGACAACAGGGCAGAGGACAGTTTGTCAGTACTCTGCTCAACACATACAACAACAGTTGGGATGTGTTGTTTCTTCCTAGAGGACGTAGTAAATCTGAATTTCCCCATAGTGCCCTAAGCGCCTTTTTCCTGAGCCAAAGAGCAGCTTTGGACTCCATCTCAGACATCAGAGACTCTAATGACACCAGAAATTTCCAGTAGCTTAGGAACTGAAATTAAGCTGAAGCAGGGATTTACTCTCTTTCACCCTTGGACTAAAGATCATAAATGCATTTTTCATGCATTAGAATACTCATTATTCCACCCCAGGCTGAGGCCAAGATACACTGTTGTGAAATCATGATGTAATAAAAGTTATTGAGGTCTACATAGAGTTTAACCCAATTTGCAATCAGCTAAGACTAAAAATTAGCTGGACTGTATTTCTTGAGTAATTTCAGTTCAGCGACCCCCCAAAGAACTTGTCTGGGCCTTGACCTCACCTCTCATTCCTCAAACTGAATCTTCATCCAGAAACTGTGCTTTAGGGAGATGAGGTGCAGCTTGTAGCAGCTCCCACATTACAGCTGTGCTCCTGCTGGTGGGAGTTCTGCCACCAGCTCTGGTGAGCTCAGGTTTGAGTCTCCTCTGGATTATTCTATTGTTAAAAGAATCTTTTCTTACAAGCCTGATTGTGGGGAGGGATTTTAAATTGAAGTTACATAAAACAAATTTTATCCTGAAGCAAAGATTAGTCAAGTTTTATTCCTCTTTTATGTTGTGGCTCATGGTCTGTATTAGAAAAGCAAACACATTATGCTCCTGATTTTGCTATCACAAAGGACCAGTCAAAACTCTGAATTAGAGTGAATTTGGAGCTAGCTCTGAACTCTGTGGCTTGAGGTGACCTCCAGAGTAAATTGCAAAACTCTCTGCCTCCAAACAGATGCATCAAGGTAGTCTGGAGACCTGCCTGTGGTCTCTTCCCTACGGCATTGGCTCCCAAACCACACAAGGGTCAGCAGCAGACAGCGGGGAATACAAACCCAAGACATCTGATACACGCCTCTTTCATTACCGACTCGTGCAAATCTTCCCTCAACAAAAATGCAGGTCAAGCCCTCCTCACCCTCCAATTGAGATTCTCACCATATGATAAGCTAGTGAGAGCTGAGAATCCACCTTGATTTGCATGGCATTGGTAAACCCGTGGGGGCTCTCGGGTCTTTCTCCACCGGTGTTGCCTGTCCATGCAAAGATGTCTGAGGGGCTGTGCTGGCCAGGGCTGATGGTCTTCATCTCCATCTCCAGTTCTGCTTCAAGCTCTGCCTCCTCCTTTGCCTCCTTGTTGCTCTCCTCCAAGTGCTTCATGAGCACTGCGATCACCACGTTCACCAGGACAAACTGGGCTGTCAGCACAAAGGAGACGAAGTAGATGGGGGAAATGACGGTGTTGTAACAGGTGGACTCCTGGTCACAGTCACGCAGCGTATCCTGGAAAAAGGATGGGAATGATCACAGAATCAAGCAGGTTGGAAAAGACCTTGGAGATCATCAACTCCGACCTGTGACCTAACACCAGCTTATCAACTAAACCATGGCACTAAGTGATGGAGGGATGTGGAGAGATTCCAGCATGAACCTCAGTCTGCAATGGGTTCTCCTTTCATGAAGAAAATTGAGAAGATTTGGCAAATTTCACATCTAGAACAGCAATACACATGCCAACAAAACCTTAACATTTACCTTCATTATCCCATTCCAGTTGTCTCCCGTGGATACTCGGAAGAGGGTCAGGAAGGCCATCCCAAAGTTCCTGAATGTGGCATGCCGTCCCAGGCCCTCGCAGGGGTGTGTATCATCACACTCTGTGGGACCAAGCACAGCTGTGAGACCCCCACTCCCACACCACTCCCACCCTTCCCACTGGCACAGGAAGACTTACCGAGGTCTCCAAAGAGCTCCACTCCAAGAGCTGCAAATATGAAAAACAACAACATGAAGAGAAGGCCCAGATTCCCCACCTGAAAAGAGAAAAAGAAATGGGGGGAAAAAAACACAAAAAAGAACACTCATTGATTTTTTTGTTCCAGACCTGTTTCTTGCTGTATTCTTTAATCCAAAACTTAAATTGCTTCGGGGCAAAAATGACCTCAATGTGAGGATTGTATCTCAGTCCTTCGGGAGGGAAATGTGATTCTCTAATGACAGCAAAGATAAAATGATTAGCATTCCTCTGCAATAGGATATGAGCTGTGGGCCAGAGGAGCTCTGGTTTGATATGGCAGCGGGTTACCTGTGGCAGCGCTTGCATCACAGTGTCCAGGAGGGCCCTCATCCCCACAGCCATCTTCAGCAGCTTCAGCACTGTGGAAAACATGGTTGCAGTATGGTAATGGCAGCGTTAGCATAGAGGCACAAACTCAGTCCCTCTTCCAGAGCCACAGATTATAGGAAGAGAAATGTGAAATCATGTCAAGTGTTCTCCACTAGCTGAAGTCCCTGGCCTTCTCACATCGCTCCTTGTTGCCTGGATACTATCAATATCCCGTGAATAGCAGCATCACCTATCCTGAGACTTGGAGAAAGCGTTATCACTCTGCCTGGCTCTTCCTTCCCCACTTTATCTGTGTTGGACTCATCTCCTTCCTCTGGTTATCATGAGCAGTTCTTTTCCCAGCCCTGGGGCTACTTTCCCACTTCCACAGGCACCCACTTTCATACATGATTCACTGAGGAATTGATTTACACATCTCTTACAGAAGGTTGCATTTCCAATTGGAAGACGCATGTATTTTTAATTCTGAAAGGGATCCAATGCACAGAAAACCCACTTTTCCCTCCTCTTGAGACGCAGCAGCATTTAATTTCTCCTCCAGCTCTTTCCCTGCTTAGATGAGGGCTGCAATCAAAACAATTATTCCTCAGAGCACAATACACTTCAGGAGGGCCTGGCAGTACTTCATTAAGGGCCTGAGCACTCACATTTTACATCTTCATCATTTGGCCCTGACACCTCCATGTTCTGAAAAAAATCAGGCCCTGAAGAAGCTGCCTCCCTGACTTGGGAACGTGTCTGAGGGGACAGATGGATACAGAGTGATGAGGCATGCTTTGTCACCAAGTGGTGTGATGTAAAGCCTCATGGGAATTTAAATTTATTAGATGCTTGTCTTCTAAAGCCAGTGAACTTGAGCTTGTGTTCTCTAACCCCTGTTAGAGATGACTTTGATGACTTTGGAGCAATTTTCCCAGGTACATCTCCGGGAGTTACTGCCACAGCTACTTCTCCTTAATTTCTAAGCTCTCAACCTTCAAGTCCTCTTAAGGCAGAAACACATGGTCAGCTGGCTCAGCTTTTTGGCTCCTTGCAAATATTTTTCCCCATTGTTCTTTTATTTGTTTACAGCCTGTTGATGCTAAAACTATGCACATCCTGATGGGGACGTGCCCCAGGACTGCTTCCCAATGCTTAACTCTCTCCTGGTGCTGACCCTGTACCTCAAAAACGAATCAATTCTGCTGTATCCCTCTCACCTCGAGCAATCCTGAGAACCCTCATGATGCGGATAATCGTGGGGTTAATTGGTAGAGAAGCGTTCACCTCAATCTCTTCCAAAGTGATGCCCATGATAGACAGCAGCACGATTGCCAGATCTAATTGGTTCCATCTGGAGACAACACAAAGTGAAGTTTAACATCTACTAAGAAGCTGGCAAGGGGAGGCAGCTTGCTTCACATGAATTCCAGTCATTTCAATGGTTCAAGCACTCAAATGAATCTGCAGTATTTTTCTAAGGGTATTATACAAAAGCAGTGATGTTATGAAATCATTGTAACTAATGCATCTCATTAGAAAACCATCAAATTCCAAAGATATCCTTGACTGAGGGGAAAGAGAAACAAAAGCTGGGCAGTTTTCTACCCAGAGGCTGCAAACGTCAGGAGAGACACCATGGTGTCTGTCCAGCCACTTGTAGACATGACACTCGTGGACCTCAATGTGAGATCTGCCCCAGGGAGAACAGGATCCTGTGTCCAGTCCTTGCGAAAAAAATTGTTTTGGGTGAAGGAAAGACCCCGAGTACTTGTGCCAGGCTGGTGAGAGTGGTAATTCCAGCATGGACACACAAAATGTAGGGACAGGGATGGAACCATTCACTGGATGCTGGAGGGCTCATGTGAAGTCCTACTTAGTGCCCTGTTCTTGGTATTAACATTGAAGAAGGCAAAAATGGGAGAAAGATCCACCAAGGACATAAAATTTGTGAGGTAAGAGAGTAAAATCTAGATAAAGACACAAGGTCATCCACTGCTCCTCATCTACATAAAAGATAAGTCTCTTCTTTCTTTCATGTTCACTCAGGGCAAGATTCTTTCTCTGGACAAAAATTTTGTAACTTCAGCAGGCTGTCTTGATTATATAGACATGCAGTTGGCGTGAGAAGAGAACTGGCTGCTTGGTGTGGGACCTGTCTCCATTTCATCTGCTCCCAAGGGCCAAGACGGTGCAATCCCACATTTTGGCATGCACAATCTCCCCTCCAGCTCACATCCCAAGCCTCCACCTACCCAGCCTTCAACCAGTCACGCCAAAAAGCCTTCATACGTATCAGACTCACAGCGTGGGGCAGAGCATGGGAATTCAGGACATGGAATGTGGGCAGCCCTCTGCAGAGCCTGCTGCTGGCCTTGTGGTCACAACAGAGCTTTTGTTACCTGTCTTGGAAGAAGCGGCGAAACCCGAAGGCAATGAGCTTGAAAACAGATTCCAGGACAAAGATAACAGTGAAGATGTAATTGCAAATCTTCAGGGCTTCATCAAGAACCTGGGATGTGGACACAGGACTGAGGTTAGATGTTAGCTCTGCAGAGGGGCTTTGCTGCCTCCAAACCTGACTCTTGTGTCATCACTTACTCATTACAGTTAAAAGTCTTCAAACATGGGCTCTCTCTGGTGAAACATGTCCCAGGGAAAGGTCCCAGGGAAAGGAGTGCACTTGCTGCCTGGTGATAGAATCCCAGGAAAGGCTGACACAGACCCAAGGCACAACTCAGTCCCCTAGTAGCAGCACAGCCCCAGTTGGGATTGCTGGGGTGAGCAGAAAGAGCTGCTGCATTTTCTGGTCTCAGCAGCACAAGACCTCTTGTGCTTTCATCAGAGAGCTGAATTTCATCCCACTTGTTCGTTTCTGCAAGTGCTGGCTAAATGGCTCCTTGGTGACAGCCTGCCATTACTCCTCACCTTGAGCTTTTGGCAAGGTGCGGGACAGAAGGATAGCATGCCAGGAGAAGCTAGTGCCTTGCATTTTCCTCTGCCCCCCTTCCCTCTGCAGAAGTCACTCTGGTCTTTAATCCAAGTGCATTCTGGCTGGCACAACTCTTGCACAGCCAGGCATTAAGCTACATCAGAGGTGATTTCATCCCCAAAAGCCTCGCTCATGAAGGAACGCTGTGGTAGCAGCATCCTTCATGGCCTCTTCAGTACCATGCATTGAATTTCTCCCTGCTGGCAAATAGGATGGTAATAACAATGTCCAGGGCACTGTTAGGAAACAGGGGAGATGTGCCCATAGACCAAACCCAACATTTACTGATCCCTGAGTGGGAGAAATCATAGCAGAAGGAGTTTAAGTCATGCACTCTGCTTTTGTGCGACAGTTTATCTTCAAGCATCCATGGACAAAAATCACCTCATCTGACTGAGAAGCACAAGTCCAGCTAGCAAAGGAAGCCGTAGCTCTGAGCAAGCCCCCCTGCCATACTGCAGGGCACTTGGGCTCTGCAGCAAATGAGCACATTTAGCTGGCAGAAGCAGATTTTGCCCAGCAGCTCTTTACTCAAACCACCTCTCTGCACACTGCAGCATTCCCCCCCCCACCCCTTCCAGAAGTTGTAGCATCTCCAGCTGGGGTCTCATCCCCAAGGCATCCTGGTATATCCCACAACCAACCCCTTTCAGCACCAAGGCACCAAGCAATCACTAGTTTGGATATAAATCTCTTTGTTACATTTAGCCTTGAAATATCTTCAGGATCTCACCACCCATCACCCAGACCCAGAGGGACTTCCAGGCCCCGATTCAGCAGGACGCAAGCATGTGCATGGCTCTGACCGTGCTGTCATCCCAGCACAGACCAAGCTTGGACTTGCCACCCAGATACTGCATACCAGAGGCTTAGAGATAAAATGTTATTTTCCTAAAGAAAATGAAAAACAAAAGCCTGCCCAACATTTTTATAATACTAGAGAAAATGTAGCTGTGAAACGACTATGGCAAGATGCACGCTCTAGAGTGACTCCAGCCCAGGCTCCTTTGCCAACAGCCTTTTTCATCACCAAATGACTGAATCATGCAATGAGCTTTCCAGGGTATTTAAAGGTGACCTGAACAGAAAAAATAAATTGGGCTTGTTCCCTTTTACTTTTGGCTTATGGTAGACTGGAGACTATTCCCCCTGCCGTTGTTTGCATGTTGTAATTGTTTGGGGTTTTTTTACATTAACTATTCAAGTTCTGTCTAGTCTTAAACAATATTTCCTCCTATTGTGTGTTATATTTTTCTTTCTGAAAGTGGCTAATAAAAATAGGTACACGTTATATGGCAAAGGCAGCTATTTCCATTTTATTCTCATGCACAGAAGACTTGACATCCCAGGATAGGCTGTTTTTATTTTCACAGTATGACAAACACCCAGGAACTAAAGCACACCAACATATTAAAATGCATTTTAAAGACCAGCATGGAATTCAGTTCCTGTGAAAACTGGGTCCTATGGGACACTGGGGATTTAGGAGAAACTTTGCAGAAAAACCGCATTTCACAAATTCTTCTATTCTTTTTCCTTTTTCTCTTTGTGTGTGTGTGTGTGTGTGTGTGTGTGTGTGTGTGTGTGTGTGAGTGTGTGTGTGTGTGTGTGTGTGAGTGTGTGTGTGTGTGTGTGAAACCTAAGTAAAATGGGAGACATCAGTGATGATTTAATCTAGCAAAGCAAGCAAACCTGCTCCCAGTCTCATTTTCAAAGCAGTCAGTTTGCACTTAACTAGAAGGGAAAGGTGCAATGGGATCCATGTACCAGAAGCCGTGGATTGAGCTGGGAGCCAGTTGTAGAATGGCTACACTCCATGGCAAAGGCAGAGGTCTGACAGCAAACCTGGCCTTAACCCTGCCCATCAGCACATCCCAGCACAGCTCTGCATGTCCTGCCTGCCTGTCCCCCACAGCTGTCCCAGTACCTTTGGCTGCTGATAGTGCTCCATGGCCATGGTGATGACGTTGAGGCCGATGACGCCGGTGATGAACAGATCCAGGTAGTGGCTGGTGCACATGTGGTGGATCAGGAGGCGGAAGCGGGAGTAATCCGAGTAGTAGGGCTTACACTGAGCTTCTGCAGCAGGGAGGAGGAGAGCGAGAGGCAAATCAAGGGATTTCTCTGCATCTTTCTCAAGTCAAGGCACTCTCACTCTCCAACTCCAGGGATAATAAATTCTAGACCAATCACAGCAACATGCAGTCTTTTTTATTTCCTTTTTTCCTTGCTGGCATGTTACCATTTTTAATGCACAGCAGGGCTCCCGTCATCTTACATCCATTAAATATCTTCAGCGGGACATGCTCTACACTCAGCCTTGTAGCATCAGGGATGAGGTGAGCTGTGGCTAGTATGCTGCTAAAGATAATTTTTCTCTCTAGGGAAATTTAAGTTAAATTTAAATTAAAACAACAACTTTTGTTTCTGTTGATCCCCAATGCATCTGAAAGCCCAATTAATGGTCAGGTGCTGGGAACAGATTTTACTAACAATGGCCAAAAAACACAGGTCACTGAGTTTGTGGTGGTCTTTGAAAGAGAAAGAGTTCAGGCATATTATGCTCTTAGCAATAAACTGTAGAGAGAAGAGAATTCAACATTTCCGCTGTCAGAGCCCTGAAAAATGGTCCATAAAAATACCAAGGAAAACTGATCAATGAGCCTTAGTAATCAGAAAATAACAATCCTCCATTTAGACAAGATTATCAAAGTGCAGATTTCACTGTCCAACTCAGTCCTGTTTTTGGCTGCCTCGGGGATGACAAATGGTCTTTAGACCCCAAATGTTCCTAGAGATAAACTCATTTACTCACCTAATCTCTAATGAGAAAATGCCAAGGCTGAGTATATAATTCAGTACAATTTTCCAGGAGGCATTATAATGCAGATTGAAGTGGAAAGGGCTGTCTTGAAGATGTCAGAGTATAACATTACCCTCATAATTAGAAGATCAACCGGTTATGAAAATTATTGAGCTGTAAGAATTGCATGGTTGATATTTAGTGCTCCAGAGCAAATGTACAGTTTGACACATCAGTGCAAGAAAAAAATTTGGGCAAGAATGATGCCAGGAAGCACAAGTTTGGGTTGCCCTAGGGGAAAACTAGTTCTAGAAGATTATATTTTGCCTAGAAGTAGAGTTCACTTTGCCAATAGCCAATGACACTGCAAACGAATTCATAGATTTAATGGTTTCACGTGCTCCCTGCTTTATAACAGAATCCTGAAAAATCAGTTTTGTTTTTTTCCATTGAGATAGACCTTTCCCTTCCAGCCCAGGAACCAAATGGAAAAAACACTCATCAGTTTTATTCTGTAGGGGTTTGGAAGGCCCAAAATTCTGTTTCAGTGTCACCGAATGAAAAGCAGTATTAATATTCACTTTCTGATCTGCAGTGGGCTTTAGGTGATCTGCACCTGAGTGCTAAAGCACAGTATTGATGAAAAGGTCTATACAATTAATTTTCATGCTGAATCTATTGAGTGTTTGTGAAAAAAACGCAGACCAGTAGTTGCTGACTCACTAATAAGATTTTGTCAGATATCTCATAATCTGCATAAATCTCCATAAAGTCAAGATATCTCGATCACATTATGCTAAGTTATGAGTAGCAAATTAACTAAAATGTTTGAATACAATTAGGTCAGGAATAGGACCTATTTTTATGAACCAACTTATCACCTCAGAAAGAAACACCATCGTAATTGGATCACTTACTTCTTCTGCATTTATGTATAATTCACATTCAAAAAGAAAAATGTCAATGTTTCTTCCTTTTTCCTGCAATGGATTTATTTATGAATAATTGCACTGGAATTCAATTTTTTTGCTCAGCTTTGACTGACAGGTAATTCCAAATCCTACAGAATATCACCGATGCTGTTAGAACAGAGAGAGGATTTAGAGAAAGGTTGTAAATATTCCCTGGACAGGGCTCCCACACCTGGATTAGCCAGTGCATGACCTTATAAGCAGGGTTGCTAATTGTTCAGATATCTGCAAAGGCGTTTCCCCTCTTCACCCCCCTCTCCCAAACCTCCTGTTCATCTTTCCCAGCACCCAGGCTCCCATAGCCAAACCTCTCTGGATGCTGCTCTCACAGATGTCCTTGCAGCCTTCAAAAATTCCCAGTGATAAATGTTCCATCCTTCCCTGTTAACTTTTTTAAAAGGGGATTTGGCAACCCATGCTTATAAATCATGCCACTACTCACTTCCCCGGTGTCCCCATGCTGGCCATGCATCTTGGTGCTGTATGGATGCTCCCATGGGATGACCCCACACAGGCTAACATGCTGCCTGAGGGCTAGGATAAATCCCCGCTGTGTCTAGGTGGGCAGGGAACTTTCAGAACAGATAAACCTTTTTTTACCATTGTGAAAATACAATTTCTTTAACTTGACCCTGCAGAGTTCTGCAGAGAATTTGCGGATAGCTCTGGTATAATTCCCCTATGTAAAGCCCGTGCCCCCTATGACACAGTGCCATTTGTAATTATTGCAATAAAGAGCTTAACAATACCAACATCTTGGGAAATACAGACATCTGTTAAACTCCAGGTGGTGAACTTCACAACTAACACAACATCACATTACTGTACTGTTACAATACACTGTGTCAAGAACAACAAGAGCTCTGGGTTAGTCTTGGTTATTACTGGAAAGGTTAATGTGGCTTCCAGGCACTCATGGCGTTAAAGAAAATAGGAGAGCAAACCAACAAAGAAGAATTGGCAGAGTGAGAAAAGATGAGGAAATACAGCAAAAGCCCACTATGAGACATCAGGTTGGTAAACAGGGTGTAAATCAAGCTGCTTCACTGGGGCTGGAGGCCAAGACAGAGGGAGAATTGGGTCAAATCTGGAGATAATTACACAGGATAAACTTGGCTCAGACAGTGGATCCTGAGAAATCTCCTCCTAACCCAGGTATGAAGGGGATGTTGCAGCCAGTTGGGAGGTGGTCTGAGCACGTCCATCTGCTCTTCCATACTGGGTGATGGTGGTCCAAGGGGACCAACTATGCTGGCAAGGGGAGCAGTGCCTGATGGGGGTGCACTTGGCATTAGCTCATCATTTCTATGGGCTCTCAACTCAGGTTGTATCCCAAGCTTGAGTACTCAACTCTTAGCATCAATCTGCAGGATTATAATTGAGCCCCTTGACAAGGGTTGGGAACTCACCACCGTTCTCTCCTGCTTGTTTGGAAAGGAAATAACCATTGCTGTTGCAGGATAAACATCTCCCATTCCTAATCCCTGTCTCATTTCTCCCAGGCCAGGTTGCCCTTGGGGTTCGGTGATCCCTGGGTTTGGGGCACTAAACCCTGTGCTCCATTTGTCTGATGGCTGTGGGATGTCACCTGTGAAACACCACCAGTGCCCAGCAGAGCAGCACTGGGGGCACGGCTGTTTTTGCTGGGCAGTGCCACTCCCGGCATCCAGAGTCTCCCAGGGCTCGGCTGGTCTCTGCCAGCACAGTAGGGAGTGGGACTGGGGCCACTTTCTTCCCATTAACTGCATTTTTTGAGGGGGAATCAGGCTGGGCATGCAGCTCCAAAATATCTCTGAGGAACATCTGCCTCCAAATATAGCCCTGTCAAGAGAGAAATTGTCACTTTCCCCGAGGTGACTTCGAGCCGGAGATGCGTGGGCATGGGAAATTGGAATTCACGAGAGTGGGACAATTCCATTACTGTCTCCTTCAACTTCTTCCTTCTCCTATAATAAGGGAATTAACTCCTTTGCAGGTTTGAGTATATCTGGAGGACAGCGACAAACCAGTGAGCAATGAGCCCATGATGCAGCTGGATTTACAAACTGTATCAAGAACATTATTATGTTAAAAAGAAGTTTGCACTGAAGGAACTTGTTTTATTTAAACACAGAGTTTTACTTGGCTTTTATTGTACTGAATGGATTTATTAAAAAAAGAAAATGAAATGGAAAATGATAAATTATTTCCACTGCGAAGAGTCCAGTTGTGATAGAATGTAGACTCGGAGAAAAAAAAAAAAGGGAAAAATAAAATTATAAAATATCTCACTAAACACCAGGCAACAGCACATATACGCGCGCACACACACAAAATATTCCATCTTGTCTTCATAGAAAGAGAAAAGAAGCCCTATGAAAGTGCAGAGATGTGGGAGAGTTTTGGGTCACAACTCCAGATTGCTCATTGAACCACAGGAGGTTTGTCTACAGCATCCGGGACTGATTCCCTAAATTCCCAACAGTCAGGTTCAGAAATAAAACTTTTCTATTTCCTCACATTGGTGCCTGAAGAGCAGCATGGCACATTCACTACCACTGGATCCAAAGAAAAGACAACAAAAGGGAACACAAAGCACAGACCTGACAATTGTACACATTTTAAGGGCAAACTCTAAGAGACTTTCTGAGCCTGCATGGGATAACGGAGGGGTTTGGAATGAGTTCAGTGCCTTAAAAATAACATAAAATAAGACAGCCTTGATGTAACTCTGTAGGACCAGGAGAGGAGGCACAATTAAGCAAAAAGAAGAAAAAATAACCAAATCACCAAATCCAATGAAAGCCCCTCCCTCGCACTGGCCCCATTTCACAGGAGAGACCAGGAGGTCCAGCAAGAGCAGCAAGAAGGACAGCAAAGAAATATAAATATCAGGAATGGCAATGGGAAGGAGATTCAGGATTTATTAAAGCATGTTGTGATAACTTCCAACAAGGCCTTAGAAATATAAGGTAGAACCTCTGTCTCCTTGAGTTATCTCTGCAGTGAAAGCCAATTTTTATTTAATCAAAACTCCCTGCAATCTAAGAGAGATGGATGGAGCCCTGCTCCCATCTCAAGCAGTGGGAGCCTGTGCACAGGTGAGAGTTTTAATGGCACAATTTTCGTAGTGTATTATTTTTGTCGAAAATTACAGCTATATTTATTTCTATGTTGGTGCCTCTTTAATTATTCAGGCTAATATTCTTAGGTTATGAATTAAACAAAATGCTTGCCAGATCAAAGCTTCTCCTAAAAATAAAAAGAGCAAGGGAGAGTTTTGCAGCCCTGAGCATCATCCTGAGAAGGGGGACTGAGAAAGGGAGGTGTGAGCGAGCTGTGGGTTGAAAGGGACAGCTCAGACCCTGTTAGTGTTGAGTCCAGCTGGCCCATGCTCACCAGGACCTGTAAAGGCTTTGAGGTGGTATCTTTATTTCTTTTAATTCACAGGATGCTTTATGGAAGAGCAACTCTTAATCAACACAGAACTTACACACTGGGCAGCACAATGACTAAACCCC
Organism: Orthonyx spaldingii; assembly: GCA_013397795.1. Classification (NCBI taxonomy): domain Eukaryota; kingdom Metazoa; phylum Chordata; class Aves; order Passeriformes; family Orthonychidae; genus Orthonyx; species Orthonyx spaldingii. Next base: position 1,451,490 of record VZTJ01006498.1, read on the forward strand.
ATGTCCACACTGGGGGTGGGTGTGGGGTTGAGCTCCCTGTTGAAGCACTGAGGCTCTGCCCTATACTGAATTTTACTCTGCTGAAAAAAAATACTCCCTGGAGTACAGTGTTTGTAGAGCAACAAACAAGGGCTGAAGAACTAACTAAATATCCTCCCTAAGCCTCCCAAAGACACACCGTCAAATTATTCAGATTCCTAAGCTGGTGGTTGGAAAGCTAAAGTCTAACAGTAGTGAACCCATTTCACAGTCCAGTCATTATTCTCTTAAGGAAAAAAAAGCTAAAAGAACAAAAAAAAACCAAAAAAAAAACCAAAAAAAAAAAAGGAGAAAAAAAAGAGCCATGAAAAGTCTGAGAGTGTCTTAATGAAAACCAGAGGAAAAAACAACTGAATAACATAAGGTGGTTGAGGAGTAAATTAAGGGTTTGAAAGTGTCAGTGCTAAGACAGGTCTGCAGACCTGCAGCTCAGGATGAGATGCGTGTGCCATGAAGGAAGCAAACGAGCTTTGCACCACACACACAGTTTAGTGGGATGCCTCTGCTGCGGTGGCCAACTGTTAGTGACACAGCACTGCCATTCAGGGGGACAAGACGTGCCGGCTTCCCAGTACCTTGCACTGCACTGGCTGAGCTCTCCAGTAACACATCATCCAGCATTAGATCTAAAAGAATGAAATGGCATTAATCACCTGGCAGGACACACGGCAAGACTCCCCAGCCCCTTCAGAGGTCCCTATGGCTCTCAGGCTCTCCATTGCCTCTACCAGAAGGGTTTCCTTGTGGGATCCTTGTGCCTCATGGAGGGTGGGCTCAGGCACATGAGAAAAAGGAAGGGCTCTTGTGCTTCTCCCACAGGCACAGGTGGAAGCCCAAGAGATCCCCAAGAACCCCCTCAGTTGATGATAAAGACGACTCTGCTGAAGGATGATCTGGGACACTTCCTGCTGGGACAGCAACACCTCACAATGACCACTCCTGCACCTGCCCACATCTCGGATCTCACATGCTGCCCTGGTTTCCAGATACCTGATTAGATAAATGCATTGGAAGAGTCTACAACCAAAAACGACTGTGCCACCAGTCAGATATCAATGTCTGTATCTGACATCTTTAAGTTCGTTCGGACATCTGGGGTCACTCAGGAAGCCCAGCTGAAAGGAACCCCCATGCAGCTGCTGACACAATCCTAGCCCTAGTCTTGGTTTCATCAGTAAGTTCCCACTGTGCAGAACAAAGTTAAGCAATGACATCTGTTGCCTCCGAGGGCAAACCTGGACATGGTCAATTAAAACCAATGTTTTGCTGAGCACGGATTGGTAAAACTGTTCTGAAGTAATTTGGAGGACTTCATACTTTGCTCTTGCAAGGTTTTTATGGCAATTGAATACTCAGCAATATTTGATCCTCAGTAAAACAGCTGTTTATTGCCTCTTTAATTAGGCATTTCATAGCACTGAATGAATAACTGTATCTCCAGGCATGGTTTGTGATTCCTTCCCGCTGGGAAATTGCCCAGACTTACATCTTTTCTTCATCTAGTTCCTCTAGCATTATAAATAAGCTAATTAATAATAACTAAACATCTATTTTTCTTCTACAGAAATGTCTGCATTCCAAAACTGCAACTTTAAATAGTTATCTTTCTATTCAGCCTTTAAAATCTTCTTCTAACTCATCAGCCTGAAACTGTGCTTGGGAACTTGGACTAAGCAAAAGAGCTTTCTAGGCATTTTCTTAAGGAGGGAAAAAAACCCAAAAAAACCCAACAACAAAAAAAGGAATCTTTCCATCTGTATCCCACTTAACTGAGAACAGTCTAACGTGTCCTCCAGCGCTCTTGAGGGAAGCCTCCATCTTTCCACTGGCCAGTGAGGGAGCCAGGCTCTCGGCATAAACCCAAGTTTGATGTCCAGAGGCTGGTGTGACACATCCTACTGGTTACAAAACCTGTGAAGCTCACGGGACTGAAAGATGTGACCAGTGAAATGGTTGGGTAAGTGCTGAGCTGAGAGAGGCTGAGGCAGCTCTGTGGTAATGTGGTTCCGTGATTAAACCTGTCACAGCTGTTAAACACCTCTTAGGCTTTTAAAAAATAACACAGACTTCATATCACCAGCTTTGAGAAAAAGCACCTGATCAGACAGCCTCTTAAACAGTTCTGAAGTGTGTCAAAGATAGAGAAGTGAAAGGGGACAGGGAGAGAGCAGCAGGTGGACTGACCAGGGAGGGATAGTGTGAGGCCATGGAGAGGTAGGGCAATGGAGAAAGTTCAGTCAGAAGAGAGAGCATGCGAGGAGAAGAACATCTCTGACCTGTGGCCTCTGGCTAACTTATTTCTGATTTATTCAACTACATTAAAAAGAAAAGAGACTAAGAGACAAATGTCAGGTTGGAGACTTTTGGCAGAGTGGGGTGTTCCCTCATTTCACCTGTAGAGCCTCCTCTAGCCAGGGCTGCACGTTCGTACATCCAGTTGGTAGTTGGATTCAATTTTCACCAGCATTATTTTGTCTAGTTACTATCCTCATCTGCTTTTTTTTCCCTTCTAATCTGTATTTCTCAAGCAAATGCATTGATATGTTTCTCTAAAGAGTTTTAAAGCATCACTAGAATGAGATGGCTCCATTATTTTATTACATTCTTGCATAGCAGTCGTGCTAGTGTGCCAATAAATAAACCTGCTTGATAAATGGGACAGGTAACATCACTGTGGCATTACAAGACTGTAATAAACCAAATAGTGAATCCAGTTATCAGCAGCAGTGCTCATGACTCAGATTTATGATGCCATCCAGCACTGCTGATCTTTGCAGTTGTCACTATTTGTATAACACTGAGCTCTGCTATCCGAGAAGCTCCAGGTCTGATCATTATTATTTTTTAATTTAAATAACCTGCAATGGAAAGGTCATTGTAAATCATGCAGCCATTAAAAAGGCTTCCTTGGCTCCTTGCTCAGCCTAAAATGACACTATTTCCTTCATGCAAATTTTATAGCTGGACATGCTTTTGGGAGAAGAATGATCACGAGACACGAGGCAGCGAGGGGAGGGAGGAGGGGATTGTGTGGAAGGTCAAGCAGGACTCAGAAAGATGTGGAAAGACTACCGACCAGCCATCTGTTTCTCCTTACTCCTTCTCTTTTTCTCCAGCCGGCGGAGCCTCTTCTCCTCCCGCCTCTTGGCTTCTTCCTCCTCCTGGTGCTGCCGACACTTGTGGAAATTCTCCACCACCACCCCCACAAACATGTTGAGGACGAAGAAGGCCACAATCAGCAGGAAGGAAATGAAGTAAAGGAGCATCCATGGGTTGTAGTTCATGACTGGCTGCAAAGTGGAGGAAGGCAAATTTCAACTGAACCTCCCTTTCAGGCAGTTCAGGCTGGTCTGGTCTTTCTGAAAATTAGAACTTTCTGAGACATTTTAACTGAATGCTCCCAAACCAGAAAGTGTGTTGAGGACAGAAGCACCACCTCTTTTCTGTCAAAAGGACAGCAGCATCCTTTGCAGCTACTGTAAGTCCCTCACTGAAAACCTCTACCTACGCAAGGCACTTCTTTTCTTCTGAAATTACCAAACTGCTTAAAAAGTCAAACCATCCTTTGATAAGTGCACTTCTCCTAGTGCGAGTTACACCAGTCATGTTGCAAACTCTGTATGGAAAAGGTTGAGTACAAATCCAGAATTTTTACTGAACTCTTCATCACATCCCACGACTTGGATTAAATGCCACCCTGGATCCTATGCCCATAACCCCATTTGACTGTGGAAGCCCACAGTACTTTGCAAAACAAGAGCTAAAATATGTGACCTTTGACAAGTCATTTGTTACAGCTCTGCTGCAGCCCATACCTGCTGGTCGACTCCCACAGCATCCAAGCCATCGTACATGATATCCACCCACCCATCCTTGGAGGCCAGGACAAAGAGAGACATTAGGGCCTAGAAACGCACGGGAAAAAAGTTAGGCACAGTTGCACTAAAGCTCTTTTACTTGTAACATCTTACCCTCTTTGCCCTTTCCTGCCTGAGGAATGTCATTACCTATATGATAATGGGAAACTTTGATGACCAAGATTTCTCTTGGCAGCAAAACCTATCAATGCCAAAGCCCGGTTCAGCAATGAGCGGTAATTCGGAAACCACAGTGCTGAAGACAAAAACTGCTTCATTTCCACCCTCTGGGTCTCTACTGCTCCCAACTAATTAGTTCTTACCACACTGCTAAAATAAGGCGGTGTTGCAGAGATGGCTGAAAATGTCCGGCTCTATTAGACAAGCCCCTCTGCAAGATAAATTTGGCTTGCTATGTAGCAGTGAAGCAATTAAGTGCTCCACAAAGCCACATGTGCTTGTTCTGTTCCGAAAAGAAGTGTATGCCTGCTTGGAAACACTACCTTTGGGATTTAGAGAGACAGAATGCTGTGTATGCGAACCGAATATTTACTGAGGCTGGCAGTGCCCTGTAAGAAAATCCCATGGGATAATAATGCACAGGTTTTAAGTCAAGGAGGTAAAGGAGCAAAGAAGCAGATTACCGTTCTATTAATACCTGGCCGAGATTATCAAAATTATACTTGTGCCGGACCCATTTGTAGCTTGCTTCTGTACAATCCGATTTATTTGTGATGTTTCTGGTGTCCTCGCCCTGGCAGACAAAAAACTTGCCTTTGAAAAGCTGCAAAACATACAGAGAAGGGAGGAAGTGTCAGGGTTCAGTCCACAGGATTTCTATGCAGGTGATGGGCATTTCTCTGGGGTTCTCTGCACAGCCAACGCCAACCAGAGCTGTTGAGGGAACTGACCTCATTCATGCAGGTTATTAGCAGTCAGCAGCTTGTCTAATATGCACCTAATGAGCAAATGCATGATTTCACATTGTTTAGGACACCCACGTCATACATTAACATGTCTGGTTCAGTGATCTGAGACTTGCCTAAAGGCCTTTGCTCCTGGGTTGTCAGCTCAAGTGTAGCCCCAGCCAATAGCCCAGACCAGCTAATGGCTTCTTACCACACGTGGAACAACTCTGGTGACTCTCAGCCCAGTTGAATGACAAATGAAGTGTAACAGGGGCCCTCTGTCAGTAGAGAAAGGATGGCGGCAAAGAGGCCCAGTGATGGACTAATCTCTGCTCATAGAGGTCCCAAGGGGACACTTCAGAGGGGAGATGAGCCCCTGGGGGTGACATTCATGTTGAATCAAGACTGCTGTTAGTCCCGCTCTGCTCTCTGATCTGGGTGCTGTGCCCCAGCTGTCATAAAGCTCTGCAGTCTGTGCAGGGTCACTGAAAATATTCCCTGTGCACAGCTTAAGGAGCCAAGCCCAGCCAATGCTGGGTACCTGATCCTGAGCTTATTTTCTTTGGTTTAAACGTGGGGAGATGCAACTCCTAAAGAGTCAGCTCCTGATTTATACCTGCCTGAGGAACAGGAGCCTCCATGTGCTTAATTCTAGACCTGATGCTTCCCACACATGGAACAGAGAGTGGCAGGGGATGATTACTGCTTCAGACAGGGTGATTGATGCTAGCAGGATGGATGGTATCAAAACCCAGGAGACCGCCAACAAATCTAGTTTTACTTGTTGACAGAAGCTATTGACATTACTGTTGGGAAGGTGGGGAAATGGCAACCTGCTCTCCAGGCTCCTTAAAACACCACCTGGGTATACAGAGAAGAGACGCTGGTGGGGTTTGATCTGTTGTTCTAGACAAATATCAGTAGAAATAATAGTGAACAAGATAAACCCACACATTACTCCATGGGCTTCCTTCAGAAATCAACAGCAGGAAGATGGTCTCTAAGCATGCAAAATTAATCACTGCTCAATGCAATCATAGAATTTTTGGATGCAAGAAGTATTCCCTGATCTTTCCATGGAGAAACACTATCCGTGCTAAGACAGACTGGGGAGATAGAGTCTTCACAGAGAAAAGTTTTAATGAAGCAGGAAGGTAAATAACTGGTTTTAGTATATTGTCTGTAAATATAATTTCTCCAGGAGCTAGATTGTAATGCCAGTCAGGTGGGAGCAGCAACAGGGCTCCTGACAGGGGTTGGAAATACAAAGCCCAATTTGCAAAAACACTGATCCCTGACAGTGTTTCACAGTTTAGCACTTGTGAAAGGAAAAGACCCAGTGTTTCCTACTGTTCTTGTTTTATCCACCTATTTCTTGTATCTTATTAATGACTGTTCAGACGTGGGCAGCTCTACAACCAAGACAGTTTCGCTAAGAGGATATGCTGTTAGAAAATTCAATGTCTGGATTTAAATGGAAAAACTAACTGTAACTTTGAGAGATCATCTTTTTATAGAAAATAGCTCTGGCCTCATCTTACGCCTAATTAGACATAAATATTATGTCCTGAATACAGGATCAGTCTTGCTTGTATCTACCACTGAATCACATCAATAGTCATGACAATTTAAGGTAAGGCTGCAAGTCACCAGGGAAAGCATTGCAATTAGCAGGGATGAAATTCAAAGAGCATCCTGCAAGTTTTGTTGTCTGGCCATGTCTTCCCATGTCTGAGTGTTAGATTGTTTTATGGGATATACTTAGTTTTATGGATCAGTTTAATATAATGGATGGACGCTGTTGTGCTGTAATGCTAAACCAATCTAGCTGATGAGGTGGTTATGGATGACATGATTTTCTTCCCTTTTTATTTTCAATGCTGTATTTATTATTTAAGCAGTATGTTAGTGTAAAATATTATATACGACACCTTTCCAAAACAAAGCCAAATAGAATTGCCTTCCAAAAGATGGCTGTGACAGATCAGATAAACTTCAGAAAGAGGTAAGTGTTATGTCAGAATATTTATATGAAGCAATCTCTTCTTCCCACGTAATGAGAAACCAATTGTATTGGAAACTGCCACTTCTCCCCTGGGTTCCTACACTTCTGGGACTGAGCAGAGCTGGCAGGAAACAGAGTCAAAAATCTTTGTTTCTGCAAGCTTTCAGTTACACACACTGTCAGAATCTGAATGAATCTCCAGGTCAAGGTCTCGCTGGAGTTTACAAGCCAATGATTTCAGCTCAGAGTTTCTATTTCTCCATCAGTTTGTAACTAGAAAAACGGTGGAGGGGAGATCATAGAATCACGGAATGGGTTGGATTGAAAGGGACACTTATAGGTCAGGTAGTGCAACTCCATGCAGTGAGCAGGGACACCCCATCCATCCTGACATCAATTTGAGTTCAGAAAGGCTTAGACTGTGCAATGAGTACAGATACGCAGATGTGGGGCAATTTGGGGCTTGTTACGCTTTTGGGTTAAGTGCTGAGGCTTACAGAGGACTCACCTGAACTCCCAAAATCCCAAAGATTATGAAAAAGGCACAGCAGATGACCACAATGTTCCCAATGGGCTTCAAGGATGACATGAGAGTCTCCACCACCAGTTTCAGTCCTTGGGCTCGACTAATGACTCTACAGGGGCAAGTAAGCACAAAAGCTGTTAGTCCTGTTCCTGCCCAGTTTTGCCTCCTATCAAGATAGAAGACATGAAGAACATAGCATTAGAAAATTTTTTGGAATGGCAAGTAGCTCAAAAATCGTGATGGAGAAAGCACTCCTGGAAGATTGACCCGTGAAGTTACGGAGGTGTTGGAGGGAAGGGTCTCTGCCTAATACACACAACTTTACATAAATAAAGAGGAGGAGAAGAAAATATATGAGGAGCCAGGCCAGAAAATTCAGCTGCTTTGCTTGGGCCATCCACAGACACAGACTTTCATGCCTGTAGTCTGTCCAGGACTGTGAAGAGTGGGCCTCTCATTGTCCCTTCCTGCACAGATTTAGGCAAGACACCGGATTTCCTTGTCTCAGTCCACAAAGTGGAGCTGCCACTCTTACACATCTGCAGCAATTACAGAATCATAGAATGGTTTGGATTGGAAGGGACCTTTAAAGGTCATCTAATCCAACCCCCTGCAATGAGCAGGGACACCTCTTGCTACATGAGGTTGCTTAGAGCCTCTGATATTTCCAGGGCATCTATCACCTCTCTGGGCAACCTGTGCCAGTGTTTACACCACTCTCATCTTAAAAAAAATAATCTGTGGTGTCCCTATAGTGCTGATGTGTGCAGAGACCTGAGCTACCCCTCAGACCATCACAATTTCTGCTTTATATACACTGTACAGCCTCAGCTCTAAACCAGTGCTGTCCTCCAAGTGAAACTTCACTGGCAGGACCAGAAGCATCTAACCTAATTTCTGTAGCTCCTCTCTGTCTGGTATCACACAGAATTTCTTAACAGAAGATTAGATCATATCAGAAAGTTGAAGAATAATGTGGACTTTATGACTGAAAAAAAAGAAAAGAAAAAAGGTGGAAACTGTACTATACTCTCAAGGTTAATGTTGCAAAGAAAGGACAAGTCTTGTGTGATTTAGAGAAGCCATCTCACTATTCTGGGAAAGATGAACCAGGTATTCAGCCTCACTGACCTGAAGGTGGGAACCAAGAAAGGCATCTGAAGAGGTTACATGCCTCCCTCCTCTTGATGCCAACTGGAATTAAGCATTTCACTAGCACTGTAAATCAGTTTGTACTGATGCCATAGAAACTGTGCTTTCATGAGTCAGAAGCAGTTAAATGCTGTGAAAATCAGAGGAGGGCAGTGCCTGTGTGTTTCTGGGTGCTGCTGGTGACTCCATTGAACACTTGGTTCTCAAAAATGCCCCAAACTTCCCCAGTTTCTAATTTCTGCCTGGGTCTCTTTTGCCATGGGAGTCCTCTCCCATTTCTCCCCAAGTCTGGCTCTACCACCTGAAGCACTGTTGGGAGTTTTGCTGCCTGGACAGAGCCCAAGTTCTCCTCCTCTCCCAGGCGTGGTGCTCCCAGCAGAGGTCCCCATGGACACATCCACGCTCCCATCATGCGTGGCCTCAGCTGGGACCACAGCCAACCTGCATCATCCCTCTCCTGCCCCAGAGCCTGCAGGCTAAGTGACCTGCAGTGCTCCATGAACAGCCACCAGCTCTTACCAAAACTGTTAGATTTAAACCATATCCTGAAAAGCTAAAGCTTATTTCCTTTTTTTTTTTTTTTTCTCTCGTTAAATATTTACTCAAAATGTCAAGGGTAACTCATCAGTTCTCACTTTCAGAAAGAAACAGATGGTGGTATTTTTATCTACTCTCTTACCAGCGATACCCAAAGAGCAGATGCTGCTATTCCTCACACTGGGCATCTCTGCCAGGTAGATGCTGTGGCTCCCTATTTCAGACACCTCAGCTTTATGACGCTCAAATCTGAGTGTTTTAGGGGAGGAGCTGAAGGGTGAGATGGCAGAGGGAGCAGAAGGCTGCACGCCCCGTGAGCAGTGTGGGGACTGGTCAGTGTGGGCTGCCAAAGCTGCCCATAGGGATTAGCCCAGGCTGGAGACCTCACTGTTGCTGCCACGGGGCTGAGAGCTGAGCCCAGCCCAGGAAACAGGGGCTGGAGAGCAGCTCAGTGTGCCCGTCTCAATGAGCCAGGTAATTCAGCCTAACAGGCCGTGTCTGAGCCACAAAGCGAGCCTTGGGCTGGACAGGCTGAGGCTGAATATCACTTCCAGCTCCTCAGATGGACTAAAGACCTCCACATCCCTCACAGAGTCCTGGGTGAAACACTACCTCTGCCAAACTACAGGTGGGAAACTGACGCACAGGAGGAGGGCAAGCCATGTTCTCAGAGGTAGGAAGGCAACTTATTTCCAATTATTTCAATGTAAATTAGGTCCTTTGGTGCCTTTAAGGATCCCGACTTTAGGGATCTTGGACTTGTGTCCACTGTCATGCTGGACAGAACCAAAGTCAAGTCTTCTAAACTGAAGGTCTATGGTCTGATCTACCGGAACATCCTTAAATTTTGGGGACAAGGAAGGAATTTAGTCTCCAGAGTTTAAAGTTGATAATATTCTCCAAGTTACTGAGGAATGCTATTCTAGAAATAATAAAGTGATTTCCCCTGTGAGATAGTATTTGGTATCCAGCTGAGAGAGAAAATAGGAGGTTACTTGTCTGACTTTGTAAAGTCATGTGTGTGTTGAGGAAAAAAAGGCTGAAAAATCGCAGTGTTTGGCTGCTTTAAGTGTTTTGATCAACCAAGGAATTCCTCAAAACAGAATGCATATGGGTAAAAGCTGCCACCAGTTTAGCTCCATGCCAGTGCTGTTTTCAGCACTACAGGGAGAAAAGACTTTGAAACAGTTTTGAAAAATAATAGTTCTTACTAATGGAAACCTTCAGACCTTGGAGCTGCCTCAGACTAAGGGCCTGATCCAACACTGAGGCAAGTCTGTGCAAAGATTCCTGGTATTCTCCTGAAAGTCTGATAATTCTCTAAGAGGTGTCAATGAAATTCTCAGCTTTCCCAGATTGTATCACCTCCAATATGCCAACATACTGCATCCCCACACCTCATCAGTATTGCCAAAGTCCTGCTGCTATCAGGCTTGTAAAATCTTATTGCTCGACCCCCACCCCTGCAATTTATGGCTGAAGGATGCAGTTGCTTTGGAGCCCTGCAGTTGTGCCAGAACACGAGACCTGATGAGGTTCCATTCAACACAATTCCAGTCTGCATTAGGCATATGACAAAACAGGGAAATTGAAATGAGACATTCTTTCTTCTTTTTTTTTTTTTTTTGGTGTGCTTAATTCCCCCTGGTTCTTCTGGTCTGAACATTCCCAACACTGTTAAATCCCTGGTGGGAGATGCTCCAAACCCACTGCCAACCTCATCCCAGTTGGATCCATTACCAACATTAAGCCTTCCTGATTAGAGCTCTCGGAAGAAGTAGCAGCACTCAGATGAAGCAACAGATCAACATTAATAAAGACCTTCCTCCACAGATCAGAAAAAAATTAGCAAAGGTAATAATATGATAGCTAGAAGGGAGTTATGAAATGACTATTAGGCCACAATGGTATAAAAGTGAATAATTTATCTGTGTGCTTTGGAAATCAAAGCCCAGGCTCTGTAGAGAGTAAAACAGCCCTGAAGTCCACCCACATTAAATCAGAATACATTTTCAATTTTGATTTCTCTTGTATCTTAAGCTACAACACTTGATCCCAACAACAGCAGGTTGAACGCATTAGGAAGGAATGTTATTGTATAAGCCATCCCTTTACTGGCTGAAACCTCAGAGGGTCATAGAAACATCTTTAAATGTCACTCCTTTGTGAATTTATTTTTGCAATTCTAGTCATAAAGTTGGGCTTGAATCTTCATGGATTCAGTTTGGAGGCTGATAATAATGGAATCAAAACCCTGTGATTGGCATACAGGTCAGGTTTTTCTAATGCCTGGGCAGAAGGCAGAAGTGTGTGGGGTTTGTGTGCTGCATAAAGCAACAGGGTGGTTTCCACCGGAGAAAATTAGAGACAGAATAAGGGAGATCTTTTGCAAGGATCCCCCGTCCAGGCCATCCAGTGGGAAAGCCAACACAGCGATGACAAGGGTTGTCTCTTCTCTCAAGCTGTGTGGCACACACAGCTGTGGCTTAACTTCTCACAGAGGATGTCCTTCTGCAGCCCTGTCCTGGGGTGTCCCCAGAAAGGGAGGACAGGAGGAGCCAGGTTTGCTGCTCTGTGGTGGGAGTGGAGCATTTGCTTTGGTCTCTGCCTTACCCCTTCCCACAAGAGAAAAACTGGCTCAGCCTTCATGGGAGACTTCACCCAGACATGATAACTGGAGCCAGGGTGTGCGAAGACCAGAGGTCACTTGTCCCAGCTGTCACCCCGCGTTGATGCAGCTGCACATCCCAGGCTGTGCAGTGAGGATGTGATCCCTGAGCCTGCAGGAAAGGCAGCGCGGGCAGCTGTGGGCAGAGACTGCTCAGGGCAGCCCAGATGTGTGGCATGGAGGCAGATGGGCTTCCATGGGCAGAGATTTATGACTTACTGAAAAGTCCCCAGTTTGATGGCTGCTTTTTCATTTCTTACAAATCTAGTTATGGGAGAACAGAACTGATTCTGAACATATTTAGGGAATGGGCTTGTTGCTCCCTTTTTTTACATTTCCTTTGTAGTAGAAAGCATCATGTTGGCTGAAAACATTCACGTACTCTCTTGAGAAAACAATCAAATACCAACAGGAATGCAATAGCAATGGAAGAGCCTAATCCCACACATGCTTCAGATGGCAGTTACTGAGTGGATTATCCCCCATACCTGCAGATTATTCATGCACATAGGTGACTACAGAGAAAGGCTCCAGTTAAAAAAGACCCAGGTCCTGGCCAGACAGCCCTACAGATCTACAAATAAGCATACAGGGCTTTGACCAGGTCAGACAGGTGACTCCAGCAGAGACCAGCACAACCCAAATGTCTCCCTTTAAATCTGATTTAACCATGGAACATCAAAAGAGAAGTCTGCATTCCACAGTTTAGAGAAGAGAAATCAATCCTTCTTTCACACAGAGTCATCTAGATTATTTTATAGGTTTTCTTAACATGGGTCAAAAATCAGCAGAAACAGAGGAGCAGAGCAAATCTACCCAACCAACAACTGGGCAGAAACTACCCCAGAAAAAGCAGCTGATGTGAGATACCAGGGGACACACAAAGACAGGAGTGTCTGAATTGGAGTCACATAGGAATACAGTCTACTTACATGGTGAGGGAGCTGAACTACTCCAAAGGTGCCAGCTGTCCAGATAAAAATGATTAAAAGCAGCTCACGATCTAAAACTCACCAGGCACAACACACATACACAGACGAATTGAACAGAACGTCCTTTATAGCTGTTGAGAATATTTGAAAGATATATGTATAGGCATGGCCATTGCTATTTAGACTTATTATTCACATAGTGATAGTAAAACAACATCTATCAGAAGCAGGATCCTATTTTTCTGTTCTGAAAGAGAAAAATCCTGACTCAAAGAGAACCTTTTCATGGAGGAAGCAACAGTAAGATCTGACAGGCACACAAAGTTGCTTTGAGCAAGAAGATTTATTAGCTGCTGCATAACAGGAGCAGCAACAATGGTATTAAAGAGGAACTGCATTTAGCATGAAGAGAAACCTTCGTGCCTTGGGGTATGGGTCACAAACAGATGCCTGAGGTTGGTCCTTAAGGCAGGTTCTTATCAGAGTGAAGCCTGTGCCTGGAGCTAGTGCCTGTTGGCAGAGCTGGGGGTGAAGTTAGCAGGACAATTGTTTTCATCTTGTCTGGGTCATTTTCAAAATAAATGTATCTCTAAAATTAATGGGGAGCTGGGGAAAAAAGCTTCTTTGCATTCTAGGTTAAGTAACAGTTGAGTCTCTGCTTCCTTAAAAATTATCTGCCACCTGCTGCTAATTTCCTTCTTTGTTATGAAAGCCATTGACTTCTTGAAGGAAAAGGGGAGAAGAAGCTGTTAAACTGCACTTTACACAGAGCAAATGAGAACACAAATAGCAGGGGATGTGTGTTTTAATGAGCAAAAGAGGCATTGGTCAGCTTCCTATTGCACTTGGGGCTGGTCCCAAAACACAGTGAGGGGTCCAGAGCTCTTGCAGCTCAGCAGGACCTGCGGACTGTCATGGTCTGCAGAGCTGCGGGGGGCTGGGATCACACCGGTGTCTGCCCCTTCCCTTGCCTGAATGCTCAGCCCTACCTTTGGCACACACATCCTACATCCCTTAGATCTTCCCCTGCCTCTACTTACCTCAAGGGCCGCAGGGTCCTCAGCAGCCTAAGAACCCGCAGCATCCCCAGGATTTTTGTGCCGCTGTCTGACACCATTGAGACCAGGATGTCGATGACGGAGATGAGCACCAGCACCCCATCCAGCACGTTCCAGCTGCTCTTCAAGTAGGCTTTCTCCCCAAAACACAAGCCTAGTGCCACCACCTGCCCGGACACCAAGTTGCAACAAATTATGACTGTAGCATCCAACGTGTTTGTTGCAGTTAGCAACCTGCTGAGAACCCATAATTTACAGACACCAGTCTGTGAGTTCATTTGGTTCCCAGTACAGAAGTCTAATTAGATAAACCAGCAAAGTGTTCTATTGAAAGAATTATGAAAATATTGCTGCAGAAACATCCCAGGTTGTCCCTTACAGATGATGTACTTTTAATGCAGATAAACCTACCTGCATAAAACTGTTCCTAACATGTTTAGCTCTGGCATAAAAAAAAATTCGACCCTATTTTATTCCTATAGACTGCAGGAGAGAAGGTGCAGAGTGGCTGACCCAAAGCAATCATGCACAAGCTTTGCAAATAAAGAAACTAGAGAAACTTTCCAAAGAAAGAGCAATTATTCAGTGAGATGATTATGAATTACACAAGAGAGATTTACAGTCATGGGTTTCTGAGCATCCTGCCTCAAATTTAGGAAAGTGTTTCAATGTGCTTAAGTCTCTCTGTCCTCAGGAAAACACACAGCAGCTTAGGTAGTTGAGGACAACTGGTTGTTGAAGACAATGGGACTTACATGCATAGTTGAAGTTAAGCATGTGCTCAAGAGCTTTGCTGAATAGGGCAGGATTGCTGAATTGAAGGTTCCCATTGCTCCTATAATGGTGTAAATCAAGAGCAACGTCAGTGAAAGTGTCCCAATGTAAAATGTGCTTGGAATAAGGCTGTAGACAGGTGGGGGTCAGTCTCTTCTCCCAGGCAACGACTGACAGAATGAGAGGACACAGTCTTAAACTGTGCCAGGGGAAGTTTAGGTTAGATGTCAGCAAAAAAATCTTTCACTGAAAGAGTGATAGGGCACTGGAATAGTCTGCCCAGGGAAGTGGTGGAGTCACTGTTCCTGGACATGCACGGGGCACTCAGTGGCATGGTTTAGTTGACGAGGTGGTGTTAGGTCATAGGTTGGACTTGATAATCTCAAAGGTCTTTTCCAACCTAGTTCATTCTGTGATTCTGTGAATCTGTGAATCTGTGATCTGAGTATGATTCGGAAGAGGAAAATATACACCTCACTGGCAGCTGGTAGACTTAAAGGGTTTTGTGAGTCCACCGTAATAAAAAACAAATAATATAATACAGGCACACTTATCCTCCACCTTCATTTACCTTAACTGTCATCTCAGTTAGGAAGATCACTGTAAAGATGTAGTTGGAAAGTGTTAGGAAAATCCGTTCCTATAAAAAAAAGAAAAAAGAGAGACAATGTTTTATAGCTTTCTCTCTGCAGCTGTGCATCCCCCCGTGCATTTGATAACTGTTCTCCAGATTCTGTGCTGAAGCAAGCCCTGGACTGTTTGCTCACAAACAGGGAAAAATCCAAATATTCAGACAATAACACTGCATGGTTCAGCTCTGCCAGTACCCGGCTCTGTGTCAGCACCATGGACAGGGATAGCCAGCCGCGCCTGCCCCTCAAACCTTCCCGTCTGCCTCCAAATCCTCCCTAATCTCCCCCAAATCACCCTCCCCCGAGAGTGGAAACAAGGAGATGTGCCCTCTCTGAAACATGCATGACAAATCTATACGTGCCCCTCACCTGCAGACATCACTGCACCATGTAAATATCACTGAGTTCCCAGTACTCCTAGAAATTAAGTCAATATTAGAGTGACAGAGCTGTGAGGCAGCAGGACCCCTGGGATGCTGAAGTGCAGCTGGCATGAGTTGTCATAGCTCCAGTGAAGCCATCAAAGTTCTGGGGGTTTATGCCAGATGAGACCTGCCCCCCAAAAGGTCGATTTTGTTGCCCAAAGCCTTGGGCTAGGCCTGGCACGAAGCCCAACAGCCTCATTTCCCAGTTCCCTGCGCTACCCACCAGACTGTGCCCTCCTTAGTGCCACCACTCAGCAAGAGCAGCTAGTGATTACAGATGAGCCCATGGACTGGTTCCCTATCTATAATTAGCAGAAACCTTTCCTTTTAATGATGATTATTAAATAAATTACACTTTTCCCTAATCCCTGGACAGCTTCTGATTCTCTGCACTGAGAAATGGACAGCAGAAGACAGAGGCTGCAGAACGATGATGAGTTTGGACGTATGTATGAGCACATACAATTGGCCCCAGTCCTGCTTTTAACAATTTTGGATTTATTTCTGCCTCTCCCTACAGAGCAGTCCCATAAGAGATGCAGATCTCTCACTCAAAATGAGATGCAATTTAAACAAGACAAAACACCTTGGCAACTCTCACTTGCCAGATCATGATTTACTGGAAGTGACTCAGGAACCACACAGTAGTTTGTTTCCATACCGGGTCCATAATTAATTAGGTCCTAGACCTGTACTGTGATTGCATGAGCTGTGACAGGAAACATCTCTATTGTTAGCTGACTGCCACACAAAAGGCAGCTGTAGGGCGGCAGGCAGTGGGCAGGAGGGAGAGGATAGGGACCTGCTTGCACAGCTGGAGATAAAACCGCAATAGCATGGAGGTGAGACTGAGAATATTGCATTCCTGCCCAGCAAGCGTGTGGCTATTTTGAAGATAATCTCCCCAGCCCATGTCATGCACTCTGCAGTGAGGAGTGCAGCCCCTGTTCTGATAAGCCAGCTGAAACTGGGACAGGGACAGAGAACTCACTTGAAGCAGTTGGAAAATCCACAGCTCAGGGAGGCAAAGAACAATTATTTTAAACAACTCAACCTAAACTAACCCTCTCGGTTTCCGGATGAGAGCTCCATCAACACAGGCAGGACCCGTGCACTCCTCCTGGCTCCCCTGCCCCACTGTTCAGCATTTCCCTTCTCCTCTGCAGCTCCCAGGCCACGGTCCAGCTCCCGTGGTTGTAACCTGATGGTGATGAACCTCACACCAGTCCCTGTCTCCTTGCCTCTTAGCACTCCCTCAATGCCAGGGGACACCACAGCTCATCCTCTTCTATATGAAATACTGGCTTTGTGTGCTACAGATCTTTGCTGTGGACTCCTCCAACTCACACATGTCACCCCATATCCCTTCATCTCTGTGTAACTGCAGCTCCTTTCGGAGCCAGTCTCAGGGAGTGGCAACTCTCTGAGGACATAGCAAGGGACTCCAAGGAAGCATTTAGAATTTTAAGGGAGGTTTTCAGGGTGCCCCATTTGGGGATAAGCAGGGTGATCTCCTCCTGCCAGGTTAGCTGTCAGGGAGGCCTGCTCTCTTCTTGCAGCTGCGAGTTGGTGCACAACTGCATGGGAACTGAAAGAAAAAAATTGATTTAGGGGAAGGACTGCTGGGCAAACTGTTACAGTAAGGAGGACTACTACGGAAACCTTAAAATAGGTACAGAGCAGCCTAGACTCCATTTTTAAGGTCTTACATTGAAAATCCACAAAAATGAACAGCCTGAAACGCCTACATCAACAAAACAGGATTCTATATGATTGTGATATGAGCAGTCTTGGGCGCTAAATCAGCAAGAGCCCAGTGCATCTCAGCCCCAACCTATGCTAAAATAAAAGAGCAAAAGGATTCTTCTGCCCCTCTGATTGCTGCATGCTGGTGCTGTGAGGGTCTAGTTTGAGGAACCCTTAAGTAGTGTATTAGAACAAAGTGGTCGTGACAACTGGCATTGCAGTGTCTGCATCAATTCAGTTTTTCTGGTGTCACAACAAAGCTGATACACAAAGGGGAGAGAGGAGTATGAAATGAACAGTTTCCCCTATTCCTTTCACACCACACATTCTGTGGGGAACAGATGGAAGAAATGAATATTGTGTTGAGAGAGGAAAAGTGTTTGAAGGTTTCTCAGAGAAGGAAACGGAGACAGATGTCATGCTATGTCATGTGTTAAAACCTTGATCGTACTTCCAGAAATGGGATATTGGACGTATTGCAGGCTGTGATCTCCACTCTCGTGCTTTGAAAGGAGACTGGGTAGGGGCCAGGAGAATTGCTGCACCTAATTCAAAGGATACTCAGGGCGTGTTGGCACCTCCTCATTTTAAAAAGAGAAAGAACACAAGACCGAGTGCACAGCAGTGGGGTTCAAGCCATGGGTGTTTGCTCCACGAGGAGCACAGGAAAACCTTAACCTCAGAAACTCACAGCGCTGTGAGGTTCAATTTTGGGTCGTTCCATGGCAATGGTAATGCAGTTCAGGAAAATGATCACCAAGACGACGTGATCAAACATCTTGTGAGTGATGATTTTATTGCACATCAGACGGAATCTGTTGAGAGAGGGAAAAAATAAGGTAGACACAGACTAGCTATTAATGCCTGACTGGCTGGGGAGACACACAGCAGCTCAATGCATAGCAGGGGAATTGAGTGCTCTGCTTGCAAAGCAGATGAGCTCCAATCTCCCAATCCCCTCCCTGGCAGCCTCACACACTGAGGGCAGACTGGGGTATAAACAGAAAAGGATCTGAGCTATGGAACTGAGCCACAAATTTCAAGCCCTGGGAATGTTTGTAGGGGGTTTTGATCACTTGGAATGGGGCAGCTGCTTCCATGACTTGGACACATGGCCAGGTTTGGATCTGCCCCCCTACCTCGTTCGTGGTGCTCAGGCTTAGCTTAAATAAAGGAAGAAATACTCCCAGCAAGCCCGTAAGGGTTGAGCACACATGGAACAAAGGGACAGAAGCTATTTATTGTGACAGATGGCTGTACACTGACCCAGGATTTATAATACCGTATTACATTTCCCAAAGTCTGTTTCTGAAAATCTCTCTAATCTTTGTATGAATGAACCTGAATGCTGTCCAGGGCCCTCAGCTCCAACATGGGAAACCCTCGGGTGCGTGTCTGGAGGAACGCGTCGGGCAGCACAGAGCCCAGCTGGCTCCACACGGCCAGGCTTTGGGAAGGGCAGAGCCAGGGGCCTTCAAGCAAGGAGAGGGTGTTCTCTGAGAGAAAGGAAAGGGGGTAGGACAGAGAAGTTCAGTTGAGGGGCAGACTGAGGAGGTCAGGGAGTCCTTTGGTGTGCTGTAAGTGCGATGTGGGGCAAATTCAGATTTTTCTGCTTGATACCGCACCTCTCCCCCTTGCTCCAAGCTCATCACACTCCACCAAGTGAAAAACTTGCACAGCACTGGCATCACTGCCAAAGCAAATGAGGAACCTGATGAAGCTGCAGCCATGCCCTGGGCTACAAGTCTTGACTGGACACTCCTGTGCTCTCTGCAGCCGGTAGCTGTTTGCTATTTGACCCTGATATCACGCGGGGGCAGGAGAAGGGCTGGGAGTTTTGTGGACTGACATACAGATACCCATCTGGGATAAACAGGCAGATAAACCATTGTAACGAGGGCACGCATCATTACCATCCATCCCATCACATCACCACTCGTGCCTTACCTGGAGTGAGGGGCGAAGATGTAGATGGACCAGGAGTCCCTCTCCTTGCAGCAGCTGGGGAGCCGTGCCCGTAGCCAGGCCTTCATGCGGTCCCTTTTGTTCTGGGGGGAGAATGTACAGAGCAGGAGGAAAAATGCAGAACCATTAAAACAACAAACCCCCACAACTTCCATGTGAAGGACTTGGGGCAGCTTTTCACTAAACGCTTATCTTCACGTGGTCAGTGAAGCTTAAATAAAATAATGTCCTCAAAAAAAGACCCTGCTGGGCGGGGGAAGGAACTCTGGCAGCCAGCTGAGGGCTGTGCCAGCCCTGTGAGCTCACAGGGCTTGGTCTTGACTCTTTCTCTGCATGGTAACAGCACCTGGCACACAGTTATCCAAGAGGATGAATATAATAAATAAAATCTTTGCCCAAAGGAATGGTAACCCACTCAGCCCCTCCAAATACTCATCAGATGCTTGCCTGAATCTTCTAAGGTATTTTGGGGAATTTCTGTGGGGTATTTTTGTTTGCTTTTTTTTTTAAACAAACGAAATATACAATATATATATTCTATATATAATACTATAGAATGCTTATGTCAGAGGTTATAAAGGGAGCAGAGGGAGGGATTCCTGCTGCTTTCTGGGCCAAGCCCTGCGTCCATGCACCACCGGAAAGCTGAAGAAATCATTTGAGGCCCAAGTTTTGGTTCAGGAACACAACTGTGATTGTCTGCCCCTCATTCAGCATGAACAGATTAGATGCGAGATTATAAAGCCAGAAGGGAACACTGTGGTCAGTCTGACCTGCATGAACATGGGCCATCCAATTCCTGCAAATTAATTTTTAATTAAAACCACAGCACACCCTCAGCCACGCATTCTTATGTTATAGACAGTCTGCAAGGTCATTTCAGGTCAGGAGGCCAGCCTGCAAAAGCCTGAGCCAACAAGTCAACCAGAGACATCAAAAATTGGACGCTGAGGGGAAGCCTCATCCTGGCTGCAACATCTTCTGACTTAGGTTTATCACCCTCTCATCCACAGACCTCCAAAGGAAAGTCAAGATCTTTAATCTCACTGGCAAAGCAGTGTTAGCACCCTGTGCATGAACAACCATTAAAAGCCAGGCCAGCATCTTGCCCACCACACCAGGGCTTCCCCAGCCCTTCCACATTGAAGCACCAGAAGATAAATGCACAGATCAGTGTGTGCACTGTCACCAGAGTGCTTTGCAGATAAATAAAAACCAATTCTTGCTCTTTCATCACCCTTATTTCTCTGCTACCACCTGGGCTTTGATGGGCAGACCTGGAAATGTAACTGTGGGAGCTCTTTGAAGCTTCTTCTAGAGCTTTCAGGGCTGTGAGGACACAGAGAAGTATGAAGGACAGTGCTGGAACCACCCTCACACCCCAGGAACACCCATGCTCCAGGACTGACACATTTTTCTTTATTTCATCTTGAAAACAGGGAGGGAGGATTCATTTTGAAGCAAACTGTTAGCACTTGGAGTACTCTGGACTGTAAAAATGGGATTTGTTAAAGTAATTGAGTGGACTGGAGGGGGTGCTTTCTCGTCCCATAGACACCCAGCCTGCGGTCTCATTAGTGATGGGGAATATTTGGTGTAGTGCCTGTTTTAATGAAAGCCCTTGGTGACAACCTGCACCCTTCAAAAAATGAAAATCACCTTGGGCAAATAAGAAGAAAAGTTTGAATAACAAAAAGAAAAGTTAGAGCTTTCTACCCTGCTCCTTCAGCCACCCATCCGTTCCCCAACTTCTACACACACAGACCATGGACCATGCACCAGTGGGGTTTTGGTTGTCTTGGATGTTCTCACATCCCTTTTCCAGCTTCAGGCAAGGAGTCAGAACTGCTCCCTTCTCTCTAAACTGTATTTAATAGAGCATGCATCCTTGGGGTTCTGTTATACCTTCAAGCAGCCTGCTTAGTCTAATTATCCACAAATTTAACAAAGGTAAATAAATGGATAAAAATCGGGTGTCTGTTCAAAGCTGTGGTGAGAGCAGCGATTGCTACCCCAGCCTCTGGACATGGAGTAATAGCTACGACTCAGTCCAGTTCATTTTGTGAGCTGGAAGGCTTCCAGAAGTATCTATTATTCAAAGTAGTTCTGGTGTTTATCAAGGGGATTTGTAGTGAATGGTAATGCGTCAGCAGCACAGAATGCTTCTTTATATTCCTTTTGTCCAATTTTAATGCCAAAGATATTTTGGGGTTTGGTTAATTGTTGCAGCTTGCAGTTCATGAGCTAAATCAGATAACAAAGTCAAAAAGTGATCTTCCATCATGTCTCTCTGTTCAGTGGGATAGAGTAAGGGTGAGCACCAGGGCTCAGGCTGCAGCCCGGCTGCTCTGAGCAGGGCCAAGTACATCCCCAGAAACCTAAACTCAATGGAAATACTCCATATTTCCACCAGTGGAACAGCACAATTAAGTTAATTTGAGCCAAATGTGAAATCAACACATTTATGGTATTTGTGAAATAAACCCCAAGTGTTTCCAGCCTCAGCCCCATCAGCGAGGTCCAGGCAGGCTCTGAGTGCTGACAATGGGGCTGATTGCTGTTCAAGCCTGCGTTATATTCAAAGTGAGATATCAATTATGTGGCTTAAATCACATCTATTTGTTCATAAACCACACCTGGACAGGATGAATAAAGATGTGGGGAGAGAAGAAATCTACTCTTTAATTCAGTTACCAATGACTTGGACAAAATCTGCCTGGGTAAGTCCGTTCAAACCCCTCATCAGAGGCAGTAGGAGCCAGGACTTGGGAATATGCTGGGTGCTAATAGGCAGCAATGGGAACGGAGCCCCTCAATCCCACAGCAATGAGAGCTGTTGATAAATAGCTGGGGGTTTTTTGAGTTTGTTTTTTTTTTTTTGGAATTTCAGATATTAATGCACTTCTGAGGGTAGGATGAAAAGCAGTTGGCAATAAAACATAACTGATGCACTCCTCAGAGTAAGGGAGAGGCTTAGATCTATAAAAGATTTATTATAAGTATGGGGGAACAGCTGAAAAATGCTCTGTGAGTGGCAGAGGACCTCCAGGCAAGCTGGAAACTGCACAGTGGTGATTGGGACTTGATTATTTAATATGCAACAGGGACAAGCTGAGAGGGTTTGGGAGTGGCTAGACTGTACACCACAGAGAAAAAGTGGGATAAGCAAAGGGAAAGGAGATGCAATAGCAAAATGCAGTGAGGTTTTGGGGAGGAGTGGACACATTGGTTGCATATTTAATATTTCCCTTACTATCTGCTCTGAGCACTCAGCAATTTGAGTAGAAAGCACCTAAAAGCATCTAAAATCTAGCAGTTGGAAACAATGAAGGCCTAGCAGCAGATCCCTGGTCCTGGTCACAGCCACATGAACCCAAGAGGGCTGTGGATCACTCTCTCTTGTGAGAGACTCCTTGCCTGCAGTAATGTCATAAAGAACAGATTTCAGCTCCCTGATTTCCTACTTCTGGGGAAATAAGCTGTCAGGGGTCTGATTTTGGCCCCTTGGAGGAATGGAAATTCAGAATAAACTCATTGAAGGCAGCAGAACAGCACTAATATAGGGGGAGCCTGGGAAATACAGATGAAGCTTTTACTCTTCCTTGAATTTCTGCACAGAGACAATAAAATCCAGGCAGCAAGGAGGGATGCAAAGCTTTGATGCAGAAGGGCATATTTAGGATTACTTTGATCTGAGTAACAGTCAAGTTCTTCTTTTGTTGATGGGGAATTTTGTATTTCTTGTTTTCCATTTAAAATGCAATTCTCCCCTTCCCTCCGACTTTTTCAAGGCTAATTTAGAAGCAAAGTTTCCCCCCAAACGTCAGGAGGGAATCCCAAAGGGAAGTTCTGCAACCTGGGGGCTCATTTTGCTAATCTAAGCAATATTTTCTGATCCATTAGTGATTTGCAGTGAAGACATATTCCAGAGCATGGGGAAAGGCACCAGCCAGCTGCAGGTGTCCCAGTTGTGGCTATCCCATGGGCTGGGACACAATTTCCCCTGTTCTATCTACTCTTCCCCTTGGCATTTCTTTCTGACCATTCCATGGCCAGACCTCAGTATAGAGGATGATGTTTGATTTATGCTAAAAGCAACTAATAAAAACTAAAAATCTTAATCAGCAGTTCAATTGTCAGCACTAGCTGGAGGCTGGGAGAGGAGGGACACATCCCATCACACTATGCCAAGCACAAGGGGGCTGCTGGCTTTTGATCTTGCAGGGGAAAAAAGCAAGGGACCAGTGAGATGATTGAACCAGGTGAGCTGGAAAAGCAGCAGATGTTGGAGCATGAGAAAAAAAATCCCTAGCTAGCAATGAAGAGCATGGTCTCTTAAACACTTTTAATAGTGGGGTTTATTTTTCCAAAAATATTTACTTCTCCTTTTCTTAAAGCATTCAATTTATTTTATGGAAGTTAAAAAGCAGGCTGAGACAATCAGTGAAAATCCCAGGCTGAGGATCCATGCTGGAGATGTAATGGGATAATGGCTTTTTGCAAAGGCGGTTCACGGCTGAATGACTCCATTCTGTCAGCACTAACCCTCCTCCTCCTGTAAGGAACAGAGGACTCTGGAGCCAACGCCGCCTTTTCCACTCCTTCCATGATCTCAATTCCATTTTCATTCAATAAACTCAGTGAAAAAGAGTAAAGTCATGCTCGCAATCTGCAGCTTTCCTGTTCTCAGAACAGCCCCTGCTACCCATCACACCTCTACCCAAACGCCACCTACTCCCCCAGCAGAAACAGAGTCACCCTTGGGGATGGCACATCAGATCACCACATTTTTAAATCTGGGAACAAGGTATAATCAAACGAAGACGTAACCTGAGAAGAGCAGGAAACACTCCAAAACTGGCCCCAATGCACACGTGACAGCCGGAACTGCGACACATTTGTGCCCAACTCAAGCCCCACTCTGCCAGTCATGCAAACTTCCGTTTTTCCCTTTAAGATACAAACATCCATGTGAAAAAAAGGACCAGGAACCCTCATCCCTTCCCTGCACTTGGAATCTTTTCAGCTAATATTTCCTAAATAACACTTTTCAGGCCTGTGAAAGAAACACTCATTGGTGAAATGCCTCTTCAGATGGAAATTAATGCAGAGCCTCTGAAATTACCAGCATCTCCATGGGACTAATGCTGCCATGGGAATGGGGGACCAAGCCCTGCCCTTTCTTTGCCTATAGAAATTTCCTGCTGCTGGTGTGGGGGTAGAAAACGGAAAAACAGTTGGAAAGCAGGGAGAGTTACTTGTTTTGCTATAAAAAACAAAAAAAAAAAAAAAGGAAAAATGATCCCAGAAAATCATATATTTCTAACAGATAGTCTTCACTCGGCATGATTTAGTGGAACCTGGGCATTTTTGGCATCATGATGGCATCATGATCCATTTGATACTGCACTGTAATGCTTAATAGGATCCCAACTCCATTTCTGAGAACATCCTCTGGCCAGGGACCTTCTGGGTGACTCTGGTCTGGTGGTGATGGTGAGACCTAATTCCTTTTGCACCCACTGGCGCACTCCTGAGACGGGGACAAGCTTTGTTTTGACAAGTCAAAAAGCCCAAAATGAGCACGTGGCACTTCCTTACCATGTTGCCTTCATCATCACCGTCATCACCATCCTGGTGGGGCTCATCCAGGTGGAGCTGGTGCAGCAGCAGACCTGGAGAAGTCTTTCCATTGCAGTCCTGGTGCTCAGAGGCAGAGGTTCTAGTGCTGTGCATGCTGCTGGTCCGGTACAGGGAAGGCACCTGCAGAGTATCCTGGAGGTCAAAGGACCCTTTTGTTTCCAGCGACTCCATGCGGTGAGGCAAAGAGCCATTGAAGCTGCCGGCCCGGCTGGAGTGCTCCTCATCCGAGCTGTCCCCTTCCTCCGAGCTCTCCTTGCCCTCCCCAGACAGGAGCGACCTGCGCTCGCCGCTCTGCCCCCGCCGCTTGAGGCTGGGGGCGCGGCCGATGCTGTTCCAGCTGGAGCGGCGGCTGTTCCAGGAGCTGCTGGCACGCCAGGGACTGTGCGGGGAGCTGCGGGTGCTGGGCTGCAGGAACGACAGGGACAGGGAGCGCGTCAGCCCCACGCCACCCGCCCCAGGCTGACAGGGGCGGCTGGATGGACGGACGGCCCCACGGATGCGCTGAACATCCGCAGGAGGAGGTGACGTGGGTACCGGGGTTTTGAGCTCGTAGGCGGCCACGGGGTCCATGGAGACGCCGCTGGCCCGGCGGAACTCGAAGCCCTGCGCCGCCTCCCCGAACACCGCGCTCTTGGGCATGGGCATGGGGGTGGCGGCTGTGTGGATGATGAGCGGCGGGGTCAGGTTCTTCTTCAGCTCCTGGCGGTCACTCAGTGCCATCACTGGAAGACACAAGCAGGCTTTAGGTGTCACGCCTCAAGGGGGAACACATACGGCCTGCTCGTGGGCAGGCAAAGGCGCTGCGCAGAGAGGGCTCTGTTCTGACCATCAGGGGTATGTGGGCCAAAAAGCCCTTCTGGAGAATTGCGTCGTTCAGCTCAGCAGGGAGATGTCAAACAGGAATGGGATCAGATGTCAATGGTAGAGGAGAGCACACCCAAAGTGTCACCTGCTGCCCCTCAACTTCCAATCAACACGCACCAGCTCCAACCATGGGAACTTCCTGCCCGCTCCCTCCATCCTCCTTCTCCAAACTCCTCCAGCAGGGACACCGCAAAAGCCCAGGCATCGGGCTTGGTGAAGCAATTACAGTTCGAATGCAATCATGCCTCTCCCTGCCTGCATCCCACAATCCCACCCTAAGCCTGCTGCAAAGTCAAGGATGACACAGCTGGGACTACAGCATTCCCTCTAGGAGCGTTTTTTCCTTTTGGACACACTGTTTTCACAGCAAAACAAGGTTTCTGTGGAGGGGCCTGTTCTCCCGGGATTATTACTCACAGGCTGGATTTGACAAGTTTTTCTTAAGTCCTCCCTCCTCTTGCAGGCTGCAGGGGAAGAGATCCCCCTCGGAATCAGACTTGGAAGCATCACCCTGGAGCAAAACAGAAGGTTTCAGCAAGGAGGCTGAGGGGCCACAGAGCACGGGCAGCCCTCTGCAAAAACGGATTCCCATGTCCAACACCACACCTACAGATCCACTGAACTTGTTACCACGATGCAACATCACCTTCCACAAAAGGATGCATGCACAGGTTTATACCACAGACTAATTAACCTCCCACCAAGAAGATGGATTGCCTCTGGCTCCAAACATGGTCCCAGAAAGGGATCAGGAGAAAAACCAAACTATTGCTCAATTTTTGCTGCTGGAATTGCATATGTGGCAAATGTTAGGGAAGGACAGGTATTGATGAGCAATTTGAGGACAAAAGATGATCTTATCTCTGAGTTTATACACCTAAAACTCCCTGGATGTGGCTCTTTCTAGTGATGCTTTGATGGAGCAATTTAAGGTTCAGAAAGGGCACAACAGACCCTGAATTTCCAATGTGACAAATGTGCACGTGTCCATGGACGCCCCATCAGCACAGAGAGAGGATCCAGGTGTCAGAATCCAACACTGACTGCCACGAGGGGCCCTTTCCCTCCCAGCTGCCACATTCAAGAGGAGCAGGAGTTTTGGGGATTTATGCTGGATCATTTGGGGGGTTTAAATTCTGCTGTATCATTTCAAATGTCGGTGGTTGAGCGAGACCTGCCTGCTCTGACAGGTGCCCATCCTCAGGCAGAGGAAGATGATGTTGACCATTGCTCTCAGCGTGATGCCTGGGCTCTTGCTTGGTCTTGTGGCACAGACCCTGATTCTGTCCATTGGCACTGCAGAAAGGTGTTTAGGGTGTGGTATAGTCAGGATACATCTAAGAGGGGCAGAGGTGCTCGCCAGAACTATCGATACCCATCCAAAAAGAGGAGGATTCATGGCTGAAACCATTGCTCTGGCAAAGGGCACCAAGCCCTGTCACAATGGAGGAGAGGTGGGAAGGGGGGGAAGATGCTGGGATGGGAGAAGCCAAGCAGACCCTCACTTTAGCAGTGAGAGCCTAGGAGCCCCAGAAAACCCCACCAAGGCTAAGCTGCATCCCCAGGAGCCCTGGCCAGCACTGCTGAGGTTTGGTGCTCGGGTACCCATTGTTTGTAAAATCTCAGAAGGACCCCAGCATGCGATAGGAGGAAGAGATGAATCCAACACAGGTCAGTGCCCCACACCTAATTAAGCAAAACCTAGAGGATGAGCCCCAATACACCCCCCCTATTTAGTGTGGGGTCACTAAACTGTTAAAGATATTTTTTCCAGGCAGGCTGAACACTCAAGGCAAAAGAGAGTGTGACGTGAAATGTTGGCTCAAAATTTCCCTTCCTGAGGATCCAGGACTTCTGTGCTTTTCAGGGAAGCTCCTCCTGCAGGATACAGTCTGAGAAGGTCAGGAATGCACCTTGCAAGGGGGAGCAGTGAAGTCAGGCTGACCTGAGTTTTGCTGGAGTCAGATCCAGCCTCTGTGTGAACAGGGGCTTCAGCTGGTTGCAGGTACACTCCCAACGGAGGCTCCTAGCTCAGCCTGTCAGCAGGCCTGCAGGAATTACTCATTCTCCCTAAGGGGTTATTTAAAAGAAATAAATAATGGGAAGAATTTTATGTTATTTGTATTCCTGGAGTGCTCTTCAACAGCCCTAAGGAAAGTTTTAAGGGGCACAATGAGACGTGTGCCAAGAGGGAAAAGCAGAGCTATGTGGGGACTTCCCACCCCTTTCCCCAGCACCAAACCCCATATCTAGAGGGCAGTGACCATCCCCTCCCAAACACCACGTGCCAGACTCGGGATGGTGCACGCAAACATCTCGCAGCCAGTGCTGCTGCCCGTTACCTGTTCTTGCACTCCCAGTTTGCCTTTCTGGATAGAAAAGGGGTTATGAGAGAACAGGAAGTTAAAATTCTTTTGGGAAACAAGGGTATGTCAAGCTGGACCAGGCAGTACAACGGCTAAACCAGCCTGTACCAAAAGGGACTGACACACTGGGATACGAGGGGAAAGGGCTTTTGGGCTGAGGGAAAAGCCAGGCTTCTTGGAAAGGACAGAAAGGGAAGGGAGTGATAAAGAGAGAGATGAGGTTGGCAGAAGGGTGAGGTTTGGGGTGTGCTGTGCTTTGGAGATCCACGGCTTCCTTGGAACTGAACGGGACCATTTCACATCCTGTAATGTGGCATCCTGTCAGCAATCCCAGCATTCCCAACAGCCTTTCTGGGACACGTCACAGTGCAGCTGCTGCCATCCTACCCTGTTCTGCAGAGCACAGGGCTCCTACACACACGTCACCACACACACACCTATCAAAACAGGTTTGATTCCAGGTCCCTTTTCTCCTGGGCATCCTCCCCCGCCTGTGTGAGGGAGCCTTGGCAGACGTGCCCAGCAATCAGCATCACCGTCCACATCCCCAGGGAGGTCCCTGAGATGTGACTGTGCCATGGAGAGGCTGTGACAGCCTCTTGAGGAGCCTTCCCCAGGGCAGGCATCCAGAAAGGGGTCAGTGTGAGCTGTTGGCTGGAGCCACATCAGTCACTTTGAAGCACCCACCTTAATTTACCTGGCTCCCTCAAAGAAGGAAGGGACTTAAAATCAGGGCTGACTTGACAATGAGGGTGACAAAAAGGAAAGTAAAACCAAAAAACCATTTCCAAAACATCCAAATAAACCCCAGAAGAATGACAGCTACTATGATAAGAACAGCACCATGGTGTGTGACCAGGCACCACGAGAGAGACAAGCACAGTGGCGGTGGGATGTGCTGTACGTACCCCCGACGAGTCGACAGGCAGCTGAATACAGCTTAACTGCCCACTCGCTTCTTCTCGCTTGGAGATCTCCTGAAGGAGAAACGGGGGGAGGGAGGGGGAAGGAAGGGGAAGGTGGGGTTCAATTTTCACAGTTTCAACGTCAGGGCTGAGTGGGGAATCAACAAACACATGAGAAGAGGCAGGAAAGGAGAGGGGAAGGGGGAGGAGGGCAGTGTGTGGCCACGATGGAGAGCCAGGCACTGGATCCATTCCACTCAGCACAGGGAGAGAGTGGGATATCCCAGGTAGAGAGAAGCCCTTTGAAGGGACCAGCCTTACACCCTTTAAATTAAGTGTTTCGAACAGAGCTTGCTTCAGCTCCTAAGTGATAATTGTGATAATGAAACACCAGGTAATTATTGAAAACACGATTTTTTTTTTTTGCAGCTGTATAATAGCTTCTTTATTTATTATGCCTTCATTAAGCAGCAATGGAGGCTTTTAATGAATGTTTGATTAACACAATATCAGTATTCTTGCAAGTGAAATACCTAATTTAAGGAGAGACGCAGTCTGCTGTGAATTCAGCCCTGTTAGTGCAGACACCCATTTAAATCACCAGTTTAAACCAAGTGTCTGCAGATGGGGGAGGCACAGTCCCATCCTGGGGGATTTTGCCGCACCCATGACCCCAACATCATTTCACAGCACCAGAAGTCAGCCTTTCCCTGCCCACATGGAAAACACACATAATTTTTAACCTTCTTGTGTTTCCCCTTGCTCAAGGGTGTCTCTCCCAAAATTCCTCACCACTTTTCAGAAGTATGGCAGTACCTGGTCCCATCCCAAGGGGTGGGGAGGAGGTTCCTTGCTGCAGCGGAAGGGTACAGATTGTCCCACTAGCTGAATTTCTTGCCTACAGGGCAATGGATCTTTTCTCTGGTTGCTAAATGGTTACAAAGCTCATCCCAGCCTAGGCCAGGATAAAGAGTTTAAGGACTTGCCAGCAATGTGATGGATACCCAACTTAAAGTCTTTGCTTGTAACAGAGAGAGACATGAAAAAGCCATCAAAAGGGAAAAGATGGAAACTTTTCCTTTCACAAGGAAAATCCCATAAAATC
Organism: Orthonyx spaldingii; assembly: GCA_013397795.1. Classification (NCBI taxonomy): domain Eukaryota; kingdom Metazoa; phylum Chordata; class Aves; order Passeriformes; family Orthonychidae; genus Orthonyx; species Orthonyx spaldingii. The sequence continues at coordinate 1,481,597 of VZTJ01006498.1, forward strand.
CTGAAGCCAATAAGAATGCATGAAAAACACCATCCAAAATCTCCCCTGTAGGAAGAGAGACTGTTCCCTCTGGTGAAAGCCCAGAAGAAGTTGATCATCTGTATTTTCCCAAGGATGCTATCTCCAGAGAGCAGGTAATGTCCTGCAGAGAAAAGGATGGAGAGGCTGGAGGACCTGGGGCATCAGGGAGGGAGCAGAGCACAAAGGAGGGGAAGGACCAAACTCACGAGTGAGGACAGATGGGGACAACGGGACACAAACTGGGAGGATTACCAATGGAAGAATATGCCTTGGAGATAATACTATTAGGAATTCCCTTGGGAGAGGAGTTTTATGCCTGATCAAGAGGAGTCATTCCTTGCTTCGGAGAGAAGTCTCCAAGGTGGGGACCTGAGTGGTCAGGCAGCAATTTGCAGTTAGCAGCTCAATCAAAGGGAGTCCCCTGCTCACTTCCCCACACCAACACCAGGATCCAGTTCAATCAGGGAACATGCAGTTCAAAACAACCACGTGGTAAAAAGTCCTGCCTGTGCCTCCTGCATGTGAGAAGCTACTTACCAAATTAAAGGGAAAAGCAGGGAAAAAAACCCCACCTCAATCCTGCAAAATATATTGCTCCATATTTAAAGTTTGGAAGAGGCCCTTTTAGTTTCTCAGCTGCTTATAGTCATCTGCTGCCTGGCAACTGGGGCTGCAAAACCACGCACTAAAATTAATGAGGTGCTTGTGGATTGAGGAAAGGCACTCAAGGACCAGGGAGATAAAGGCAGCAGCCTCAGGATTGTGTTTCAGCCCAGAAATCTGAAGAAGAAATGAAAAAAAAAAACCCCAACAAACTCAACTCAGAATAGTCAAGTGCAGTCATGGGCGGGAGATGCCAGGGTTTGTTTACAGTGAGAGATGATCTCTCTATTAATTCTGCTTAGGAGAGGATCCTCTGTGTGCTGGCTTGCAAAAACCAGAACGCGATCTGTTCACAAAGCCACACCAGCAAATCTGAATAAACATAAACCAGTGAGACCAGACGTGGGGCCCGACCTCCAAAGACACTTGCTGCCTGTCTGCTGCAGGAAACCTGGGTTGAGCCGAGGGATCTCTTGCTGCCATTGCACTTTACTGGAAGAATGTAGAGAATTCAGAATAACAAGGATGTGGAAGGAAGATTATTATTAAAAAGCTATCATCAAAGCCTGATATATAAAATAGCAGTGTAATCAGAGTCTCAAATTATAGAAATATGGTGTTTGTTAAAATCGCCATAGCTGGGCAGATTGAGTTTGGTCTTCGGAAGCTGCTCTGGTTCCTGGTCCCTATGCTCGCCTCAATACTGGCATGACATCACTGGCCTTAGGCTGTACTAGTGCTGTCCCAAATCAGAGATTTCTCCCTGATTTACACTGCATTTAAAGCACATTTCAGCTTACACAGATATCCTGGAGCTGGCTTGGACCAGCCCAGTGCTGCCCTGGCAGAGGAGACGTGAGGGCAGCTGATGGGGCAGCCCTGCTGCAGAAAACAACCAAAATCAAATTTGAGGAGTGCTGCGGGCACTTCCCTGACTCCAGGGTAGCCATACCCTCGAGGACATCATTACTGGAATAAAACCACAACACATTAAGCCAGGACATGACTTTACAGGGAGTTGCACCATGGCACAGCTGGCCACAAGGTAAGGGATAATTTGCTGCCCAGGAAGAGGCACACTGCCGTGGTGGAGCGGGAGCAGGCTCCAGCATGGAAAACCGGGCTGAGCCAAGGAGCAGAGGTGTCAGCCTCCCTTGAGGGCCAGGGGCTGGCAAAGGGGCCTGCTGCATTTAAAGGCCCCTTTTGTATCCTTTTCTCTGCACAGTGGGTACACCAGGTGATCTCCTGTGCTGGTGACCTTCAAAGATCAATTTGCCAGATTGAACAATGGTTGGGTTTCGAAGCTGTCATCAGGAGCAGACAAGGACCTTTGTACCTCTTCTCACTCAGGCATTTCTGCTGTTCAAGAGACCTGAGCAAGAGAACATTCTGCTCTTCAAGAGAATCCAGCAGTGATTGTCCCTTTGGCTGAATGGTGGGGAGCATTTACAGACAGAAACAGCTACAACAATAACAATTAAAAAAGAAAAGCACCGACACGGAAAGAGAGACAATAAAAAAAAAAAATCTTGCTAGGTCCATTAATTTAACTCCAAAATTCAAAAATAGTAATGATAATAAAAACAGTTCTGTTCATAGAGTGGCAGGATATTATAATACACATGCAACAAATCTTAAATAATATTTATTCACCCCAGAATGCTTATAAAAATCAGAGGTAGTGTGTAGAAGCACAACCCATACAAGGAGACCCCAGTGAGGAGTTTTAGGTTGTATTTTTAGGTTGTATTTACCTCTCCAACCAACCCCATGGGCAGGGTGTAAGGGTCCCCTCCCCTTATGGGTGTTCTTGAATAGCTGGAAAATTTTTGCAGGGAGCAGGTGTGCATCACAGGTTCCCCAGTCTGAGGGAGGCTAGGTGACGTACACACTGACTCTGAGCTGGACAGTTGGATTGGCAGTAGGATGGAAAAAAAGGTTGAGCTCAAGCCTACGTGCCCCTCAAAGCCTCCAGCACCCCAGGATGTCTCATGGAAGCTCCCATTGTGAGGAAGCAGATGGCAGAGACCAGAAATCATGTCATTTAAAATATGCAGAGCATTGCAGGGCTGAAAACTGGAAGAGCTCCATGAATGCCTACCATGAAAAAGGATAATCATGTCACTAATCTCTTACCAGCCTGTGTAAGTTTTCAGGAGGGGCCTTTAATCTGGCTGACAAACACAGTGAAAACTGTTTCAAAGAGACTGTCATAGCAGCGATCCCATCCACAGTGCCTGACTCACCACTCAATTCCCACTCCTGCATTAATGCTAACAATGCTTTTCATTTAAGCCCTTCATTTAAAGGGTTTGCTGTATTAAATTGCACCATGACTACAGAAATGAGAAAAGAAGAAAAAACATAAAAAGAAAACCTCATATTTTACCCCACTTTTTTCCCGTACCACTTCTGTCAAGGTACTGCTGTCCACCTCAGAAATCAGATTGCAGGATTTGGAGGCCCTGAAACTTAAGGAGAGAGCAAAGGCACGAGCATGAGGACATTACCTCTGTCTGGAAACCCTCTACCAGGATGGCCACCAGCAGATTAAAGAGAACGTAATTCCCAAACGTCATGAGAGCGATGAAGTAGAGAGCAGCCCAGGATGAGGTGGAGGCCATGCCATTGTAAAGGACCTTGTTCCAGTCTTCCTGGGTCAAAATCTGCAAAGGAAGGGTATCAGGATTATGTAGATGCTAGAGGATAGCATGCTGGGTATCCACGCTCTGGATAGGCCAGACAAGCACCCTGCTTTTGGGGTATCCACTCTAGCTGTAACCACAAGAGGATGAATCCCTTCTGAGCCAGAGAAGAGAGAGTACCAGAGTGACTGTGATTCCCAACCACCAGCAAGGACTCTGTGCAAACTGCCCTGACTGCCCGCCACGTCCAGGGACAGCCATAAGGGAGGGTAACATAACACTGGTTAGCCCTTTCCTTTGCTCAGCCAGAATGACTAAAAGTCCTTCACAGATCTCAGGGTTACAGGGTGCACAGCTGATAGAACAAAAAACTACACATATCAGCTAGAAACCGGATTCCATTATGTGTCAAAAGACCACTGCAAATGGTTATCTCCTCCTTTCCATCCTTTCCGTTTACTTTTGCCCACTCAGTCCATACCCTGCAAACACAAGACCCTCCTGCCTTGGCAGCTCCTCCTCACCAGGGTTCTGATTTAGTCTGGAAAACAGTCTGAAAGCCCCTGTAAACCTGCACTTGTGGTTTTGGGTCATCTCCTTTCCATGGCATGGAGCTTCGCTAAGCTCTGTCGGATGCATTGGAAAACAACCCCAGTCTTTGCAATCCCAAAACACCCATCAGTTGTGGCATTTTCCATTTTGTACCTGGAAAACAGTGACGATGGCCCAGAGCAAGGAGTCGAAGTTCTTCCTGTCAGGTAGAGTGTCACCGTCCCGCTCCGAAGCGAACTTACAGCCAAAGAGGTGCATCCCCAGGATGCTGCAAATGACAGGCAGCAGGGGCTCAACAATGGGACCTGCTTTACACAAATCGGTAATCATACAGCAGGGTGACTGTCTCTCGATTTCACCTGGGCAACTCCTTTTTATGTTTTTTTTAAAAAAAGATGGATCCTTTGTTGGCTGAAAAACATGCCTTGAGATCACGCAAATCAGTTGTGAATTTAGGTCAAATTTGTCAAGGAGTTTCAACCAAAAAGTATGTCTACTCCTTATTTTTCTTCTGCTTCATTTTTTGTAAGTCAAAATAGTGTCTTTCAACATTTTCTAAACAAAATATTTTGACTTTCTGTTTTGCAATGACACATTTTCAGCAAAATATGCTTCAATTGAATTAGGAAGACAAAAAAGGTTTCTATGAAATGCCTGAATAAGACATATCAGGCGACTCGAAACAGCTTTTTCGATTTTGACAGGAGAACAGAATACCTTTCATTATGGATAGATACTAAAAGAATAATCTGCTTTTCCCTGCTCTCTGCTAGTAACCTGAATAATAAAATTATTTACAGCTCTACTGAGCACCTCAGCTGCAAATGGCAGTTTTGGAGTCTCTGGAAGAAGGGGCATTATCCCCTGGAAGAGACTGGCCTTCCCAGTGCCTGCATTGCTCAAATACCACAGCTGGCTGTTGAAGGAGAAAGGCTCTTCTCAAAATGTAGACCAAAATCTAAAAACACAGGGCTATGCCAACCCTGTTTCTAACATTTCTACTTGTCTGAAGACAAGGCCATGAAGAAGCACAAGCACCACCACATCTGACAATTTTATAGGAACACCATCCTCTCCTTGGCAATAGCTTTAGCACCAGGCTTTCTGATAGTTGGTAAGTAATGGAATTGCTGTCTTGGGATGATGTCAAGGAATCATCCGGCCTGAAAGATTTTCTTTGTAAACCATTTTGCAAAGACAAACGTCTCATTTGGCCAACTGAGAGAATTTAGGGCAGCAAACCACAGCCAGCAATGCTATTCCTGGAACTGTTCGGCTCAGCCATGTCCTGGTATGGACTCTGTCATCTCCTCAACCCACCACAGGATCCCACCTAAAAACACAAAGCAACCTCAGGACAGGGAATCGGAAACACTCACCTAAAGATGAAGATGAAGAGCATCAGCAACATGCAGAAGGTGGCTACGTTGTCCATGGTCTTCATGAGGACGACGAGCTGGCGTTGCAGGGCTGGCATGAAGCGGACCAGCTTCAACACCCGCATGAGACGAAAGGTGCGTAGGACCGAGAGCCCCCCGCCCTGCTGGCCCACGATCTCCCACACGCTGAGGAGGACAAAAAAGGTCAGTGCAAGGTGACAGGACAAAGCCTAACGCAAAGGCCTGGAGGAGAGGAAGTGAAGGGAAGGTGAAATTCAGAGAGAAGAGAGATGGAAAGTGGGCAGAGATGCGCTGCCAATGCCCGCGGTGATCTGGACTCTGTCCAAGCTTGCAAAGAACAGAGTCCCACTTGAGTCTCAAAAATATGCCTGGAAATCAGTGACTGCAGCTGCAGGGGCAATTATAGCCTTTGCATATGCCAAAAAACCAGAGATACTTAATCAGGCACTGGTTGCACCATTTGGATCCCAGACTGTCCCAGGACATCAGGACTGATAGCTTTCTGCTAGGGCCTCTCTCTAAAATGATCATAAAATAATCCCAAGATATGTATTAGCAATCATGTCTAAGTGCATTAATTACAGAAAGAAGTGCAAAGTGTCACAGGAAGGTATTTATGCCAACTCTCCACTACTTTCTGTTTAATTAAACAGCCAAATGAGGAGAAACACACATAAAGAAAGCTCAAGGTCTGTACCTAATCACCACAATGATCCCATCAAAGATGTTGTATGGATTCTTAATGTAGCCAAAAGGACTATAAACAAGGATTTTCAACAGCATCTCCAGGGCAAAGAGGCTTGTGAAGACAATGTTGCTGATCTCCAGGGCATTGGTGAGTTCCTCCGGCTGCGGAAAGAAGAGGAGGGAATTGAAAAAACAAACAGCACAGTTCCATATCCAAAAATTACACGTGGAAACACAACAAGCCCCAATACTGCAAGTGTAAGAATACTGATTCTAATGATGTGGTGAGAAAATGGCAATAGCTCACTCAAAGCCCAGGAGATGGAAGAAAAATACTATCAGAGTGTTTAAGGTTTAGAAGCCCATTGTAAATTCAGCAGGTAAATCCAGACATGGACTTCACATTAATCAGAGCTTTAGTACCACCTCAGGAGGTTTAGGCAGAAGTGGCATATACTGAGGCTTAATGCTTTAACATCCCCCACACAGATTCTTCTTATGCAGAAGGGAAAGTCAGACAATTTTCTCACATAAATATTCCTTTAGGGCCTGTCTTTTTATTTAGTAGCTCATCAAAAGATTTGAGCTAAGATTTTTCAAAGGAGAGATCTGAGGTGATATAACCAGAATGGCTCAAAAAAAATCTCATTACTCAAAAAAACCCTCATTATCAGGAAGCCCCAAATCTGCAACTAAGGAAGGGCCTGATTCTGGCATTCCAGACTGGCAATCTGAAAACAGAGGCATGAAAAAACCCCAAAAACTTAACAAACAGACTCCTGATAGTCTTAGACCTAAACTAATACTTTTAATGGTTTTTTAGCATGTTCCACAGAGGGTTCCCAACAATGCCTGCAGATGCCCAGCGCTGAGCTTTCCCCAGTAGGTGGGTGGGCATTATCAGAAAACATATGGCAGAAGACAAAACTCGGTGATGTAGTCTGTGTAGGATCAGTCTGTGGCAAAGACATGAATCCACATATCAGATCCCTTCTCCCCGTTTAACCCCAACATACGGCCGCGGCTGCATGTTTCTGCTGAAAGGCTTCATTAAAATCGGGAGCTGACATCCCGCTGGCAGATGGCAGTGGGGTCACATCAGCAGCGCCGAGGTGGCAGGGGGCAGCGGGCTGGCATAGCTCACTGAACACCTCACACACAGCGGGGTAGTTTGGCACTGGTTGGTCTAAATCCCCACTTGTAACCACCCATGTGGCTTTAGATGCCTGGAGCATAACCTTGGTGGGTTACAGCCAGACATGCACACTTACAGCAGCCATGCTACAAGCAGAAGACAATGTGGAACACATGCAGTTCACTGTGCCTTCCACTTACATGAAACACATCCATGACTGGCCAAAAACTTCCTGTGACAGGAAGACCAGGAGCTGCCACACCACAGCACAGGCTGTAGAGTTTGACTTCAGGTGACCCAATCCCGACACCACGGCAACCATGAGAGCGGAGGGCTCAGGGGCAGGGTCAACACTTGGTCAATAATCGTGCTTCAGAGCCCCAAAAAACTACAGTGACCAAAGGGTTCATAGATACATGCTGGCAAAAAACCCAGATAAATCCATGCAGGCATTCGAATCTTTGTTTCTAAGGGTGAAACTACCCAGGCCCAGCCTCTGCAGCTCAAGTTCCTGCAACCCAGCTTAAGGGTAGATGGGGACCCAAATTGGTGTGATGTTATCTCAGCATGGTAGTGAATCCCCGAACACTTGCACAGACATTGGCAGGAGCTTGTGATGACACGGGATAGCAAAGGGGGAAACTGCAGCATTTGAAAGAAAATGTAATAAAAAAGAAAAAAAAAAAAGGTGTTGAACACAACCTATACCTCAAACATCCTTACCGAAGAACAGATCCCCTGGCTAGCACTTGACAAACACACCATGCACACTGCCCGAATCACCTGCTCGCTGATCTACAGCTAAAATACAAATGCTGCAGCTCCCGATATTAAATCCAGCTGTGGTTTAATGCCATAATACCTATGGGAACACTCAGATACAGAGTAATAAATAGGCCAAGAACTTATATGTCAAGCTGCACCTCAGGACAACTTGAAATAGATGCAATTCTACATTACTCATAAAAAAATGCCAACTCATTCATGAGTGCCCCAGCACAGAGGCAGGCTGTGCTGTTATCAGTATCACGGTGATACAGCTGGAAAGGAGACGTGTTCCTGGAAGCTTTCCTTCTCATCCATCATCGCCACTAACCCGGACCCTGAAGGCTGATTTCCACCCTCTGTTCCCCTTCTGCAGTGGTGCTGTCAAATCTAACTGGCCCCGCAGGCACAATCCAGTTAAACCCCTCGTCCAACATCTCCCACAGCCACACCACCCCTTCCTCGTGGGGGCTGGCATGGAAAATCCATCAGCCCTGGAAGAAATGACATTTTAATAGCATGGATTAATGAAATTTTGGACTTCATGAGCACTTTCTGGTCAGAGATGCTATTGGAATGTGCAAATCCGGATGGAAGGTGCTGGCAGGGCATAGCTGGGTGATGTGGGGAGGCAGAAGGGGAGCAACACTTACACTGCAACTCTCCCAGAACCCCCAGCACACACTGGAGGGGCCATGACCCCTCTGGTTCATGAAATTTCCCTCCCAGACCACCCAGCTCAGGAGATATGCAACATATAGCCAAATAGCCCTGGCACTGGCTTGTGAGGGCTATGGGTCAGCCCGTGCAGACACGGCAGCAACAAATCCATCTGCCTCCCACTGCTTCACCCCAAAAAAGCTCCCTGCCCCCTGACTCCTCCTCCACACACTCTTTTCCACTTCTCTTGCAGGAAATAGTTTTTAATATCTGAGACACTGGGCAGATATAATAAAAATGAAGAGTGGGAACTCCTGAATCAGAGGTGAGAATTAATATCCAAAAATCTAAGATTAATGGCCAAACTGGTTGAAAGAGAAAGGGAAAACTTCCCTTTCATCCATCTAGGAGAAGAGAAAAGTCTCTAGAGCAGCCTGGAGGTGTGCTAGGGTGAGCTAGCTGAGCATCTAGTGGAAGCACATCCCACTCTGACCTGGCTGAAATTGGCTGAGTTGTTTTGCTTTGGGAAACTACACATCCCTAAACAGTTGAGATGGGGCGATGTAAATTACTTGGGGAATTTCATAGCCATCTGTGGAGCAGGGCAGTCCCCCAAGACCCTCAGTCCAACTCAGGGGTCCCCAGGGCAGCTCACGAGTCCCCTGAAACAGCTCAACATGCCTTTCAAGGGACGCAGAGCTGCAGCTGGTCCGTGGGGCTCCCCTGCCATGAGCACCACTGGGATTTATTTGTACCAAGAGAGAGGGGCTGTGATCATGATCCTGCCCCAGGGAATCCCAACCCTTCTGAGAATGCCAGCTATGGGATTTTCATTCAGCCACAGATGTATATAGATAATAAGATTATTTATAAGATGCTTCTACTCTGGAGAAATCAAATATGTCTGAGACTTCTTTCTTGAGACATCATTACAGTACAGCAGGAACATGATTTTCTCTCCCATGGGAATTGAAATTATCATCCCATCCCAAACAGGAATTCAGTTTCAGACTTGGTAAACTAAAACACTGTGCACAAAATCTTGGGGGTTCTTCCCTCTATTTCAGTCCCCATTCCTTTATCTCTTTGCTCTGTACTGTAAATTAAGCAAAATTAAAAAACAGAAATAAAAGTCAGCTTGAAGAAGAACATGGACTGTTCTGTTCTTGAACTGTCCAAATGGACATTTCAAACACCTTAGACAACGTATTCCAATAAAATTGGGGGTTTTTTTGAGGTCAATTCACTGAAACTGCTCCTCTCCCATGAACAGCTTCAAATGTGATAAACTGCCGTTTTCTGACAACAACTGTCTAATCAAACCTCTATGGACTAGCTCTAGACGTGATGTACCTGAGAGAGTCACTGACTCCTGGCACACAACCAGCTTCGTGGATGCTCACTGGGCTGGGAGGAAAAGAGCTGGCCATATCACTCAGATTTTCTCTCTGAGGGCCACAACACAGCAGCTGGGGGAAGTAACATCCATCCTTTGACTAAATTATATATTGTGGCAAAAAAAACCCCATCAGGGCCACCCTAAAAAGGGCATTTTTCAGGAAGCAGAACCTAAGGTGCAGAGCCTGGGGTTTCTATGCAGCATAAAGCCTCTGCCCACCACCCCCATTGCAGCACAGCTGCCACAGCCTCTGCTTCTCCATTAAAAGAAGAGTCTGATAATTCTCTCCTCAGTAGCAGCAGTGCCTAATTAAAAGGAAAGCATCCTATGATTAAATGAGCAACACCCAGAAAGAGCAAGATTCAAGCGAAATTCAGCTATGGTAAAAAACACCAGCTCTGCCGATGAGCCCTCGGTAAATGCTGAATTTTTCTCCAGGATATCTCGCCTTGCTGGACACACAGACATGTTGTCCTGGATAAATCATTCCCTGTTAGCCTTCTGTTTGCGTAGTGTCGATTTGTTGATGTACCAAACAGCACATTGACAAGTTGTGGCAGCACATGAAATCGGAGTAGACAGGGCAGTGTCAGTCAGAAAACACTGCAGCATCGGAGCGCTGGGAGGATGCGAGACCCAGGCACCCATCCAGACATGACCCTGCCTGGCAGGGGGCAAGTGTGGCAGCCAGGAGGGTGTGCTCTCTGCACCCTGCCTGGAGGATTCAGGCAGGGCCGTCTGGCATCAAGCAGTGCACTGCAAGAGGGGACAGGAGGAAGCAAGGGAAGATGTCCCCAGAGTGCCTCAAGAGGTATCTCAAAGCTAGACCAGCACCCTGCCCTTTTCCAGCATTCAGAAATAGGCTGTAATGCATCTTTATCTTTTTTTCCTTGTATTTAAAGCTGAGTAGAAGCTCACAAGCAAGGTTTCTGATGGCAGAAGGGACATGCTCCATTTGTATGTGGGCACATGCCACTTCTCTCTGCACGTGGGGCTCCAAGGTGTCTGAGCAAGAGAGGCTGTGGGCACTGAGTGGGGAAGAAGGTGAGGACAGGAGCTGGGTCCATGAAAAGTGCAAGCCGTGGGGCCTGTGTTCCCCAATTTCTGAAAAACAAGCCCTGCTGCTGGACAAAGTGCAAACTGCCCCAGCAGACAGTGTCCAGAGCTTCCAAGGCTTCCAACTCCTGCCTTCCTCCAGCTGTGACCCATTCGTCATCATCATCATCATCATCATCATCAGACCTGCACCCAGTGCCGTGGGCATGGCTGGCCCAGATCCACCCATCCCACACCCCCTTGCCCAGCCCCTGCTCCTGGGATGCCAACACAAAAGAGCAGAAGCACCCCAGGGTCTTTCCTCTCTATCTTGCTAACAATAAAACAGAAAAACCCACTCTGTCTCACCACAGCACAGAGGGATGGATGAGACAACCAGCCAGGAGGCAGATCCCTCCTGATCCCAAGGGATATCTCTGGGATATCACTCTGCTTCTGAGAGCAGATCCAGAAGACCGTGAAAACTTCTAACCCATTCAAACTGCTGCAAGAATAAAACCTTTCTGAAATGATTACTATGGCAACTAGGAAAAATAACACAGAAAGAAAATAGCAACCTCAGCTATTTCACGGGCAACACCGACAATGTTTTACTGACTCATCACTTGCAGATTTCTAATATATATACATAAGAAAAAAAATCAAGTGGGTCACACAAAGATAGGATTTTCAACTTGACACTGCTTTGTTAAGATTCTCTCCACCCTCCACGTGGAGCAGACACACACCAGGTCCACCTGAAAACGGGAGCCAAGACCAGAAGTCCTGGGGCAAAATGGAAGAAATTCTGACCAACAGAAGCAGCTCTTAATTAATAAAATGAGGTGCTCTTTCTTTGCCCTCTCCCACGCTCAGTTCCCCATCACTGATAGCTCATGGCTGTGCCCTCACTCAACCCATAAGCCTTCTCCATGCACTGCCCTCACCACATCCACGTTAATCCCCCTGTACCAGTGCACCCACTGAGCCACGATCATCCAAAATACCACTTTGGTTCCCTTCAGTAAATACAGCTCCTGTTGGCTCCAGAGCTGCTTGTGACTTTATAAATAGAAACTCAATCCACGCATATTTTCAGCAGTGACATTCGTTGTCTTTGGGGCTCCTTAAAAGGTATCAGGCTTTAACTATTGTCCTGGGTCCAGCAGTGCAAATCTGAGCCATGCTTAATCAGGGTCTGATAGGCCTCCTCTACTCATCTTTTGCCAAACTGGTTAAAGAAAACAATTCAGAAAGTAGCAGGATTGCAGCAGGTTTTGCTCTGCTCCTCCTGGGGCTGCAGACACCGAAAAGGGCAGCGTGCTCACTGCTCCACTGGAGGAAGACTACTGGGGTGTTCAGGATTTATAGGCATTTATTATAAGGAAATGACTTTGACAGAAAAGTGAACAAGTCCAGTTACATCCCTTCACTGCATGGGAAAGAAGGATTTTCTTACGGGCTGAATGGAGGCTGAATATTTCATGCCACACCAAGTAATGCTGCAAGAAAGGGAGGAAAGCAGCTTTCATTTCAGAGAAATCAGAGCTGTGTGCACAGGAGGGAGTCCCCTTCCTACACCTCTGCTAATGTCCTTGTCTTCCACCCAGCCTTTCCCATTCCGATCAACAAATGTCCCTTCCTACCCCACATCTGCAGAGGGAAGGAGCTGAGTCTTGTGGACATGGAACCTCCTGGTACAAGACCTTCCTCTCCAGCACATCTTTGTTGAGGAACCATGGCAAACAACTGAATTTCCTGGCCCTGACTGCCCATATGGGGCTGTGTCCCCAGGCGCCTCCTGTCTACCTTGAGAGTGGGGTGTAAATGAGGGGATGAGCCCCAAATTTGATGGAGAATTTCATCGACCTGTCCTGAAGGGACCTGCCATGAACCATCGCTAGCCAGACCCATAAACAGGGCCTGCAGACCACACCCTCCTTCACCAAGTCCTGCAGCTGGATTCTCTTTATCACTCTCAGGAGGCACAGCAGATATTCTTGCCTGAACTCCTTATCTCTCTCTGCTTGAGATTTCTGGATGAATATTATCCCAGAAAATGCAAGAAAAACATGAACTGGCTCATCCCTCTTCCCAGGTTTGGAAGGAGCTTAACTGAACAAAAGCTGCATTTCCACTTGGTCACACCTTGTAAGTATTTGAGATTTAAAACCCTCTATTTCTGGTTAATCTAAACCAAGCTTGAAACTTATCTCCCCATTAGTTCTTGAGAAGGGACCAGGGGGAGGGAGGAAATAAAAAGAGGGAAAGAAAAATGCTGTCACTGTAGGGATCCTGCACCGTTCTGCTGAACCTGGGTTTCTGATGCTGGTAACACTAATGCTGACAGACATCCATGGGGGAAAAGCTGCTCGTTTCCTAACATCAGCAAAAACCCAATTATAACAAGGAGCTGAAATCCAGCAGAGATGAGGGAAAAAGCACTCAGCTCCTGCCCCTACTCCTGCTGGGGGCTGAGCAGGGTGGGAAGGGGCTCTATGAGGACACGGGTTGGCAGCAGGGCAGAGTAGTGGGTGCCAACAGCATTGGGACAAAGCTCTATCAAGAGAACTGGGGAAAAATATGGACTGATCCCTGGGAAAACACCTACAACCAGAAGTGCTTACGGATGAAAGCTTTTACTGGTGCAAGCTGAGGGTGCTCCAGATGCTCTAGCTGAATTTCCTGGCTCCCACCCAAGGGGAACAACCATAATAATCAAAGAAGGAATGGAGAGAAATCCTGGGCTATCTGCAGAGAGCAGTGATTTTTCATCCACACAGGGATGAAGTGAGTTTTGGAAGTGCACATCATTTTCCCATTTCACCAAGCTGGAGTCTCTTCTCAATGCTGCGTGAGGAAGAGACAACATGAGGGTACGGATGGCAGCTGAAACAACAGCTGTAATGATAAGATCTAAGGCAGCCCGAGTATTTCCAGCCTCTGAGCTAAATTAATAGGAAAGGATTGACACTTATGGTTCCCCAACCAGGGAGCTGAAGAAAAGTTTAGTAGGTGTCAAGGAATCTGTACAGGTTCATACCTAAAGCATGCAGAGAACGGATTTATCAGATAAAAAAATACCCTTTCCAGTTGCATGAAATCTCATTTAATTTTCAAATTATTGAGTCTCCAGAACCAGGATAAAGTCTGCTTTGTAGGCACAGCCCATTTTTTAATGACTAAGAGGACTATGGCATCCCTGTATTTTTTACCCCTGGAAGAGCTTCACAACTCATGGGAGTTCCTACAAGACCTCATAAACCCTTCAAATCCCTGAGACGCAGAAGAACCCCCAAGGTCCATAAAAAGAATTACCCCCAATAACAAATAGAGAGCTGGTTTTGAAGTCAGTGATCAGAGCAATTAACAGCTCCGATGACTTCCATTAGCATTGACTCCTCCAGTCTCCAACAACAAGTCATTAATAAGAGTAATTTCTGCATAAGCAGGAGCTAATTGAATATAATGCTTGCAAACCTATAGGGCACCTCATTTTCCTGCCCTGGGAGTGCCCCTTGCAGCTGGAGTGCCGAGGAATTACGCTGATGGTAGCTCCAAGCCCTATGTTGGGCAAAGCCAGCAGGTGCCGAGGGAGGGAAAAGCCTTGCTGATCTGCCAAGGCTTTGATTGCTTGGCTGGGAGCAGCTGGCATGGGGCTGGAGAGATGTGTAACAGAGTTAAATAGAGACGTTGGATGTGCACCCAAGTGGAAGTGGAGGTACCTCTAGGAAGACAAGACAGTGCAGGAATGCAAGGCCTTGTGAGCTCCTGGGAAGAGCCCAGGTCAGGTGGACGTTTTCCAAGAAAAGGCTGTCTCACTGATTCACTTACACCTGTGTAAGTCCCCTTCTGAAACAAAGCCTAATGAATCAGACTCATATAGTAAGCATCAAATCAGGATTTCACCACAAAGCTGGACTGTACCATTCAGTTGGTGTAAGACAGTCAGGGTGCAGGGTTAAGGGATACAACACCACTCTGCATCAGTGTGTGATGCAGAGAGCCCCTGGTGTAGCACCAGCTGCCTGGACATGGGACAGGTCTTTGAGTTCCTGCACTCACAGGAAACAACTCAGAAGAGGTGCAAGAGATACCAAAAATATTTTACAAAACAAAAGGATTCCCTTCCTTCCTGACCTGGAGACCTGACACAAATCCATGCACGTCAAAGAAGCCAAAATATGCGTGTTCTGGATTTACCTGGCATGGAGCCACAGAAGCTGGAACAGACACGGTGTTGCCCACAGCTGCCCTATGAAGCCAGACAAGGGTGAGCTGTAACTTATCCCCAGATCTCCCACAGCCTCTTTAGGAGGTGAACAAGCACTAGGCAAGATCTCATTTTAACACATAGGGATGGTCAAAGGAGCAGCCTCCACACACCTGACAAATCTGCAGCTGCCATCCACTAGAAGCAAAATGTTCGACTGGACTTGAAACTGGTGGGGATTGGGATGCTCTTGATCACCAAGTCCTGGGAGCGAGGTACTTCTCATCCCAAAGATGCCCTTATTTTTTGAGGCAATGCCCATACAGGGATCCAGACCTGCTACTCTCCTGTCTGCCCAGAACTTTGGACACACAAGCACCCCAAGACCTGGGGTACAAACCTCCACATCCCCACTGCCCAGTTCCCTTACACCATTTCTCCGTGGAACAATCCAATTTTCCTCACACATGGAGACACCAATCAGTGGGTGTCATGACAGCTAGTAATTTCCAGTTACCTTCTTTCCTCTTCATTGAATTCAGACAGAAGCAGAAGTACATAAATACCATTTGGGTGACTATTATTAATGCTTGAACCTGCAGCCTAATGGTTGCTCCACGCTGGCAGGTTTTCTAACCCTTCACCTCCCCTCTCCATCATCCTGGATACCTAAAAATTTCGTCTTCTCTGATGCTGATTAAGACAACCCTCATGTTCTCGAGCCTTGACTGTTTACATACATGGACCTTTTAATGCATTTTGCCAGCAAGGTTTCCTTTGACTCCTTGGCACAGATGGTTGATATTTCCATGCTGCAGCAGCTATTAGATCGTAATATTACCAGTGACAACTCTACATCGTCTGTACCCTGCTCTCTCCCCGGCACCAGGAATTCAGCTTGAGATACTGCCGTGGGCTTAGGCTGCTCCTGTCTCCTGCAAGAAGGAGTTTGCCCACCTTGGCTTGGGGCACTGGGGCTTTGTGGTTCCCTACAACACCCTGCTGTAGCTGGGGGTCCTCCACTGGCTGTACTTGTGCTGAGGGAATGTCAGGCATCGCCTCATCCCACTTTCTTGAAGAACTGTCTCCCATGGATAATGAGCTTTTCTCCTTGGGTGGTGTTCCAGAGAGTCATTCACCCTTGTCACGTCTCCAATTTGCTCTTAAAAATTAACAAAAGGTTCCTCACAGGTCTGAACCAATTTTTTCTTCCTTCTTTCAGAGACACCAGGGTTTTGGATCAATCTAGATCCAAGTACAGACAAGATCCAGGCAGGGATTTGAACCCACTGCAGTTTTGGGGAGGCCAGTGAAGGACTCTCCGGTCTCTTTCTTGTTATGTTAACAATGGCAAAACACCACAGAGACAGCAGCCGAAATTCAAGCACTATTTAAACAAATGAGTATGTAGGGTATAGTTCATACAATGCAAGTTCAGACAAGGAAACTCAGAACAGCCAGGAAGCTCAATATGAACCAGATTTTAAAAACAAAAACAAAACCCCAAAGCCCTTCCTCAAGGAAACCCTTGCTGAATTCTTTCCCCTGCTGAGGAGTCCAACATCACGCCTCGTACTAAAGTCTTTGCATTTCACTCCAAGAAAGGACTTGGAGGAAAAAAAGGGAAATAAAAGCAACATATTATGGAACAGAGCCTGGCTCACAGCCAGGGCTGGGGGGAAAGCAGCACAGAAACCCTCTGGTTTAGCAGCACATTTCACTCATGCTCTATGGCAGAACAATCTTTTGCAAAGCCCCAGCTGTTTGAACCTGCAGTGCTGCAGAGGCTCAGCTTTCCTAAGGCAAATCAGTCAATTGGCTCAACAGTGTATTTAAAATCCTCTGGAGTCTACCTTTACATCACCTTTATATTCCTCTATCCTAAGCTAATAGTTTATACCTGCATTTTGCTTCACCTCTGTAGAAACACAAGCTTTTTAGCAGCCACATTAATAATCCGTGGCAATCTGGTTGTCATTTCCCTGATGGAAAATTTCACACTGCTGCCCAGCAGCCGAGACATGGCAAGTGCTGCAAGCACCTCATACTGCTCTGCCTCCCTCCCACTGCACTCAGAGTCAGGAGAACAGCAGGAGTTGAATCTGGATGGGTGAGGTGGAGAGGAAACACAGAACTGCACCCGGTCAGGTGTACCTACAGCTCAGGCACATGCAGGAATCACGTGGAAACAACCTGGTATTGAGTGAGAAAAATCAGTCAGCTCATGTCAAAAGGAGCTTAGAGGAAACTCAGCTCTTGAAGCCCCAGCCATGTGATGGTAAAATGTGTGTTGGCAATTTACTGTGGAAAGTGGCCTGTGGAAAAGAGCTTTGGGTGGAAGAGAAGCTTCATCCAGCAGTCCTGCCATGGGTGCTCAGTCTGGCCAGGTTGACCGATGGGTGAATACAAGTTAACAGCAGGAGGTGGGGGCCAGTGTTTTCAACACACTCCCAATTGCCACTCATTTTTATGTGCCTTCAGAGAACCACTGTCATCTTAAATATCCCAACTTGGCCTACTCTGGTTGCTGAGTCTGTTAAGCACGGGACTGAAAGGCTGTTACAGGTCCCTCCAGGCTGCCTGTCCCAAGGTAAGATGTCCAACCTCCAGAGGAGCAAACTTCTCTCCCTGGCTATTACGAGGATGTCATCTCACCAGCTCCTGTCTTGAAGTCCAGGATGCTCTGGTGGTCCCAGAGATGCTTCCCACCTAGCATTGCTGGGGACAGATGGATGGGCAGAAGCCTCTTCCTTCTTGAGTAACCTCCAGTGCGTCCTTCCTCTCACAGAGGAGCAGCCCCTCTGCCAAGGAGCTGCTAAACAACACAAGGTTTTGACATGACACCTTAAAATAGGTTCCTAAAATATTTACCCTAATATAGCCCACTGTGCCCAGGGCAGCATGTGGAAAGCCCAAGAAGGGCTTTCTTTTTTTATTGTCTAAATAAGCAGAGAGTTTAATATGAAAGTCATGGAGTCAAGTACTCTTCAAGTGCCCTCACGTCTTTGCAAACATCAGTCAGTAAAGATAAATTTGATGTGGATGATCACTCACACTTTTAGGAAAAGCTCTTCTAAAAGAAAAAAATCACATTTCAGTGTTTATAATCTCTGCAGGAAGGTCTGGCCCAGCATTTTGCCCCTCTAATTCCTGTTCTCGTAACTGTCAGATTATGAAATTGCCGACTCTAAGCCTTCCGAGGTTACAAAGAAACACCTCTCTGTTCTCTGCCGCCACTTAGAGCAGATAAACTACTAAAAACAAGCTCTACTATTCTCTCCAAATGCCTGGGAGAAAGGAATCTGGAACAGTAGTAGCTCCAAAAACCATTAAAGAAAGCAACCACCCACCGTGTCTGGAGTTCCCCCACACTTATCAGCTCCCTTCACCCTTGTTACCCAAAAACCATGCAAAAATCTGCCTCTTGTCATCCAGATGTTTGCTGGGACTCACCACTGGCCAGGGCAGAAACCAGAAACCCTCTGCCCTATTTCTCTCAAGGCAAAGAATTAGGGAGTTGTGTTGCACTTAGGGTGTTTGATGATGGGAGCTTGCTCAGCCACTCATCCCCAGTGGAGTGGTCCCCCTGGGTAGGAGCCCACACCAGCATCTCCCAAAGAGGCTCCTGGTAAAGGGCAACAAGCTTTGACAATCTGCCCCCTGGGCAGTCACAGCAAAGACACCATGGATTTGCCTTCACCCTTCAGCCAAGGGAGGAATAAAAGTGTTTATTAGTTTCTGTGAACAACCTCCCCCCAGCTTCTTTGGAGATGGTCTTCCTAAGATCATTAAATAAGGGTGGAATCACTCAAGCTTCCTCACAGAGCTGCCACCAAGAGCTGCAAATGAAGGTGAAACCGGCAAGACTTTGGAGTGCACCACTGTTTAATGTGTCCTGAAAACAACACTTAGCCAGCCAGACTGCATCAGAGCGTCAGGGGGAAGGTGCTGGCTGGAAGGGACACATTGAGCACAGCCATGTCTCCCTGGCACTCAGTCACTGAGGCATTAATGCCACAGGATGACAGGGGAACTGGGAGTTGATCCACAGCCACCATCGCTTCCACTGGGAACTGGGGAAGAAACACCTGCGTGCAACCATGAGCAACTCAGCAAACATGAAACATGCCAGGAAGGGAGAAAAGTGGAGTCATGACTTGAGCTGCAACGAGCTCCCAGCCAAGACTGGTGCTGGCACAGGGGTGGCTGTGTCTTTCTGGGAGCACAGGGCTCTGGCATCCTGGGAGAAGCACCATGCTGGGAGCGCTCAAGAATGGGAGGGGTCTATAACAAGGTTTTGCATCTCTGCATCCCCACTAATAAACTCTGCACCCCAAAGGAAGCATGCATCTGCAGCCCCAAGACACGTTGTGCTTGAAGCAGGATCAAGGGCACCACGCCAGACAGGCCCCAGCAGCAGCCGCAAAACCTATATGAGGCCACAGCATGCAAAGCCTCTTTGAAAGCAGAGTTCTTGTCATCCTCATGGAGACATTTCAAGAGGAACATGGCAACTCCTTTTCTTAATGACTATACATAGGGAAAGCTCTGCTAGGTGACAAGCAATGAGAGGCTGGAGCAGAGGCAGCCTCTTGCCTGCAAGAACTCAGATAATTGAGCAGAGGAATAGCCAGTGATGAGTCTATTTTGGACTCATCATGCTGCTGCTGGAGCATTCACCGAGAAGGCAAAGCCATTTGTTACGTCCTCTCCAGGGACTGCAAATTCAGTAGAGTTCCCTGCCTGCAACTGCACCAACTCCAGAGCCCACAGAGCCCAAAGCTGCTGGCAGCACCTCCAGCACTGCCAGGCACACACTGACCTGGTGGCAAAGGGCTGCTTCCTCTCCTTGGTCCCCTCACCACAGAATTCAGCTCCACCTGCTGCTGCCCAGGGGATGGTGGTCGCAGCATGGTGCTGACTATCCCAGGCAGGGCTGGGATGCAGGAGCTCACATAGCTGGGTACCAGACAAGGTGATTGCTACAACATGGAAGCAGGTTCAGAGGAAAAAGCATGCCTTGTTCCATCCTTGGACCCTTCCCAGAGCATTCCAATGCCTCTCACCCCAAACCATCCTGCCAGCAACTGGATTCAGACTCATAACCCTACCTGCAATCCCTCTGCACTAGGAGCTGCCAGGACAGCACTCACCTGCTCGTGGTACTCGATCCCCATGCTGAGTGTGTTAATGAGAATGGCCACCATAATCCCACGGCCGAAATATTTGCTGTCCACGATCTTCCGGAAGGTCTCACACACCACACGCCAGAAGGCCAGCACCTGGCTGGCTCTCCTGGCCCCGCTTCTACTCTGCTGTGGGTCCCGCTGGTCACTGTAGTGGGCATCCTTTGTGAACTCATAGACCCCCTCACTGTCCGAGTCGGCCGTCTCGTTGTCTGACAGCTCGGCCTCACCCGCCAGTACCGTGAGGCAGTAAGGGCAGCTCTCGGGGGTGCAGGAGCCACCATCCAGCTTGGTGCAGGGGCTGGAGATCTTGCAAGAGCTTTGGCAGGGACCTAAAATGCCAGCAGGGCAGGGAAAGGGCAGCTTGTCAGCTGGGACAGGGGGCTGCAGGAAGCAGACCCCAGTCCCTGTTAGCACTAAGCTATTACCTCTGACACGACAGGCATTTCCTAATGGGATAAGGGCTCCTGCTGGGTTAAAACCTGGGCTCCCCAAGTGCCTTCTCTCTGTTTATGAAGGTCTCTTTGTTGCCTCCAGACAGACGCCACCCCAGCCGTGGACGCTGAGCACACCTCATTACAACTCTACATGAAGGAGGAAGCAATCAGTTCCCCCAGTCTTGGTAGGCTCCCGACTGTAATTATCGGGAGCACTGTTAGCAGACTTTCTTTCCTGCTCCTTCCGCTAATGCTCCAAAACCACCAGCTTCCCTCTCCACACACTGCCCACAATGGCAGCTGCCAGCTGTCTCCTGGGTGAAATACCAGTGGGTTATTCCCCAAAATTCCCACCAGCTGGCTGTGATGAGAGAGGCAATGCATGCACCTGACTCCTGCATGGAAGTACTCAGTAGTGAGAATGCAAACCCTGTGCTAAACCAACTCAGATCCCAGCTCTGTGTGTTTAGTCTCTGGGCAGCACTGCCCAGAGTGCGGGGCAGGATTTGATCTCTTCCCTGTGCAGCTCCTGGCTGGAAAGTTCAATGCCACTGCAGTGGGGTGGAAAAGACACTGACTGCCTGGGAACGCTTTGCCAGAAACACTTCTTGGAGACTGAGAGTGTTTGGACTACACTGGCCTAAACTCCCAAATCTCAGGATGTGGAGGGGGAAAGAGCATCTTGCAGTGAAGATATGAAACCCCTGCTCCAAGAAAGATGCATTCAGTGTCTGACTCTTACAGGCTTCCTGAACAGATCACAGATTTTTAATACTCAGCATCTGTGATTGCGCTTGAACACTCACACAAACCAGACACTCAGTCTCCCTGAGCCTTGTGTCACACGGGAGCAGAGCTGCACAGTGTCCAGGGGTGTGATAGGACTCAGATCTGGAAGGTGCCCACCTGCAAGCTCTAGCTGATTTTGGAAGTACAGGATTTGGGAAGTGTTCCCTGTAAATGGTTTGGGGGTAGGGGAAAATCATGGAATTTTGTCCTAACATTTAATCTAAACCCACCCTCTGCAAAGTTTAAAGCCATTCTCCCTTTCCTGTCACTACTTGTCCTTGTCAAAGTCCCTATGCAACGTTCTTGTACTTGTCTAATCTACAAGATGGGGATTGCAAAGAAAATGGATTCAGTGAAAACCCTTGTATCTCTTGGATTATTGCAGATATGAAGTCTGGGAGGTTGAAACCCCTCTCCTAAATTTGGCTATAATAGGCGTTAGGTAAGTTGGAAGGTTCCTGTTCATCTCACCTGGAAAGCCATCTCTTTTTTCCGTAACGTGGACTGAAAAGAACCCTGCAAAAATTCAGAGAGAGAAAAAAATTAGGACAAAAATTGTATTTCTGGAAAGTAGCCCCAGATATAGATCCAGCCCCAGCTCACCTGTGCTCTGTGTCTCCAGAAGCTCATGCATGGTGCTGTATGGCCCGGGCGGGATGTTGAGGCTCGTCAAGGTGCTGCTCCCAGCACCCACTGCCGCCTCCCCTAGGTTCTTCTCTTTCAGCATCTCATGGGAGGTGCTGGAGTGCACTGTGGGGTACACCTTGCTGCCCATGATGTTCTTGGGGATCCCCTCTGGGCTTGGCAAGCTGAGGCTTGGCTGCGTCAGGGACGACTGGCAGTGCACCGGCTCAAAGTGGCAGTCGGCATGGTAGATGCTGTGCACGGACTCAGTGTTGCTGGGAGAGGCACTGGGGGCCCCCATGGAGTTGGGTGCTGAGGGAGGGAGCATCAGCCGGTTGGTCCCGTTGTGGAGGGAGCTGGTCTCCACATCGCTGATCTCTGGGCTGGCGTGAGGCGCCCACAGGTTCCCATTGCCCAGGTGGTAGTGGTGGTGGTGGTGGTGATGGTGGTGGATGAGGTGGTGCACGGATGATCTCTTCCTGCTCCGGCACCTCCTGGTGCGCTGCTCGGTCCCCGCCTTGCTCGTGGGGCTGCTGAGGAAGCCCATCCTCATGCCTGCCGCCCTGTAGGCCTTCACCAGCTGCTTGCTGCCTTTCCGGGCGATGTAAACCAGGTACTTGAGGAGCTCGTCATAGCAGCTGCCTGGCTCTGAGAAGCTGGCAAGGGTGCTCGCGTTGGACAGGTAGCGCACTCGCTGCTCCTTCATCAGCTGGCTCTCACGCTGCTTTGTCTCGGAGAACTGTGTCGCTATCACCACCAGGCACAGGTTGATCATGAAGAAGGAACCCACCTAAGGGGACAGGGGACATCAGCCACCTTGGTGTGGCTGTGGCACCCCACATGAGGCACAAAGAGTTGGGGGGCAAACCAGAGCCAACCCCACCCCCTGTGTCACCCAGAGGGGACCACTGGCTGGGCTGACTCACCCCCCAAGCTCCCACCCCAGGGACTCCCACGCCAGCCCTCCGTGGAGGATGTCAGAGATCAAAGATGAGAGAAGATTATTTTGACAAAAAGCTCTTGCTCTTTTAAGTTGGTGTTTTTCTCTCTGCACAGACAGCAGTTGTAATTATCACAATTAGTGGCATTACGATGAACGCACTGAGCCTTCCTGATAGGAGCATTTTTTTCTGCCAGTGTGTGGGCAGCTTGTGAGCAGATCCCTCTCCTCTGCTAACGGGATTTGCAGGTGACTGTTACGCAAGGGCATCAGCAGCCTGTACCCACAGCTTGGAGATTTTCTTTCCAGCCAGGGTTTCATGAGGTTCTGCCTTCTGCAGAGCCCAGCCTGGATCATAGGGAATTACTGACGAGCTAACAGGCTATCACACACTGCTAACGTTACTTGCACGGCATCTGGAAAAGTACTGCTTGCTCTTCCTCTTTGTCATCTCAGGGAGGCTGACAGAAAGGGTTTGTTTCTCTCTTGGGGAAGCTGATAGAAGAAAACAGCATCATGGACTAAACAACCATCTACTTTCTCATCAGGGTTTGAGTCCTGGTTTGATGAGGAGCAGAAATCTCCACAATGACCTAACTGAAAACTTGCAACTATTTTTCTGAACTTAGACCAATTACATAGCAAGAAAAGGACTCATCTCACTTAGCTACATCTGAGTGAGCCACCTAATGATCCTTTAGAGTCAAGAGAGAAATAGGCGCATCAAGTCTGCAATGCATGTAGTTTATTTTGGAGGTCTACCTTCAGAGAAGATGAATCACCCCCTTAAAGTACCTATTTTTCTCCCTTGATGATAAAGGGAGTCTAGACAACAAGCTCAGCCAATCATTGTAGACAATTCTGCTTGCATGGATGAAGCCCATCATGGAGCCCGCCCCACAGAAACTCTTTGTTGGCACCTTTGTGGGTGGCCTCAGATGATGCTGTGAAGTGTGGGTGTGCTGTGGGCAGTAATCTCTTCCCTCTTTTCTTAATGTGCTCTCTGAAGTTTGGGACTGTTTTCCCGAAACAACCCCACTGCACCAAGGACCCAGCCAGATGGGTTCTTCAATGTAGGGGAATTTTTGGGCGGCCTTTTCCCTTTCTGTCACTCAAAAACTGACCAGTTGAAATATGCCTACTTTAAAATTTAAATTCAAGGTGGCAAGTAAGAGAGAGAAGCTTGAAGCACAAGGAGAGAAGTAGTAGAAGCAGCAGCAACAACAGAAGTGTATTGACAACCTCTTGAGCACGTCCTTCTTTCCTTCCTCATGTTTGCAGCAAAATGCAGCTGCAGCACAATTCCATAGGGAAGCTGCATTTCTCCCAGCAGACTGGTTGCTATCTCAGCTTTAATATTTACTGCATCCTCTGCCCTGTTCCTCTGGGAGACTCCACACTGCTCTCTCCAAACGCCAGGAGGACCCCACTGCTCCCCTAAGGCCACTCACAATGATCAGGAGGATAAAGTAGATGAAGTTGTAGAAGGAGTGTGCATCCATGACAAAGTACATGATGTCCACCCAGCCTTCCAGCGTGATGACCTGGTAGAGACAGGAAGGGAAACAAACTCCTCAAGGCTCAGTTACAACCAAGTGCACAGACAATGTTTTTTCTGGCTGGGTCATGTCTGACACCCGATAGTTGGTCTTGGTGCAGTACAAGATACTGAGGAGCCAAATCCTGCTCCTCCCAATGCCAACAGCCAATTACCAGCTACGCAGGCTGAATCCAGCCCCTTTCCAGCCAGACTTAAGGGCCACTAGTGCATTTTGCAGAGAGAAGAGCAGTCTCTAGGTTCTGCCCCACACTAGCATTGTCTGACTGCACACCCACAGGGTTTTGTCCATGCATGTGAGGTGGAGACGTTCTCAAAACAGGCATCATATTGTATCCCTAGCCCTTTGAGCACCTGTGCACTACTATATAATGCTCACTAGTGCAAAACAGCCCCCAGGAGTGCAATTACACTGTCCCATGGAACACGTTGGGGGCAGGACTTGCTGTTTGCCCACCTTGTGACAGTTGGCAGACAGGGCTCACCTGAAATATCGCAATCCAGGCATAGCCAATGTTATCAAAGTTGATGGCTCCCTTGAAGGGGTTGTGCTCCCCAGCAGAGCAGTTGGTGTAGTACTGGTTCCAGTTCACACAGGATGTGTTGGTGGTGTCATTGTAGGAATAATAATCCAGGGTGCACTCCAGACCCTCTTCCCTCCGCGTTGGGATGCTCCGGCAGTAGCGCATCCCGTTCTCCCGGGGCTGGGAGCAGATGAAGGGGTTTTCATCTTCGTTCTCTGTCTGGTAGTACCGCTCCAAATCTACTGTGTAGGGGCTGAAAGAGTCCAGACAGGGCTGGGGTTTGCACACCAATTGCAGGCAAACTGGCAAGGAGACAGCTATAACAGCACAGTCTGATATCTGCTTTTCTGGATCTTAGAGCTATTTTTAGAGGAAGGCATCCCCTGAACTTACTGCAGCCCCACAGGGTGAGCTGATGCCCCTAACTGGGTTTTGAGAAACTGAGGCAGCGCGCTCAGCCCCTTGGCAACCCCTCTGACGGCATTATTACAAGTTACTCCATCTCAACACACTCCAGCTTCGACTTTAGGAGACTAAGAGAAGGATTCAGCGTGACAGGGCTTGTCTAAAATGTCTTTGCTGCAGTAAGATGGAAATCAGTCAGTTTAAGCTCCTGTATCTCCTGTCCTTCTGGAGATGCTGAGAACTGTTTAGGAGACTCTGTGTACAAGGATCTCCCAAGATTCCTAAAAATCAGAGACAGGGCCTTCATCTGCATTTCACCATGTCAGTTCAGCCCACAGATAAGCTCTAAATTCCCTCTGAGGGTGGCCTTACCACAGCAAACCAGGCAAAAATACTCTTCAGGGAGATTAAAAAACCCATGGCCAGCCAGAAACTGGCTCCTTGCTCTGCACACACTATCTCCTTAATGCTGCCAGGACTCCCACTAAAGCTTGCAAAGATATTTTTAAGCCTAGTTCAGCCTGGTTAATTCCTGCAGAATTGCCTGTAATACCCTTCAAAGCCTATCTAAACCCCTGGAATTCTGGCTCAATTAAACAGCACCCAAACCTGTGGCTCTACTGGATTTACACAGTGGTGAAGCTGTCCCCCTGCTCTGCTGACATGTACTTAACAGGGATGTGTCCTGGTAATGACACTTCCAATCACCCTTCGAGGGCACGACCTACAAGAGGGGTGGGAGTTGATTAGGAGGTGGATGGGAGAGATTGGAAGGTGCCTTGTGCCAGCCTGGCCACAGCAGCAGCAGCAACATGGTCCTGCTGTGTACAGGAAAGAGGTTTTGGGCTTGTGGGATTCCTGCAGCCAGATCCACCCTGAGGAATCAGCAATCCACTGAAAGGTGAGGGGAGTAGCAGAACTTGGCAGAGCCATCAAGGGTTTGCAGTCACCTGCCTTTCTCCAAGCATTTGAAGGGATGGTGGTGGTGGAAAAAAGCAGGTAGGGAGAACAGGCACGGAAACCCTGAAAGGGGTTGTCAGCTACCAGGTATTTCAACCACTGTCCAAACAGTGCTATATCAGGCCAGAAAACTGATCACAACCATCCTTTTGGCCTTAAAATTCAGGGATCTGTGAAAAGTAACACTTTAGGATAGGGACTATCTCTTGCTCTGAAGTTGAAAAGTATCTAGCATCAAAAATGCACAGTAGTTGCACCAGCTTTTCCTGGGGCTTAGGTGGGACTACAAAAGTCATGGCAATAAACACCGCCAGCCACTGAAGGCGATTCAGACCTGAGCATCTCCACACAGAAAAGGTCATACATTAATGATATGCTGAATTTAGAAAGCCTGAACTCCCATTCTCAGAGGGTGTTTTTGGAGGCTTTTATCAACCAGAGAGGTTCCCACATGCCAGCTGAGGGTTAAGGACAGCCTGCAAATGCAAATGGAAAATTGTCACAGCTCGCTCTGCTCCCGCTGTGTATGTCCAAGCAGGAGTGATGGTGGTATTTAGGAGCAGGGAGCATTTACAGAAGAGAAGGGCTTTTTTACAGAGGAGATCCTGGAGGGACGGCCTCCCTCAAGCTGGGGAGATACTGGTGCTGTCCACACAGACTCACATGCTGAAGTTCTCAGGGAGGAAGCAGCGGTTCCTGAGCAAACCTGCCCACAGCTGGACTCCCACAATGCCAAAGATGAAGAAGACGAAGAAGCAGAGGAGGAGGACGTTCCCCAGCATGGGCAGCGTGTCCAAAAGCAGAGTCACCAGGATGCGCATACCTGAGGCAAAGAGGAAAAGTTCACATTGAATCTTCTTATTCCAGCTATGTCCTCCTGACCTTTTCCTTTCCACTGACACTTTTCCTACTATATTCGCTTTTATTCTTTTCCTTCTGTCCTTTTCCTTCTATCCTCATCACCCATATGTGGCTTGTGAACACTCACAGCTTCCTTGGCTTCCCCCCAAAGCCCCTGGAACACCCCCCTTCATTCATGCCTTGCTCCTGGACACCAGACCTATCTTCCCTGCTCCTCAAGTCCTCTTCTCCAAAGTTTTCTAGCAATTATGTTTCCTGTCTTCCCCCAGATTAAACTCTGATATTCTCCTTTGCTCAATCGTATTTCTTTCTCTACTCAGTACATTTCAAAATTCCCTTCCCTCCCTATTTCTCCTCATCTACCCTAAATGCCCTCTCTTTCTTAAAATACAGGACTCTCTCTGGCAGTTAATTCTTACAAGTTCAGGAACAGCCAGTTCTGTAACAAAGATAAATTGATAGTGACTTCAACTTGACATTTACACACAAAAAATTGATTTCATCTGACATCTGTGTAATATTCTGCTCATCTCTTAGTCTCCTTCTTTCCCCATGTTCTGCATTCTCTCACTTGCTTATATTGACTTTTATCTAAAGAAAGATTTACAGTTGCACCCTTTACTTTGATACTTCAGGAAGACTTTTTTCTTTTATCCTGATGCTGTCACCTTCTCTCTCAGGGTTTTTCTTCTACTCCTTTACTGGGGAACAACCACCTTGCATCAACTCCTAATTAACTAAAAATACCTTCTGTGGTTATTGCATTGATCATCATACAAAGCTCATTTTTTATATTTCCCACCTTGCATTTCTATCCCACTGTAACTATGTTGCAGAGAAGACAAGATAAATTACCCAGGATTTCAAAACACATTGAGTTACATCCCCAGTTAGACAGTGGTGGATAAATTCAGCTATCCACTGGTTCAGCAATGGGGATTAAAAAAACCCCAAAAACAACATTACAAACAGGATTCTGAAGCTTCTGTAACGATTGAAATATCAGCACAAAGCCAGATTGAGTTTAAGAGTCAGGAGCAGGAAAATAAATAGATCCCAGGCACTTCCAGCATTAGCAGAGAGAACTGAAGCTGATTTGTTCTCATCAAGGCATTGGGGCAGTTCAGATAGGGGAGTGCAGACTTGGATTTAATTTGGCTAAAACAATACTGGATTTGATGACCAGGATTGTAGGACCAGGAAGAGGATGCTTGTGGTGCAGTTGTACTTACACTTAACATACCTGGTCTGTACAGCACCTGAGAGGGGCAGTGCTCAGTGTCTCTCACAGAGCGCTGGGATTTGCCCAGCATGGGGCAGTGGGAGGGTTTGTGAAGGCCAGGGCCATCTGGGGCTGGACTGCCACCCACTGCTGCTTAAAGCAGGGCTGATGCCCTTGTCCATGACCTGATAAACTAGGACTGAAGAGCCACTGCCCATCCCACGCAGGTCTGCTTTGGAGATGCTGGGTGTTCAGACTGTATGGACCAGCTCTGGGGTCTTCAGCACCTCCCAGGGGACTATCTCCAGGCACAACAAGACTTCCTTACCCCAATTTTTTTATCCAGGGAAGGATGGAGCATTGCAGGGAGGGTGGGAGCAGCATGGCTCAGACCCCTCTGCCTGTACTGCCTGGCAAAGGCTGTTGGCTCAGTCAATCCCTATCACCTGTAGCCCTTCAGCAGCCTCCTCAGACCCTCTTCAGATGAGAAAGAAGGTGTCTGAAGACAGTCCTGGATAACTTACTGGCTCATCTCTGATGCTACAGGTGTCAAAAGGAACCCAGATAGTGTTGGTAGGACCCAGCACTGCCAGGCTTGGGCAAACATTTGAGCTGTGATGTAAGATCAAAGCACCTGGGTTTGCCCTTCTACCTTTGGGGCACGGATCCAAAGAGCTGGCCACAACAGGGAGGAATTAGGATCTGACTTACTGGGGACCCTGTTGATGGCCCTGAGTGGCCGCAGGACTCGGACAGTGCGGACGGCTGAGAAGCTGACGTTCTGCAGGTCCAGGGAATACTCCAGCATCCTAAGAAAGACACAAAAACATGGAGGAGTGTCATGGATCTGGTGGAGAAATGTCAGATTATCAAACATTATAAAGCAAACATTAAATGCCAACCGCTCATAGAGGGACTTCTTACTGCATCTCTCCCATCAGGAAAGTTTGCCAGAGGAATTAATTCAGGGTTGTTTGCGTACCAGGATAAAGTCAATGAGATCCAGCTCACACAGCCACAGATCTCTCTCTCTCTCTCTCTCTCTCTCTCTCTCTCTCTCTCTCATCTTCTTTGGTTGCTG
The DNA here is from genome assembly GCA_013397795.1 of Orthonyx spaldingii. Lineage (NCBI taxonomy): Eukaryota > Metazoa > Chordata > Aves > Passeriformes > Orthonychidae > Orthonyx > Orthonyx spaldingii. The sequence goes on from VZTJ01006498.1 coordinate 1,511,299, forward strand.
TTTTTGCACAGGGCCAGGCAGAAGCTTCTGAAAACCCCTGCATGCTCCAGAAGGGAAATTTCCAGGCACAGCCCTGGTTTTAACAATTTTATGGATACTCTAATGAATCTGAGTTCGTTGTGCTGAGCACCACCACAGTCCTGAAAGGAAGAACATCTCCTGGTGCAGACCCCTCTCTGGGCCACAGGAGATGAGCAGCACAAGACACTGAGCTCTGCTACCTCTGCCCAGCAAAGATCCTTGGCAAGTGGGACAAAAATTGGTGACACTTGCAGATAAAAAATGGGGCGAACATGGACAAAGGAACCTCCCAGTGCTCCTACTGTCTGACAGGGTTATTCCCAGCTGAGGACATGGAGGAGCAACATTCACGGGACTTAGTCTTAGGATGCATCTGAATGGTTGCAAGTCCCTGGGGTGCCCCAGCACCTCTCACTCTTCTCATGGCACCTTTGCTCAAACACAACAGAGTCATCAGTCACAACACCTCCAGGACTTTGCTCTCTGGCCGTGGGAAGATCCAAGAGCTCTGCCCAGAATATTCTTGAGGAGGCAAAGACAGGCAAAGGCAAGAAAGATGACACTGAGGCTCCCTGCACAGTCAGGCTCCCACTGCCACAGGCAACCACAGGATATTAATCTCTTCCGAAAATTATCGAGTTCCATCTCCAAACAAGCTGGGTGGTTCCCTCCCTCTGTCTCTGATGGCTAAAAACCTAACTTCCAGCCTGAATTTATTCAGGACAAGCTCATATCCATTCATTCTTATGGCAGCACTGTCTTTTAAAGTAGCTTCTCTAGCTGTTATTTGTCCCTGATGTTTACCCACCCATGTGTTTACAGAGGACAAATCACATCTCCTCTCAGCCTTGATTTTGCAAAGTCAAACAAATCAAGTTCTTCCAGCCTCATCTCACAGATAGGCCCTCTGCTTCTCAGTCACAACCTTCCTCCACACTTGCCCTGGTCTGAATCAATCTCACCTGATTAGGCATCAAGTTTCTGGAGGGGGTTTTGTTTGCTGGAGGCTTCTGCTCTTGCTGTGATCAGCGAAACCTACTCTCCTCCCTCCTGGCCTCCAGCAGGTGAGGGGCACCCACAGTGGAGAAGACAACTCCATGTTCAATGCAGTGCGGTTTTACCTGATAGTCTCTCATGAGAACGATGATGATGATGATCAAACCATATCTAAGATCAAAATAACCTCAACATACTCCTCTCAGTTTAGCGGACCCTCACAGCAACGGGACAGACCCAGGAGGTGGAGGCTGGACAGGCACATATTAATTCTATGAATTTGTTCTCAGCCTCTGACCAGAAAGGAAGGCAGTATGTTCACAAAATCCCACCTGACCTGGGGGTAGAAAACCAGCCCCTTCCTCAGTGCACAGGACTCCCTGCACTGGGCAAGCTTTGGTTAAGTTGAGGAGAGGAGCAATGGTTTCCTTGGCTTTCACGACTGTCAAGTTTCACTCGCTGTTCAAAAAGATTTCTGTATGGTTGGCAGTATTCAGGTAAAAAGCCCATATCAAACACACATCTTTTCTTTCATCCATTATTAAAACAGAGGCTGCCAGCAAAATTCAGAGCAGCACATGGTTACTTGCACCAAGACAAATCATTTTCTGATTAATGACAGCTCCAGACGCACTTCCAGAGATGCGAGTGCTTGTGAGCTGCAAGGGACATGCTGTAAAATGCATTGTGATTTAGCGTATTAAAGAACAATTATAATGCCAAATTTAAAGGAACAAGCCAAACAACAACCCAGAGGCTTGAGCAAACACTTGAACACCAAGAGCAAGTAGGTGCTCTCCTGCCTCTGTTTCTGGACACTGCTACCAGAACTGGTGTTACAGAACTGCCAAGCTCAGCCCCAGACACAGACTACAGGTCTTGCTGGTAACCAGCAGCTCAAGTGCCTTGGGAGAACCCAGTACTGGAGAAAAAATGTCTATTAAGCTCAGTCACTAAAGAGTAAGTCCAGTGAAAACACTACTAGTCCCCAGCTCTAAGGTCACTTCCCAAGGCAAGCGGAAGCATGGGAAGAATCAATCCACATCCCTGGCAAGGGAAGATACCCAGGGAGAGCAAATGTCAGGATGTCACCAGCTGGGGAGGTGACAGGTACATTTACCAGCATATATAGCATTTATGCATTGGAAATCTGCAATGTAAAAGGCTCCTTATGAAGCTTCAATTCAAATGTCATCTCTGCTCAGAGGGGAAGGCACGATGCCTGTCAGCGCCGCTGCCACCAGCCTGGTGCCCAGCCAAGTTAAAGGCTCAGAGAGAAAGCATTAAATAGGATGGATTCACAGCTTGTCAGAGAGATCAACAATCCCCGATTGCTGGAGTTATTCAGAAGGAAAGCGGAAATATTTAGGACTTTTTAAGAATAAAAGTGGAGCATCTGCAAAGCCAGACGTACAACGGGCTGGTGGTGGGATGCAGAGAGGAATCTGATGCAAACCTTTGGCAAATGCTTCTCCAAGCAGGAAAACTCCCAGGGCTCAGCTGACAGGCAAAAGGAATGGCTCAGGATTGATCATGCAGGTGCAATTCATTCTATTCTGCCTGGAGACAGTGAGTTGGAGCATTCTGGGGTTTCTCTAATGTAAAACCTAAAGCACCGGGAAGGATTTCCTGAGTGCAATTTCAGGCAGCAACCCTGAGGCAAAGAGCTTTCAAAAGTGATGCTCAGGGCATCACAGAAAGGGTTCAAGGGGTTCTGCTTACCCAGAGAGCCTCTAACAGAGCACAGGAATTCCAGAAAAGTCCTACCCACACCTAGCCAGCATTGCTTCTCTGAAGCACCCTGCTCTCAGCCCTGACTCTGTTCCCATCCCTGGGATCACTCCTGCTCAGGAAGTAGAGGATGGTGTGAAAACCCAGGAGAGTCACACAGGGAGTTTCTGCTGAGGGCACTTTCCGAGGAAAGTTTGAACTTCCCCCTTTCACAGCTGAGTACTGAGGATGCTGCACAGCCAGGGGATGTGACCAAGATCACATGAGGAACTGGTGGCAAAGCAGCAGTGGCTGAAGGCAGAGCCACCCCCCAAGAGCTGCCCACCCCCTGCACACTCAGAGCCCTGCACTGCTGCAGAGAGATAGGCTGAGATTTATTCAGTGTTAAAAAGCTTCCAAAGCTGGGCATATACACACCCTTTATCTACACAACACAGCCATCAGTGGGTGATATTAAGCCATTGGTGCTGGAAAAGACAAGGGGAAATTATTTAGGCAGAGCTGTATCTTCAGAGAGCTGGAATGCAATTTCCCCCTGGCTCTCGCCAGCTTGGCTGTGCTCTGCTTTCAGTCAGGGGCTGCGTTTGGAGCCTTACGAGTCTCACTGCATTTGTGGGTGTTGCTTAATTTTAAAAATACTCATTTCAATCAAGCTGAACAGAAGAAAAAGAATAGCACACAGAGACCATGAACCCTGCAGCCTGCTGGATCTGGCTGCACCCTGTGTCCCAGCCAGGACACTTGACTAATGAGGCTTTTGAAGCAGCAGCAAGTTCAGCTGAAGAATTGAAAGAAACTAAAGAATTACCTTTTTAAAAGTATTAAAAATTAAAAAAAACCAAAAAACCAAAAAAACCAACAGACTTTTCACAGGTAGATTTGAGTCAGCTCAGCTGCAACAGAAACTGCTGAGGGCTTTCTTTTACCCAGCAGGTTTTTGTGAGTCACGGATGCAGCTTGTTCAGGATGCTCTGCTCTGAAGGCTGTGGGAAGGCAACACGGAGCACAGAGCATCCACAGCCATGATTTCATCAGTGCCAGGTCTTGGCTGCCCGTTATCCACCCAAAAGTAACTTAAAACATTAGATTGCACAGCTCTGCCCCAGATATTGAATTCCTGGAGGTTCATGATGATGAATATTGGCTTGATGTTGTTCTGGCACTTCTGCTCAGAGCACAAAGCACCTAATTTGAGATGAGTCAGGACACAGTGGGGCCACAGAGGTGCCTCCCAGTTTCCAGGACAGGTATCCTGGAAAGCCCAGGAGAGGGACAGGCTCCTGGGAGCAGGTTTGGTGCAGCCCAGAGGGGCTGTGGCTGTGGCAGTGGCTACACATTGGGTAACAGCGTGTGCAAATCAGCCTCTTACACGGGCAATTACCCGCCAGTGCTCACTCCCTGTACCCAGGCAGCACAGAGGGCACTGCTGCCATGTCCCCACACGCTGCTCCTTGGGTCAGAGGGCTCAACAGAGGCAGAGAGATGAAAAAGCAACATTCATCCTGCCTCCCTGTTAGTTTTGTTTGTAAGGGATGAGGAGACTAATATATGGGGGAAGAACAGCCTTTGCAGTGGGAGGCTGCAGCAGGGGCTCCTGTAGGCAGTCCTACACCAGCTCTTTCTTCCCCATGTCTGAACCAGGGAGCTAAAACAGCCCCTTGTACAGCTAAAATGCCCTTCAGAGGAGCCCTGCCTGGATGTGGAGCGATCTGGTGCTGTGGGGTGAAGGCCACATGCTGGAAGCTTCACCCAGAGCACCCAACAGGAATCTTGCTCTGGCCGCTGCAGCCATGGGATCACAGCACCCTGCAGAGACCCATCTGGCACCATAGTCCTCATTCCAATTTCTAAGCTAAAGAGCTGTTCAGACCCCATCCAGGTTTAGATGGAGCAGAGATGGAGTGGGGGCTGAGGCATCCCTTTCTCTCCTGTCACCTATGAACACAACAGGGTTTCCCGCAGCCTATTTCATCCATGAAATTCAGTGCTCAAAACGAAGAGGGAGAAAGACATCCTTAAAGGTTGTTTATGACAGCTTCAGTGGAGCTTACTGTTTAATACAGCCTTCAACAAAAGGAGAAAAAATCATAACAAACATTAAAAATGTTCAGAAAGCAAAGAGAGAAAGAAGTGGTGTCTGTTCCTGAATAAAGCAGCCTGCCAACCACCTCCAGCCCCAGCTCCTCTTCAATCATAAGCAAAATATTCCAGACCTTCCTACAAATTCTTTGAAGAGGCTTGTTACCATTACAATGAGCAAAGAACAAACAGGACTCCTCAGTCTTGGCCAAACAACTGACCGAGCCCAGGGTAACCACAGACCCATACAGCTCAAACAGTGGATGATTCACAGCCCTGCTTGGTAAGGAGCAGAACATGGGCACAGGAAGGCAGAGAGGAAAGCCGTGAGCTCTTACAGTTCCAAATTATCCCTTGGTGTAAAGCTCTCTCATGGGAAAACAATAAACCATTAGGGATTTTTGTTGTTTTGGAATTAGAATCATAGAATAGAATGATAAAATCTCCTGAGCTGGAAGGGAACCACAAAGATCAAAGTTTAGATCCTGGCCCTGCACAGGATAACTCCAAAATCACACCATGGGTTTTTTTGATGAGGATGGGTTAAAGGCCATTTCAATCTACACGGATGCAGAGGTTCATGGAAGTCCTTACCCGAACAAAGCAGAACAAGTTGTTGTCCTGCAAACTGCTGGGACTGCAGCACACTGTTCGATTAGGGTTGGCTGCAGCTGAGCAGAAGGGAGATCTCAGTCTGTGGCTACCCTCTTCCCACAGACTGAGCAGAGAAGATGTCCCTGTGACCTGCCAGGAAGACAGTGGATTCTGGGTCCTACAGTGGCCAGGGAGACACCAAATCAGGGCACATCTCCATCCCACAGCTCTGGTTTACCAGCCCAAACCTCAGTCAGCATTAAACTGAAACTGCTTCTGCACATTGTGGGATGTAAACAATCATCCATCCTCAATACATCTGTGTCTTATGCTGGGAGAAGTCAAAATTATGTCAAAACATCATTAGAGGGCAAGAGCTGCTTGCAATGCCTGTTAACCTTCAAAGTGTTCTCTCACAAGCAAGCTCCCCAAATTCCCTCCTCTAAAAATAATTCAACATAATTATGGCATTCATCTCTTTTTTTCCCCTCCCTTTTTTCCCCACGCAACTCCGTAACCTACAGCCAAAGCCATGTTTCCCTATGCAGAGTTTTGATAATACAGCACTATTCTCATCTCCGGCAAGTTTTACTGTAATTACAGAGATGTGTTGCAGACATTACACACTCTACAATTTGCACTAATTGCATTACATTGTCACAAAGAAGTCATTTAGTCTCCATGAGTTCATGAGATTGGTCTGGACAGTTTAACAGAGCTGAGAAGCACTTAGTGGCATCCCATGGAAGTGGCTGGCCGGAGCAAGGACAGCATCCAAGAAGCTCTCCCAACCCTCCAAGAGGCAGATTTGGGGCAAAAAATGCACAAAAAGGCTTCTCCACAATGATAACCTTTCCACAGTGATAACCTCTGTCAGGTCTAGAAAGTTCTCAAAGAATGGGGAAGATGAAATGCTACAAGTCTGGGATTTATTTTGGGGGGTGGGGGTGGCAGTGTGGGTTGAAACCTGTTCTAAACTGGTGGTGGCTGGGAAGGATTTCTGTGGTTGCTGTGCCCATGGGAGTGTACAAACCCAGTATGACATGCTTTCCCCACCTGTTGCCCCACAGACATAGTTCTCTGCTTCTCCTCTCCCCTGATATCACTTTCTGCAGCCCGTGGGAACAGAAGTGGCAGGGAATGCAGGAGAGCAGGAGCTCAGGGCTCTGCTGGGTGCTGGGGAGCTGGCACTCTGCTGTTGCTTCCCTCCTCCCATATCTTGCACATAACAGGCAGAGAAAAAATGTGAAGGCAGAAACAGAGTAGCTCCATGGTGGTCACCAGGGCCACACGGAAACCTCAGTCTCCTCCCCTGGCATTTCACTGGGGAACCTGTTTGAGGCCATTATGTGAGACCTCCATAAAAACGTGACTCACTTTATCAAGTATCTAAGCAAACCCAGATGGGTTTTGAAGATTGCCCTGGCACATGTCCTCCAGGGCCCCAGTTTGGCTCCAGCCTCTTTCCTGACACCTGCTGAGATGCAGGATTCCTCCACATAGAGCTCGGCTCATCCCTTGCTCATGTGCCCTGCTGTGAGCACCATGGGCTGGGTGCTCATTGAGGTAATTTACCCTGTCTGGGAACCAAAGAGCTGCACTAAGGGCTACACGAGGACTTTCCCTCTGTCTGGTTGAGATTTGACTCTGCAGCACTTTTATCTCTTATCCCTTACAGTGTTTTTTACCTATATCTTTGGTATACTAAGGGCTTGAGACCCTTATTTTTTTCTCTGCTACAGCAGGGGCCAATTCCTGCAGCTCCTTTGGCTTTCCCTGGCACTCAGCAGGCCCTCCAGGATTGCAGGCAAGGATTGGAGGAGAGCACAAGGGCACAAAACGGAGCAGAGAAGGCCAGCACTGGGAGAGGAGAGGCTCTGCTTTATATTTAAATCTAGTTCGATCCTTTGCCAGCTGAATTGGTTTTGATGGGACCCAGATGGGAACAGTTCATGCACATGAAGGAGAGCCATCACTTAGTGAGAGGCAAAACCGACCTGGCAGAAGGCACAAGAGGGTCAGGCTGCCACGCTGCAAAAAACCTCTGCAGCAAGAAGATGTCTCTGCATGTCAGGGATGGGGGAGCAGCTGCTGAAGAGGGGGATCTGTGCCATGATGCGGCTCTGTCCAGGAAGCAGATAACTCTCACACACCCAAACACATGGTCAGGTGCAGTAGGTGTGCAGAGATTTCTGTGCTTAAGCAAAGAGAAGTCAAATTTTGGCATAGGAATAAGGATGGTCCCTGCTGGTGTACCTCTACAATGAGGTCCCATCATGGTGGGGTCCCCACAGAAGCACATCAGGGATAAGTCTGGCCCCAAAGGCTCTGCAAGATCAACAGACAAAGGCAGCACCAGGCTGGGAGTGGAAGGTGGCAGCACCCCAGGACAGTGGAGCTGGGAACAGCCTGGCATCTGTGACCACGGGATGGGATGGGATATCTGATGGGATGGACAGATGGGATATCTGGCCTTGCTTGGGTCGGGCTCTTCACCACAATTAATTCCAGTATAAGACATAATAAACCAGAAGAAACAAAGGTGGCTTAGCAAGCTCCATCCAGCCTTTGGATGTGTTGCTGCTGTATACAACCCTACCAGACCTGAGTGGACCTGTGACCCCTCTTGTCCAACATCCCATCCCTGCGGTCCCGAACATTACTCAGACATTTCAGAAGGAAGCCCTGAGCCTTCTCCTAAATTGAGGAGCCAGAGGCTGGTGGGGCTGGAAAGTAGGAGGTTGTGGCCTCCTGCAGAAGACAGTTCTATGGGGACAATTACAGCTCCTGGGTCTGAAGCTCACTGCATCTTTTCACCTCTATAGCAATGAATTTTTCAAGCCAAGGGTGCGCTGGGAGACCTAGTACCTCCATTTTACTTCTTTCAGCTGACTGGCAGAGGCATGGGCCATGTCTCTGTGAGGCCAGCAATGGACCATAAACAAAACTAACTAAGGTGTTGCCCCTTCTTGGGCCACACCAAACCCATGCCAGGCAAACCAGCTGGGAGGGACCTCTGTTTCTTTCCAAGAAAATCTAGTAAATTTGATCCCTAGTTCTATCAAAAGAGGAAAAACCCCACTGTTTTCCCAAAGGTCTTGGGGCTCTTGAGACAGGGAGGGGAGGCAAGGGCCAGCAAGAGATTCATGTGTCAAAGAAACTCAGCTCACTGGCCAGTGGCCAAGGATTTTCCATGTGGATTTCCAGCCTCCACCAGGAGACTCTCGGGTGCTGGAAGAGCCTTTAATTCAAACCAGGTGCCTCTGAAAGGAAAACACTCAAAAACGGTGAACTTGGTCACTTCCCCTCAAGAGAAAAATAGGTATAATAATGAGGGCAATCATGCACGTTTCAGTGAATAATCCTTTCTGGTACAGCCCTCCGTGCTCCCACCTGCCCACTCTAACCATGGAAACTGAAACCTCTGGTGGGCTGGAGGGAGGAGATCCAAGCCCAGTGCCCAGTGAGGAGCCCCAGGGCACATACTGGTCAAAATCCACCACAATTTTTGCCACCCTGCCCTGCTCTCTCCGTGAGCTCCCCCTCAAGCTACTGAGAGCACCAGAGGGGCAGCTGCAGCTCAGGAGTGATCCCTGCTGGGAAGCTGGGATGAACAACACCAATGGCACTGATACCCAGCCAGCCCCAACCTTCACTGCTGCAAACCAGATGCTCCCTCAAATCCAGTGCTTGCCAAGCAGAACCATAAATAACAACAGAGAGACTCGGGAAGAAGGGAACCTGCCTCCCCAGACTTACCCTGCAATGACAATGAAGAAGTCCAGGCGGTTCCACGTGTCTCCCAGGTAGCATTTCTTCCCAAAAATCCCCAGCGCAATCATTTTGACTATCATTTCCACAGCAAAGAAGGCAAAGATGAAGTCATCAAAGCTCTGCAAGAGAAAGGAATGGAGGAGGGATGCTCCTGCACACTTGTATCGAGGGAGGGAATTAGAAGACCTGACTCCAGCAAGGTCTCCTCTTGCACCACTAAAAGCTAAATCCCTGGGAAGGAGCTGTGCTGAGAGCAGCCCTGTGTCTTCCCCAGCCCAGATGGCCCAACAGCACCCATAGTGCCAGGATAATGGGACAAGAATATTTTGGGCTCTGCTTTCACTGTCCACTAGATGGTTGGCCCTCCCTAGGCACTCCAAGAAAGGCTTGTCTAGGCTGGGGCTGGCACAGTCTGGCAGGGCATTGCCTGGCAGTACTGCATGTCCTCATTCAAGCACCACAACCAGCATTTTCAAAGTGCAGGATCTGCCATCTTGGTACACAAGGCCACCGTGGCTGGAGCCAGCTCAGTCCTTCCATCTCCACATCAACCTGAGGCTGCTGTTGAGCTTCCAGCAGTGCCAGGGCCGTACCTGGAGGATCCTGCAGCGCGGCGAGTCGCAGGCAATGTCCTCGCAGGGGTGGAACATGCCCAGCGTTACACAGTTGAGCAGGATCACCAGCATGCTGACCCTCTCAAACCACCTGCACACACCCGTCAAGGAGGCAACAGACCCAGAGGTGCATCCACAAGAAGCTACCGTTGAATTGGAAAAGTTTCCCTGGTCTTTACGATCAGGAGCAGAGCAGCTTCCCTACATTAGGCACTATCTGGGTTTGCATGTTTAGATATCTGCACGTGTCCTCCCCATGCTGCCATCAGTGGCTACAGCTGATGTGAAAACCACTCTAAAATGTAAGTTGCATGGCCAGAGTGGCTGAGTGCTGATGTGATGGATGAAAACATTAAATTAAATGAGCGATATCAACTTTTAGAAAAAACTAAAAAAACCCACACCATTAATTTCCTCTCCTGGCATTTTACAGAAAAGCACTTTAACAACATTACAATTTCTATTAACCATGTCACAGCTTATTCCATGGGCGTTTCCCTGAAGCTACTGCTTGACTCTCATTCCCAATCCAAATTAAGACTGCCAAGACCATTACTGAACTGCCTAAAAGCCTTTAAGTGAGGGCCAGCAGAACCCATTCCCTACCCTGCCTCCTGCCTCTTGGGGCAATTTTTAAAGAGTTGAGCTGCTGGGACAGATGTTGGAAAGCACTTTTAGGGCAGAATAAAGTATGCTGCTGCAGCAGCACATCCCCATAGGGATGGTTCAAACCTGGTATCCAATTCCTGCATCCTTCTGGGGGCATTTCCAGTCTGCCTGGAGCACAGAGATGGGAAATCCAGACTCTGGTTCAATGTGATGCTGGGGCTATCTTCCAGCCTAGCATGAAAAACGCCTTCCTGACTGCCAGAACCCACAGGCAGCAGGGCCATGCTCCTGCCTGGATGCCAGCAGCAGCTTCCACGCTCCAGGAAAATAAGCGTGGCCCTTGTCAGACGAGAGTTTTCACTGCAACACGGTGGCGGGTGGTGTTGGGAAGCCCGTGCTGTAGCGTTATCTGCCTGGGGAAGGGGAAGATGAGGATGAATCAGCAGATGCCTCCCCACCGGGCACACGGGGCTGGGGCTGGCAGCTCCCCCAACCCATCCTGGGCAAATTCCTGGAAAATCACATGGGGCTGAGTCACAGTTTGGTCGTCAGCAATCTGGATCTTTTAATTGGGAGAAATGTTTACAGGATATTGGGATAGACATTCCAACTGTCTGGCTGGGGCTATGGGCTGGGATATTTAGCCTAAATATAGTCCTGTGGGGGCAGGCATGGAAGGCAGCCAGAGGAGGGGGCAGCTACTGAAGGGAATCCCCAACTTGGGGGGCTGTGAAGGTTCCCCAGCAGAACCAGACATGTCCAGAGCTCTGCCAGCAAGGAACTGCAAAACCCTTGGGAACATAAAAAATTAAAAAACACCCTGTAAGGTCCCAAAGGGGTGACAGAAGGAATATCACCTGCATGGGCTGTGCAAGATATGCAGCAGGGACGTGAGAAGGTCCCAGAGCAGTTGGGCTGGTTGGGTCAAAACCAGCAGAGACAGATGGACACTTGCCCAGACAGTGAATGGCAAAGATCCATTAAAAATCTTCCCTGGCAGTGGACCAGAGCCTGCACTGGAGGTGCACACACTCCATCCCAGATGGTGATGCTTTTGCCCCAGTGGGCAGCTGCTGGTGCTGTCTAGGGACTACAAACTCCTGGCCAAGCAGAGATGGGCAGACAACCATGGTGGGCATCAGCTTGAAGCCACTCTGATCTCATCTCCTCCCTGTCCAAGACCCAGCCCAGCCCTAACGCTCGTCCAGGGCAGCTGAGCAGAGCCAAGCCCACCACAGCCCCATGTCAGCACAGAGGGATGAGCAAGGGCTGAAATGGAAGAGCACAGGACGGCACCAAAGACACTCTCCCTGTTCTTCCCTGGCATGCCACACTCTGCTAAAACTCAGGTGCCCCTCGATACTCCTTAGAGTGCTGGCACTGGCACCAGTGACTGATTGCAAGTGGAGGGAAACCAGGAGAGTGTAACCCCCCAAGATGTCACAACCTGCCACACACAGGGCACCAGTTATGGCCAGCAGGGAGATTTGGGGACCAGCACCACATTTGTATCCCCAAGAGAGTCCCCGTGGTGCAGCCAGCAGCCCTCAGCTGCCCAAAGACATGCTGCCCTGGGCCAGCACCCCCCACCTTGGCACAGCCATGCCCCCCAACCCCCCCGTGTTGCCCACCCTGGCAATGGTGAAGGTCCCCCCATCCTATCCTGTCCCACCCTCTCAGGGCTTCCCTCCCCACACCCGAACTCCCCTTGCAGGAACAAACATCTGCAGTCAGGAAAACAGCCTGGAAAGGCAGTTGGACCCAGGGAGTGGGAGGAGTGTTTATTTGCTGATGACAGAGGTTTTTCCCCCAAATTTAATTGCAGACCCACTTATCAGCACATTGCTCCCTGGAGCACATACATTTCAGTCCAATATAGCACTTCACCCTGATTAAATATTCCCAGGACAGGCACCCCAGTGGTGCCAAGGGCAGTATGTTAATGTGCAGCTGATAGATCAGAAGGTTGAGGGGTGTTATTTTATTTTTTTTCCTCTTTTTTTCCAGATGAATGAAACTTCAAGCTCTTTCTTCTGCTAATGGGATTTTCAGAGACACACAAAGTGCTGCTGGCTATGGCTTTGTACCGACCCTCCTTTGAGCTGAGAGGCTGACAAAGGGAAACTCTTGAATTAGCAAAAGCAGAAGGTGCTTTTTTGAATGCCTCTCACTGCTGCAGTGCAGGCAGGGAGGGGGCAAAGGGGCTTTGGGGAAGCACCAGAGACAGTGCTGGTCCCTGGCCCGCAGTTCAGGTGAGGAGGAGAATACTTGAAGGGAGGGGCAGAGGTGGCACTGCCAGCACTCCAGTGTCGAACTGAGCCCACAGCCCTCACTGCATGAGGTAAGTATTTGCTGGGAGCAGAGGTGGCCCTCGGGGTCCTGGCCTCCCCTCACACCAAGCAGGGCTGATATTTAAAAGAAAAAGGATTAATAATGGGGTTCATGCCCACATAGCCGGTGATCAACCTATCCACCCCACCCCATGGGTGTCAGAAAGTCACCACTTTTCAGGGACACCTGCTTATCCCAGTGCATTCTTAAAAATCCACACTTTTACCATCAATGCACTCAAGGCAGGCAGCCAAAATCCTCACAGATTCTTTTCAACTAACAAAAAATCTGTTTCTGCCACAGATTTTTGCAGTAACACTTCTGTTCTAACCTGAGTCTTAGAAGTCATAAGATAAAAAGAACAAAAGAAAAGAAGAAGTAAAGTCACTCACTTGTTATGAAAGGAGTCCTTTCACAGAGAAAGAGCCCTCAGCCCCTTCCCACCCCTGGTGCTCCCAGTGCCACCTGCCTGCGCTCCACAGCACCTGACCTTTTGTAATTAAGAGGCAAGAGCCCCAGATTCAATTAGCCAGCACTACCCAGCTTAATATAATTAAAAGAGAAAGATATTGCATTATGCTCACTATGATTTGGTTGCAGAAGTTTGGATCAAATTCGCCAGCGAGTGAATTAAATGGGGAGCGTTTGCCCGAGGGCAGCGGTAGCCAGGTGAGCTGCTCTCTTCAGCTGCATCCTGGGCTCTCTCTGAGGAACCGGAGCGCTTGCACTGCTCCTGGTGGGCTCTTTGGCTTGGTGGTGAGGAGAGCAGGCACCTCTGTTCCCCAGAGATGGGGGTCCCTTTCCCTAGGGGAACTGTCACTGACTGAGCCAAGTACAGAGGGGACCATTTGGTGATGCTCTACAGGGACATACACTCTTCTATGGGATCAATATTTATTTCTTCCCTTGATGCTTTGCTACTCCCAGGTAGCTCCCACCATTCCTCCTCTCCTCCTTCCCTGCATCCCTCTCTCTCCTTCCCTGACCCCTCCTCCCACTTTCCCTAAACAACTCCAGCAAAGCAGCAGCTCCAAGGCAACGTGGTGCCATCCTGCCATTGCATACCAAGTCCCCCATCAGCACCCACAGCCATCCCTTCTGTGCCAGGAGAAGTCTTCACTCACTGGGACAGCGGCTGGGATTTGACAAATGTGTGGAAAGCACTGGCAAGGCCTGGAAATTTTTGTGCAAATGTGATGTGAAAATTGGGTTGAAATGACAGCCTTCCCCTGCAGTGTCACCAAGTCCCACTAGCTTAGGAGTGACACCGGGATAAGCTGCAGAGGTTAATGAGAGCAGAGTTTTAGGCTTCATTCGTATCATCAATTCCAGAAATAGCCCCTTTGACAGGAGCATAATGGTATTTCCAGGGCCTCGCCTTTGGAGGGGCGGGAGGAGGCAGGGACAAAAATCCTGAAACATTAATTGAGGCCGTTTGCAAGAAAAGTTAAAAGTCCTCAGAATTAGTCTGCCTCACAGATGGAAATAATAACCCCTTCCTCCCAGCTTTGCCTCTTGACTGCACCAGGCCAACAGGAAAAGTCTCTTCATGTCATGCCCAGTTAAAGGTTATAGGATTCCCATCAAAATACTGGACATTCAATTAGATTTATTTTTTTCCTGCCACATTCCTTCGAAAGCAAGACTGGCCTCTGTATTTTGCTTTTAGCATTTCCAGGAAGCATTTCCATCTCCATGGATGCAGCAATACCAGAGGCACTCTCAAAGTATCTCTGCCCAGTGAATCCACTTCCCTGATGTGCAGCTGAGCACTGGCAGGGATATGCGCCCAGTGTCATTGTGACATGGTCTCTACCCCACAGCTTTGCCCTCTCATATGCTTTTTCAAGCCTGGTCTCTCCTGTGCCTCTGAGGGACACAAGCACAGGATGAAGCAGGAAGATGCTGCACGTTTACAGCCCTTCCTGCAGCATCACAGCACCACAGCAGCAGCAGACCTGCTTTTCCTGGGATGGAAAAGCTGCTGCAGGCACAGCAGCCCCAGCATGCTCATGGCACACGTGTGATGGAGCACTTGCCTCCTGCCCTGCAGTCCACAGGGATTTGTGCCAGGCGAGTCCCACAGCCAGGGCATTCCTGAAAAGCAAAACTGAGAGTCTTCTCCAGTGGGGCTGCACAAAGTGATTTAAAAATTCAAGCACTGCTCAGAGACTGTCTCCATTTCCACTGTGTGGTCAACGCCTGCCCCATCCTGGGTTATTTCAGCTGGCAGGCTGAGGACACACTGCCAGGAGATGGCATGACCCCACTGAGCCTGGCAGATCCCCATCCACAGGCTCTGAGCCTGGAAAAAGCCAGGCAGGAGCATCCCTGCCTCGTCACTGCTCTGCAGCTCTTCAAAACCGCTTCCCTCTGAGCTCAGACAGACCCAGGAGGTTCTTTTAATTCATGCAACTTCACAATTAAACCTGGGAAACCTAAACAGGGCAATTATTCATGGCAGTGTTTTTGGAAATGTCTAATTCATTTTGTCTTGCAGATGTTCAAAGGGATGCACTGCTGGCTGCTTCCCTCTGCCATGAAAGGCTGCACTCTGCTCCCATCCTGGTGGGACCATGGGGTCCCGAATGGCCCCATAGCACATAACAGGGATTGTAAAGCCCGAAAGTGGAGGAAAAGGGGGATTTCAGAGAGCAATCATCTTATCATTCTTCTCCCAAGGACTTAGAATCAGCACTGTCAGCTGTAGGCAGAGATGCTCTCCTCTGCCTGCGAGACACAGCCACCTCTGAAGGGAGAGGTAGGATTTGCTCAGCAGTGTGGAGGAGCCCTGTTCAGTCACCCAGGTGATGAGGGAAAGAATGATGCCATATTTAGAGGGGATGAAGAGTGACAA
Source organism: Orthonyx spaldingii (assembly GCA_013397795.1). NCBI lineage: Eukaryota > Metazoa > Chordata > Aves > Passeriformes > Orthonychidae > Orthonyx > Orthonyx spaldingii. The sequence continues at coordinate 1,526,905 of VZTJ01006498.1, forward strand.
AAAAGGTTGTTTGGTAAAAAAAAAAAATTGAAACCCTGATGAGGTTCTTCTTTGTCTTACTGTTTCAGAATTGTTTCCTCATAACCTTTTAGATTTCTACTTTAAGGGTTTTTTTCCAGCAACCAAAAGGGTTTAAAATCTTATTGCTTAAAGAGAGAGAGAAAAAAAAAAAGAAGATAAAAAAATCCTGCAAGCTGAACGACTTGCATAATCTCCAAACTTCAGGAGCTGGAGCTTTTACTTCTGAGCTGGGAGGGCTTGGCTGCTGGCAGCCTGGCCCTGGGACCAGCATCTGCAAGGATGGATGCTTTAATAAAATAAATATAATGTAAAGTAATCAAATGTCAAGCAAGAGCACTTTAGGCTGATTTTATTTTGGCTTTTCATCCCAGTCCTTCCCTCCTCCTCATGCCTGTCTCAGTACCTAGAGCAGTGACCAAAAGAACAGCCCAAAATGAACTGGTGCCAGGGGTCAGTGCATGGCCCCAGCCCTGGTCCAGCAGGATGGGTCGGGGGGAGCCCCATGGAGCTACCAAGCTCTTTCACTAGCTGATGCCATATTCTGGGGCCTCAACTCCCTCTGCCCTGCATTTCCTGGAGGGAAGAGCAGAAGAGAAAGAGGTGAAGCCTTGCCTGCCCGAACCGAGCTCTGCAGAAGCTTCAGCTTCCCCCAAACTCCCTCTCCCAACAGTTTGGCACCTTCAGCTGACATTCGGGTGGCTTAAGGACAGGCTGTCCTTCCATTCACCCCACCAGAGCAGGGCTGCAGAGGTGTGAGTGTCCCCCCATCCTCTTCCCAGACCTGTCCCTTCCAGCTCCCGGCTCAGCTTCCACAGCAGCCAGTATGTCCTGTGACAGAGCCAGGGGATGGGCTCCCTCCCAGCAGCTCACACATGGCATTAACAAAATGTTGTCATGAACAGTAAAATCCTTCCTAATGGCCAGGTCTTCCCGAGGGAGACCAGGGCCACCAGTTAAAACACTTTCAATATACCAAAACCATTGCTGAGGCTTAATAACTTATTTAAGATCATTTCTCTCACTATGCCTTACAAAGTGCACAGTGGATGGACACTAAACCCCCAAACATATATATATTTAAAGTCACTCACTGTAAATCGTCCCTTAATAGCACCTGCCCCTAAAGCTCAGCAGTGCCAGTCACTCTCCAGGACACATCCACAACACCCAGCAGTGCCACCCCCTCACAATGCACAGCCCCAGCCACACTCCAGTATGGAGGAAAATCCACAGAAACCCAGGGAAATGCTGCAGCACGGGCAGATGCATCTTCCCCTTCTGTTCACACAGAGCTGCCAGAGGCACCTCTCCCTCACTGAGGGACTGCAGATATTCGGGATACTATTAAGTTTCTGCCATCCCTGATTCTGCTTGCTGCTACAGCCAATACAAAAACTGTTATGCAAGGCTGCCTAAACAAGTTGCAGTAAAATCTTTGTAACATCCTACACCGACACATAGTTGGAATATGTCATATATTTGTCTTATTTTGTTCCTCCTTTGTCCTTTTTTTAGTCTTCTTCTACTTTTTCCCTCTTGGAAGTACGCTGGTTCCCATGGAAACAGTGATGTTATGAGTATGGACAGAGCTCCAGTGACGTCCACAAGTTCAGTATAAAAGCGGATTTATGTAACAGTTGCTGAAATGAAGGAATTGAAGGGATGGCTCTGCATGGTCACACATGTGGCATCAAGGCTACCGTGCCAAGGAGGTCAGGCAAGTTCACACTGGAGTGGGAAAGAATGATAGGGCAGGGAGGAGGAGATCCCAGATTTTTGGAAAGATGGATGAGGATAAAATTTGCCCTAAGCATATATGTATATATATTTAATCAATGTTTATTTATTTATATTTTAATATTGATGTATTTCCTTGAACATTTCTCACCCTCTGGAGCAGAGGGTAGGTGAGGTCCAGGGTACTGACCGTGGGAACAGAAACTCTCCTGCCTGCACTCACTGGGAGCTGCAGGAGCATAGCCTGGTCCTTGCTGCTGCCCCAGCCCCAGGGTAGAGGCAAATAGCTGTCAGTGCCTGGCTGCATGGCCAGGGAAGGAGATCCCCTCTGAGCCAGACCTGCCTGAAGCGGGAAGGGGAGCATTGCCAGGAGACTCCTCCAGGCTTCAAAGCCTGAGCAAATCATGCACATTTCCTCTTTTTTGCAAACCTGTGATTTAAATCCCTTCCTAGGGCAGCGCACAGATGGAGGGGATGTCTCTCCTCCTCCTCCTCCTCCTCCTCCGCCATCAGTCCCCAAGAAAGAAGCTTGAACAGTTTCCAAAATGAGGCATTGCCATGCCCGGAGACGTGCCACCTTGAACCCCCGCTTCCCAAAGTAGCTTGGCTGCCAGGCACCATGCTGCATGGAGCCAAAACCACCAAAAATCAATGTATTAATAAAGCCAGGGAAGCGACAGGCTGATTACAGTCACACTGCATCCCAAGGATGTGCTGAGGAGAACAAGCCCGTGCTAATTGTCCTGGCAGCTTCTCTGCTTCCTTTACGATGCCTGAGAAGCTCACTCTCTGCTCCCACCAGGACTGGGCTAACCCTCCTTGGCCAGGAAAACTCTGTGCCCATTGCCTCAGAGCCAAAATATTCCTTGTGGAGCTGAAATACTCCCTGTGAGGATCAGCACCCTGCCTGTCACAGGTGAAACAGGCTCTCTGTCTTCCTTCACAGACCTCTTCCCTGGGGACCACTCTCTCCCAGCCCAGCCACTGCAGCATGCAGCCCCTTGAGCCTCCCAAACTCCCACATGAGCTCAAACCCAATCCCACCTTATTAAATATACACAAGGCAAGTGCATGAAAGATTCATCCAGGGCAGGGAATGTCATCGGGGCAGTGCAGGAGGTGGGATAGCTCTGCAGGGTCACCACCACCTCTGCTGGTTAATCTAGCACATCCCTAATCACACAAACAAGCGGATGGCAGGAGGGCACCGAGTGAAGACCACAAAACCTGGTGAACAGGCACAGAGGCAGCAATTACAGCTGGCCTGCATGTTCCCTCCAGCAATCTCAGCTGCATCTTGGGCAGAGGGAGAGGGAATTCCCTCTGCTGACTGAGGGCCAGGGGAAACCTCAGAGGAAGAACTGTTGGTGAGCAAGCTAAACAAACAACCCCATTTCCATTCCAGGCACATGACCTGCTTCTACTCTGGGCCTTCCACTCAGCCCATTCGCCTTCATCCACAGACAGCGGGCAAGGGATGCTCATGGGCAGAATGTGAGAGACAGGGAAATCACAGCACAAGGCAGGAGCCACGCCCTGGAGCGACCACTCCCCCCTTAGAGAGGCAGAGCATCCCATTCTGCAGCACAGCGCAGCCCTCACCAGCAGGCCCCACACTGCCAGACCCACAGAGCCACCACCAAGATGTCCCAAAAGGTAAACAGGCATGGGCACATTCCACAGCACCTTCCATCCATCCTCTTTCACCAAGCAGGGAAACATGTCCACTGCATCAAGGCAAACACCTTCTAAGGCCCATGGAGAAGCTCCAGTTCTGGGGTTTGTCCACTTGCACTCCCCAAATGGGCAGTGCGGAGCTTGGGGGAGGAAAAAGGGAGACAGGAGGAGAGGCAGAGTCCTGGCTGCCGTGGCTCCAAGAGGAGCCAAAAGCATCTGGCTCTTGGCCACATCTGCTGCAGCTGTGCCCTTTGTGTCCCCAGCACAGAATTTTGATTGCGGAAGGGTACAAGCTCAAAGTTCCTGAGGAAACACAACCAAGCCTCACAAAAAGCTCAGAGGACAAATCCAAGGACAAACCCAGAATCATTTTAACCCTATGGAACAAGCCAGGGCAGAAGGGTTGAAGGGTCCCTTATCATCACTTCTGACGGGTCCAAATGGCTTAAAGCAGAGTTGGGGGACACACACCCTATGTCCCCACACCTTCTCCTTTCCCCTTCACTGCTGCCCTGACCTGGGGACACTGGCCGGGGGGGGGCCCAGGAGTTTCTATGGGCAATGACTGACTTGCTGTGGTTGGAAGGGTAGCTGAGGGACAGCCTCCTTTGAGGAAACCCTTCCCTGGGAGCTGTGCCTGACCACAGGAGAATCAAGCCCTTCCCTCTTACTGGCTGGCATTAGCCAATGCTGGGTACAAATTTTCATTCAGAGTTTTGCTCGAGAAATCGAGTTCTGGGGCGACTCAAACCACCCACCAATTTTCGTGTATGTTTTGTTACCCAGCTGCAAGTTGAGGGAAAAAGAATATTAAAGAAATTATGTTTACAAAGTCTGAACATGATTATGATTTTCCAAATGGCCTGCTAAAGTGTTTCATTTAGAAACGGAGCCAATGTTTCCTTTCAAAAAAAAAAAAATCAATGTAAAATACAATATTTTGTTGCAGGTTAAGTACTAATTAGACTGGAACCATCTTACACACTTTCGGTTTTGAAGCCTCCGATCAATAAAAATAAGAAAAATCGCGGTTTTCAGTGAAAGCAACACAGAACTTTCACAACGGGGATGAGTGGCAAGTAGGTAATTCTGCAGGTGGGGAAATGGAGGTCAAGGCTACCCCAGCCCACAATCCCTGCCTTTTTCCCTGCATGGAAGAGGCTGCAACCAGTCCATGACTGCACTGGGAGATGTCAGTTTTTGAGGTGTCTACAAGGAACACTCGTCTACAGGAAGGGAAACATCATGACACCACATCAAAATCCCGCAGTGACTACAATCCATCCCAGGCTTATGTGGAACAACAAGGAGCAGGAAGCTGTTCTCCCCAGGGCTAAGCCACCATGGCAGCAGGAGCTGGAGCAGGCTGGGGGGCTCAGCAGGGTTGGGTGTTTGGTGTAATTGAACCCCACAGGCAAATCCATGGCCAGGAACTCCTGGATTAGCATCTCGATGGCAGAGAAGAGGGGAGGTGGTAGAGGGAGGAAGAAGCAGGAAGATAGGGCTGGGATGGTGCTCAGTACGGGAGCCAAGCTCTGCTGTGGCACTTGCATGGACACAGTAGGAGATGCCACCCCAAAACACCTCCCAGTCTCACACACCCACACAGCTGCAGCCAGGGCAAACAGGGCAAGACCAGCTAAAAGAAGGACTCGCCCCACACACTCCAGCCCAAACCTTGGCCTGCACTCAGATGTGATGTCCTATACATGCCACACCCCACTGCCCAAAAAACCAAAGGTAGACATGGAGGGAAGGCGTACAGTCCCAAGAAGCAGCAGGGACTCCACTTCAGGGTTTGCGTGATGGATGTTAGATGAAATATCTCAAGTCTTAGAAAAGATGACAAAAGTGGCTTTTTTGTAAAAGTTAAGGTGCATCCTATGGAATCTGGTTGCTGGGATGGCATTACCCCTGGTTTCCTCTCCCCAGGCAAGGACAGCAGCTGGAGAGAGGCACAGAGTCAACCATGTCCTCTACTCCTGTCATTCCCTCCCAGCAACCTGCTTGCTGCTGGTGGGAGGCCAATTTGTGTTCCATGTGATCCTGGCATTCCCAGGGGAAACAGACCAGGCCGGCTTTCCCTCCAGGCAACAAATGCCAAGGAGGAGGAGGAGGCCTGGCTGGCAGCAGGGGCAGTTTCCCACCTTCCCAGCAGGCAAGACGCAGGCAGCGCTCCAGAGCTTCCCGGGGGTTTGGGGCACTGCACCAGTTTGATGCTTTCAGCTTCATGACAGCGTGTTGACAGCTCCCTGCAAAGATGGGAAGTGGGAACAGACAGGGAGTGGGGTGAGCACAGAGCTGGCTGCCTGGGGCGGCAGGAAAGGGGACGAAGCGGGACACGGCACCAGGGATGCTCATCCTGCTCCCAGCATTTGAAGATCCCTCTGGGTATCCCAAGGTGCTGCTACCACAGGGAGGGGCCTTTTTTCTCAAGGATCAGGCTTGCCAGGGTGCAGGGATATGCATCCATGTGGGGGAGCACCCACAGGGCTGAGGGGTGCAGGAGACTGTCAGGGAGAACCATTTCAGTGCTGCCACCCCGCAGTGCCACCCGCAGGGATCTGGCCAGTGCCCTCCCACTGGCATGACTCAAGTGGAAATTTATTAAACACAAAACACGCTATTTAATTAGCGTCAGGCTTCAACAGCAGCTGACAATAGCCAGGAAGCTCAGGGAGAGGATTGCACATCATCTGTAACACCTTGAAGGGGCTCTGGCAGCCAGCAGGGACTGGCTCCAACCCCTGCAGCTACTCGCGTGCCGGCAGCACTTACAGTGTGGTGTCACAGAGTCAAACGTCTACAGAGAGCAGGGAATGAGCCTCCTAAAGCCTGTCACCTGTGTCAAAACCAGGAATTTAAAATTAATTTATTCCATTCTTTCATTCCTGCAGAATAAGCCCCGGGGCCTGCTGGGTGCCCACTGCCCTGGGAGCTGCTCGGTGTTGAAGAGAAATCAGGCAGAGGGACCCTAGCAGTTGCAGAGGCTCCATTTTTACATCCCTTTCACATCTCATCTCTACTGAAATAGCTGGGAACAAGCACATTGGTTGAGCACGTTGATGGTTTGAGCACATTTGGGTGGAAATTGTCGCTTTGGGGGTCTTTATCTTGCCATGAGCCCTGCAAAGGGGTACTGGGCACCTTCGGTGCAGATTTCCTGACCTTCACCATCAGCAACTGTTGGGCTGGGACAGAGGTGGGAAACATTCTTGGCACTCAGCCCCCACTAAGAAGCAATCCATCCTTTCCTCTCCAAAACCTTTACTAGGCCCTGCTCCTGCAGCTGGATCTGGCCCTGCACACTGCTATGTCCTGGAATAGCTTGAGGCTGCTCTGGAGAAGCCTCACTCAAGGCATTTGGTCACTTCAGGAACCTTAAACCAAGTGATTTCTAATGCTTTTGATCTCCCAAAAAGCTTCATGAAAAATGTACCAAACTCACCCGATTCCCAATCTCCTGACTGGGAATTAAGATGAGGCACATCATCTGAGCCTCGCTCACTTTGGCTTAGGAAAAGCAAAAAGGACTACCTTTGGTATTCAAAAATATCCTTGGAGCAGTTCAGTCCCAGCCCATTCAATTGCCTCCTCACTGGGAGCCCAAGGCCAGCACCACTTGCTTTGAAGCTCAGTGGGGACCAACCCACAACCAGCTAAAAGCCACAAAGAGTCCTGGTACTAAGGCACTCACCGTCTAGCATATAATTATGGGATCAAGGTGAAAAATTCTGCTCCAATCACTCATAAGGGTTAGCAGACAGGAGAGACGACACAGTACAAAGCCAACCCTTTGGTTTGGCTCACCAGAAACACAATGGGCATTCCTAAGTCCAGGTCTGGACTCAAACCTCAGAATTTTTTCCCTTTTTTTTAATATTCCACCACCC
>VZTJ01006498.1:1534251-1559111 GCA_013397795.1 Orthonyx spaldingii
TTTTTCTTTTTTTATTATCCCCCCCCCCCCCCCCCCATGTGACTCATCCTTAGGTGGCATCTCCAGCTCTTGATGAGCTGCTATTGATTTACTCCATGTGCAGACAAACTTATTGGGGAATAAGGGTGCCTTGTTCCTGTTCCAGGATCCGTGTGTCCCTGCACACGGAGCTAATTAAGAAAGAGCTCTGGGTGCAGGTAAGCCCTCCTCAAGCCCTAGCACCTCCCGAGGGCACGGATCCCACCACAGCCTATCCCTGGCACCTTCCACACCCCCACCCCAGACTCTGGGTGACATTCAGTGGGTATGGCAGGAGTATTGGGGTTGGGGTGACAACCCCAGGGAAGAACCCTGCACCCCTGCCCTGCTCCCCTAGCCCAGACACAAATATGGCTCTCCCAAAACCTTTCAAAGGGCAGCTCCTCCCAGCCAGCAGTGCGCTCCGGCAGGAAGCTGTAATGGGAGCAAAGCTCTTTAAAATTTAATGTGGAACAAAAGAATTTCCACAAAATAAAACTTGCAGTTTCTCTTTCATTAATAAGATATTACAAGCCTCGCTAAAGAGGCTGCAGTCTCCAACTCCTGCTCTTCTCTGTCCTGTCTTCCTTCTTCCTCTCCATCACAGCCTCATGGTCCGCTCCTGCCCTCTGTGCATTTCTCACTCCTGCTCTGTGGTGAAAACTTTCTGAAATGGCCAAGAAAGCTCAAACTTCCCCATCTCAACCCATAGCTGGTACCTCTCTCCGATCCCGTGTGGTTTCATCATCTGCCCTCTAAAGCAAAATGGATGTTCTAATAAAGTGAAAAGCAACAAAGATGATGAAAATAAAGCCATCAAGCACGGGACCAATGTATGTTTGTCTCCTTTCTAATCCCATTATTGTTTTAAAATGATCTCTAGATATTACTGCTCCCTCATTAACAGCTGCTCCGGTTTCCCTCTGAACCCCGGAGACTGGGCCCTTATGAATTTTGCAGCCAGAAAAAGGGTCTTTTAACCACCACAAGAGCAACACGGACAGAAACTCAGATCAGAGCATCTCACAGTGCTAATATTTATCTTTTCTCTGAGCCTGCAAGGAGACAAGATATTTTGGCTGAGGAGAGGAGGTGCAGAAGAAGCACATACATGTATGGAGCCAAGCGGGACAAGCATGCTTTCAGGCACAATCCATTTACACTTCATAAAATTCTCATTGCTTTTGCCTGGAACAAGCTCAGTGTCCACACCAGCCCATACTAAAAATGCAGGAATATTCCACAGTGGGCACTAGAATGCTGCTGTCCCAGCACGGCTCAGGTCTGGGGATGCTCAGGAGGGCAGCAGGTGCTTGCAACCTGGGGTATCAAATGCCTCATTTCATGGTGTAGGAGATTTTGGGGGAGATTTTGATCTTCTCTATAACACTGCAAAGTGCAACCCAATCGATTCCCTCAGGACTCTGTCCTTCCTCGTGTCCCGGTACAGGGCAGTGCTCTCGGATGTCCCTACTCTTCTTACTGAGTGCTGAGCTAGATGAAAGCAGCCCTGGGGCTTCTCAGGGAGTATTTTCAAGCAGGACAGCCTGGGGGAACTGCCCCAGCACCCAGCCCCCTCCCTCGGCAGAAACACCCTGTAGGTGCTGAGGGACCCTGCTGCAGTCAGGGGCGGCAAGGTTTCCTTGTTGCATCTCCATCTCTGCCAGCTGAGGAGGGAACACAGAAGAGCTCAGCACTTCATTTCCCCACAAGCACTCCTTCCTCAAGGGCTGGGGGCTCTCATCACCCCCTCAGCCTTTCCCAGCCCTGTGCCTGCTCCAACACTCCTGTCTTTAGCTGTCAACAGTTGCTCTGACCGAGTTCAAAATGCTTGGGGGACAGCAAGCGCTGCCAGCAAATACGTTAGTGACAGCAAAGCAGCTGGGAGGAAGGAGATCAGCTCTGTGCATCTTGCCAGGCTGCTTTTCTCCTGCCTTCCCTCTTGGCAACTGTAAATAAGGAGAACTGAGCTGGATTAGAGGTTACGGTCCCGATCAAGGGGACTTCTGTATGTCCTAATTCATTTTCCCCTGATCTGGTCTTTCCCATCCCATCTGTGCCATGGCCACAGTTCCTCCTGTCCTCAATGCCAGCGGTTCAAGGAGGTGCATTTCAGGCACTCTGAGCAGGAGATACCTCTAAATGACAAGCAAGCAAAGGCAGGTGAGTTTCCCACAAGAGTAGCCACCTGCAAGAGGAGTTGCTTCCCACAGAGCACCAAGAGGGCCAGGCAGCCCTGCTGGCAATGCCCATGGTTCTGCAGCACAAAGGATCACATCCAGACTGAATAAAATGGGGAGGGAGCAAAAAATCAGGCATGGGACCATCAGATAGCAAGTGGAAAGCAAGATGCCAAAGCCTGGGTGGCTTTTCCCTGCCAGTGCTGCTGGGTGCCCAGCACCCTGCTCCTGCTGAGCGCAAATACTGCCCTGCATCGTGGGTCCCCAGGGCTATGGCAGGGGCAATCAGGCAGGAATCTGCCAGCACCAGCAGTAACCAGAGGAGCCACATTCGTGCTTCAGCCCTGCCTGTCACACTGTGAGCTCCATTCTGAAGCAATGCGGGTTTGGGATGGAGGAGTCTCAGGGGCACCTGACAGTTCTGGACATGTCCAGCCCAGCTATCCCTCTTCAGAGGGAGGTGATTTTACAGGAGGACAAAACCAAAATAAAGCAAGCTGTGGCATGCAGAGGAGAAGATGCAGTTACTGGGGCTGGGACCAGCCCTTGGTCACAGGAAATATTTATTAGAATTCTCACTCATCAGACAGGCCTTGATCACCAAGAAGGAGTTGGTGTTGTACACACATAATTAAATCATAATTTGTTCTTGCACACAGACAGGTGCACAAGTGAGCTCAGGTCTGTTCAAGGATGCAAAACACAAAGACAGGTATTTTCCCCTCTCCTCACAAAACCACACAGAAAGCATCTCCCCAAGGATCCCCGCTGCCCCTGCACCACAAGCTCTAGGAATCATCTTCCCCTCCTGGGCAAGCATTTTGGGAACAGGTTGCACTTCCCAGCACAACCCATCAGCACCCATTTGTCCTCAGATTCAACTTGTTCAGCTTTAGGATCCCAGCTAAGCCCACCTAATTCAAAGCTCCACTTCTGCAAGCATTTCACTGCTCATTCCTGGTGAGATTGACCCCAGAGACCCGGCAGACTGCTCAGCTGGGAAAGAAAGATCACATTTTCCTTTCAAGGGATTTTGGGTTATATTTTGGGAGCAGGATAGGAGCTGAGAGCAGCAGCCTCAGTCTCACCACCACTGCAGAGGTGGGAGATGGTCCGGGCACTGCCAAGAGCATCCCTCTGCAATTCCTCACCCCAGGAGTAGCTCAGCTGCTCAGGATAATGCAGGTCCTTCAGTCATTTCCTCCTTTTCTCTCACCATCTGCACTATTTATTACTAAATAAATTTCAGAGGTTGGGGTGTGATAACAGGGCTGAAAAGCCTGGATTGCTTTTGTTTCCCAACCCCTGTCCCCAAGACCCACCAAGGGATCTGAACTCACATGGCTACAACAAGGCTGCCCCAAGCAGAAAATCTATTTTTCTTTTAAGTTCAAAGAAATTCAGATAAATTCCATCTCATTAGTTTCATCTTACCCTAAATCTGAGCTAGGCTCATGGTGACAGTGCCAAATTAAGGGAAGGAGGCTCCCTCTCCAGACCAAGCGCACTTTTGCAGACCTACAGAGCCTGACTTGTTCCAGGTTTCACCCTGGAGACTTGACCAGTGGTCTTTTAAAATCAGGTGATTTTTTTAGGTACTTAGATCTGGACTTCAAATAGCTAAAATTAGTCAGGAATGTTGCACTTTTCAGGCTTTCTCATCCCATGCCTCAGTTTCTAATACCAGGGAAGAGAAGAACAATTATTTCTCTCCAATCCTTTCAAAAGCACTTGGAGACCTTCAGATGACAGCACGATTTGGTGCAGACATATTCATTAGTCTTCCCCTCCATGGAGCAGTGTTAAATCTTTCTCCATATAAAGTCATTTTCTAAATTAGGTAAAGATGGTGAGTTTTGTGCTGAGCACATGTGGATATTTTTATAAAATGTTTAAAACTTCTTGTCTGACTTTTCCTTCCCTTGAAGGACAACGTACCGAATTAAACCCTTCCATGACCCTGTTTCATTTCATCCTCGAGGAGTTCTCAGCAAGATTTTGCAAAACGTAACATTAGCGAGTTTTCTTCCTCACAGATCACAAATGGTAAAGTACGGCCTCGTGTGCTGTTTGGGCTTAGTGGGAAGAAGGGGGCTGGGGATGCTCTGGGACAGCCCCCAAAGGGTTTAACACATTGCTTTTGCTACCCAGAACCAGACAGGCGAGTCCACGTGGATCCCACAGGAACTGCTGTCACAAACGGAGCCTCCAGCTCATCTCCAGTTTCCATCCCTGCCTTATTTTGCTCAGCTGGAAATGCTGCCAAAGCAGCCGTGTGGCCGCTGGCTCCACTCCCCAAAATGCACACTCGAATGGAATAACCTGTGGTAGGTCCCAGGCCAGAGTTAGGATACTCTCCTCACTCACGTGGGCAGGACTGAGTGTCCCCACCTAGCCTGGGTGCAGGGCTGGGGACAGGCACCCTCCTGCAGAGGGTGTGACCCTGAGATTAACCTCTGAAGTTCCCTCCTGAAGAGGGAAATTTTTTCCCCTGCTAATAGAGGGTTGTATTGCTGATAATGATGCAGAGATGGGATAGATCAGCCCTTTCCATCTAGTCCTTCACTGGGAAATTCATCCCCTATGGGGAGCCTGGTTGGGAACACACTCCCCAGCTCTGAGGCACAGGTGCAGGGAGAGCCTGGCTCCCCACATAGCTCTGCATCAGGAAAACAAGACACTGTTGGGTCTGAGGAGATAGGTCCAAAGCCAGCAGGACAGAAGTGAAAAGGGGGAAGTGGCACCAGACCTGCCAGGGAGCTGTTCCTGTTAGGTGCTCCCCATGGTCTGCTGGCTGCACTGGGGTTGCAGAGCACAGATGGATCCCAGGCTCAGAGAGCAAACACAGGAAAGGTCACCCCTGCTCAGCCCAGCAAGCTGGAGCAAAACCAACACTGTGTCAACAGGGAAAAGGTTTGAGCTGAAGCAAAATAAAACATCAATGCCAGGAAACGTGCCTGCACAGGAGTTTGGGAAGGTCTTGGCCAGCGGTGGTCCCCTGGGGTCACAGGGGACACTGTGTCACCAACCAGCTCCAGGCTTTAGATGGCAAAACCCTTTGGCTCTCCCTGTGCAAGGATGCTGTGCCAAAAACATGAAGGGGAGCATCTGATTCCCACCCTACATCCCACCTGTGACTGGCATTGAGAGGAGCTGGGAATGCCAGAGAAGACCCCCAGGAAGGCTTTGAAAGGGCTCCAGCTACCAGGAATGGGGCAGCCAGTGGCTCAAGATGTGCCTGGCTGGCAGCAGAGATGTCGGGAGCAGGAGGTGGGAACCTCTCTGACCCCTGGCAGGGGAACAAACATCTGTAGTGACAATAACCACGACTAGGGGGGATGCACAGGAGCTGTGACCATGCACTGTCTCCTCCCCACAGGCACCAGGACCTCTGTGTGGAGCCCTGCTTGCTCACCCCTGCAACACCACTTGGCACAGCACAGTGTTTGGGGCTTCCCACGGTGTCGCCACTCTCTCTGAGAACAGAGACGATTCCTGCAGACACAAAACAGGTCCTAACACATTGAGAGGAAGGAAGGGACTGTGGATGCCCTAGGGACACAGCATGGGGACATCAGGGACAGAGAATGGCCAGCACTGGCCCTGGCATCTGAAAACCAAAGTAAAAGTTTCTTATCCTCCAAGACAACTTCCTGAGCTTAAATTTCTCTTATTTTTAACCTCACTGCTGCATTATAAATAACCACCAGGTCCAGTGCTTGCCTTCCAAGCCAACTGCTGGAGGTTCCTGCTCCAACTGGGGCAAACTTCATGGCTTTACTTTTCCAAAAGCTGATCCAAACACTTGAAGGAGAGCCAGAGAAAGGTCTGACCTGCAGGGAGAGGCCAAGGGAACCAGAGAGTGGCCCTGTGGAGCTGCAGGGTCAGGAGGTGCTGGGACCATCCCCAGCAGGAGGGGAAGGGGTCACTGGTAATTATCTATTGTGTGGGTGGGAGAGTGGGTCCAGTGAGGGGATGTTTCCCAGGAAAGTCAGGCTTCTCCCATGGAGAGCATCCCAAAAACATCTTGATGCACTTACGTGCACAGCTTGGTTTTCCTCCCCCAAAATTTACCACCTTTTCAGGTCCAGCACCCAGTCAGGCACCCAGCTCCCTCGAGATGGAGCTGACACGGAACAGCTTGGGTGCAGCTGGGCCCCAGACATTCCTGGGTCTCCATGTCACTGTCACAGCCCCAAGCAAAGCTCCTCAGGGTCAGTGTGACCCAGAGGCTGGGCAGCAGACCAGTGAACAGGGAGGATGGGGGGAGCATGAGAGATGCTCATCCCTGGGGACAGTCCCACCCACTCTGGAGGACACACTAAGAGGGCAGCATCTTTCCCAGACCCTGCCAGCATGAAGGGAGGGATGAACAAGGGCTGCTCAGCCCTTTGCCAGAGCCTCTTCCCCCTCCAGCATCTGCAGCTGTGGGTGAGCAGAGCTCCCCAGGGCAGGCCAGGCCAGGGAGGCTGCAGTAGGGGGCTGGTTCCCACTGCCATCTTCCCATTCCCTGTTTGTGCAGCAAAGGTCACTCCAGCATTCCGGGCAATTGTTCTCACAGTCTGCAAGAAGGAGATTAAAACCTCCCTGTTTGGCAGACATGAGCAGCAAAGGAATAATAAAAAAGAAAAAATAACCCCAAACCAAACCAAACCAAACAAATTCAACAATAAGAAGAAAATATTCAAGCTGCTTCAAGGCATAAAGTCAGTCTGGCTCTCAGCACAGTCCCCATGGCACTGTGGCTGCATCCTTCCCAGTCCAGAGCTGCAGGAGAGGCAGGCCTTTTGTTAGCAGTTCAGAAACTTTTCCTAGTGGAAGGTTTCCCAAAGCGATGGGAATTTCAGCCCTGAGCTGTTTACTTTCTGTATTTTTGCAGATTTCACTTGTGGTTCAGAGGAATTCAGGCACAATTAGAGCCACTGCCATTCATTGGCCAGAGCCCAGCACAGCCACACCGGGACCCTCTGCCCAGGGACACCTGCCCTAAAGCCCCACAGAGACAAAGGGCTCTGCTCCGCACCTCCTCTTAGCACCAGGGTGATGGCCAAGGCCAAGAGCTGTCAGGTAAATGCTTGTGGAGGACAGACTCCCACTGCCAATCCCGGATGCATATCCCAGAGCCATCCTGGCAGAGCGAACAACCTCCCATTCCTTCCAGATGCTTTCATGCAGTGGGAAGATGGGGGTCAGATGAGCTGCTCTTGGATAACAATCCTCCCAGCGATCCCATCCTTCTCCAGCCCTCCCTCCCCTGCCACAAAGTGAGAGTGCCCCATGCCAGGGCTCAGGAAGCAGCTTGGCTGCTTCACTCCCAGCTTTCAGGAGGTTTTCCCTGTCTCTGGCACCTTTCATTTCCACAGTGTTCCCAGGGATGCCTTTGGAGGTGACAGCACAGCTTGTGCTTCCCACAGGGTGGAGGAGGCTGCTCCTCTCCACAGACACCTGTGCTCTCAGCAAGGATTTTTAAGGATGGCCTCGAACCTGAGGGCTAAGATGCAGCATCTTCCTGGGTTATTGCTTCTGCTGGAGCCCCTGCTCAGCCTGCAGCCCCTGCTTTGCATCAGGGACTCTGCCCTGCAATGCAGCCCGAAATAACTCAGAAGATAGGTCCAGAACCTCTGCACTTCCCAGATATTGTACCCAAGTGGAGCCAAATGGAGCAGGACCCCAGCTGGCCTTGGTCTTTCTCTGGGAAGTCACTTGAGCAAATCCCACAGCGCAATCCCACTGTGGGAGAGGACAGACCTGAACACAAGTCCTGGAAAAGGAATCAAGAGTGGGGTGCCTGGGGTGGTTTCCACCCCAGCACGGCACAGCCGGACCAAGAGGGAGGTTCATAGAGCAGTCAGTCTGGAGAGGAGCAGCTCCAGCATTGCCCGCCCCATCCCACAGCGCTGAGAATGGGAGAGCAGCAACCACTACCAACACCAGGGAGGGAGAGCCAGACAGAAGACTGGACTCCACTCTGTCCCCTCTGCCCGCTCTCCCCTTGCTTCCCACGGGATCCTCCCGGCTGCGGGAGCAGCAGTGGTGAGAAAAATCAGGGATCGGCTGCAGAAAACAAATCACGAATTTAAAAAGACTGCAGCTGCTCATGGCAAAGCCCCGGTTCTCAGAGCAGCATCCCACCCTGCCGGGGGTCAGCCACCCCCGGAGCGAGATACGTGCCCAAATCAAAGGCAGGCGCAGTCAGAGGGATCCAAGTAACACAGGCAAATGGGCGATTTGTAAATAAACAGAGTGAGCCAGCGGAAACGGCAGGGGAAGGAATGCTCTCCGCTTTCAGAAGGTTGGGATCTGCTGGTGGGCAGCCCAGGGAAGGAATGCAGTGACGTCTGTCCAGCTAATAAATTAGCGAGCTGAATAAATCAGGGTGAATTATTCGCCTGGTTTTCCATCCTGTAAGGAGGTGCCGAGTGTGTGGCAGGGACCAGGCAAGAGCCGGGGACCCCAACGGGAGACAGGGACCCAGGTAAAGCATTTCCTGCCAATGCTTGCAGGCAGGGCCCATATTTGGGCAGTTTTCACCCTGGTGATGGAGTGAGTGGCGAAAAACAGAGGCTGGGATGTCATGCCAGGAGATGTGGTGAGTGCTGGGGACAACACACATGCTCTCATGGTGGGTGACAGCTGAGGGCATGGCTAGTCTGGGTCACTGGCAGTGCAGTGTCAGAGCAGGAACGACCAGGGTGGGCACTCAGCCCCCGAGGTCATTCCTGCAATCTCACTGCCTGCCTCTGCTCCCCCAAAAGTAGGGGCATGCCCACTGGTGTCACTCAGAATCAGATTCACTGCCTAGCCCCCAAGGCACCCTGCAGACCTTAACCCCCAGCCTGGCGTGTCCATGGGGCGTAAGTGGAATCTAGTTCTCACATCCCCCACCACCCCACAGTCTGTCCTCTCCTGGGTCAACCCATCACCTCACAGCTCGTCACTCTCCAGCCTCCCTCAAACCAGAGCCACCCCACGTAGGAATGAATAACAAAGCCCAAGACTCTGCAGCTACAGAGCGGGATTGCTGTGCTCCACGTGCAATGAAATCCCCCCAAAACACCACGGTCCCACACCTGAACTGGGGAAAAACCTTGAGCACGTGTTGAGAGCAGTGGGGAGCGTGCAGGAAGCGCATCCACCACCGGCCTTCCCCCGCCCCCACTCCCAGCCCCGTGCCAACCCAGCCCCCTGCGTTTCTTTCCCTCTTTAACAAGCCGTTGCTCCCAGGGAGCGGCTTCCTGAGCAGTGACATGACCCTGCTCCCCTGAGAGGCAGGGACAATACTGGGATTCATTCTCAGGGTTATAAAACCCCACAGCCACCCCCAGGCTGGGTTTTTCCTCCATGAGGCCATGCTGGGAATCCAGCAGTGGGGAGCAAAAGGGCAGGAGCTTCCCCCATCAGGGCCCAGCATCCCCACGAGCCTTTCACCCCAGCAGTGAGGGAGAGGAAGAGGAGGGAGATAGTGATGTCCTGTGCCTCCACCACAGCAGCAAAGGGAAAAGTGATCATGGCAGAGGCTGCCCCAGCTCCATGGGTGCTGGCAGGAGGATGAGGGTCCCAAAGCCAGAGCAAAAGGCAGAGCACAGACTGTGTTGGGACAAACTGCAAAGCCCCTGTGAGGGTGCAAAGACCATGAAATGCCTTTGCCCCCACCATGACTGAAACCCAGAGTGGTGCCCTTGGCCAGTCAATGGATACACCATGAGCCCACCCAGGCTATTTTTATTAGAAACCAGCAAGTCATTAAAATCCAAATCAAAAGTGGTGGCTCCATGCTCAGGAACACACTGGAGTAAACTCAAGAAGGGGATGCTCCAGGACTGAGCCAGGACCAGCTCTGCCCTGCACCTTCAAACAACTCAACCGCCACAAAGAGCAAACTCTGAGTGAGGAGCAGGGGAAGGTGACCCCTGAGGAGCCCATCCCTCTATGGCAGGGTCCAGCCAGAGAGATGCTCAGAGGAGGAGAGCGGAGCAGCAGCAGGAATGCAGCCTCATGGTGCCATAAACAACAGTCGGGTTTACGAGGCCCCAGGGACCAGGGAGGCTCTTCCATTACCAAATCCCCATTTTCCTGGGGAAATAGCAGGTGCTGAGGAACTGCGGCTGCCAAGATACAGGATTTATATATGTGTATACGTACTTTAAGAAGTAAAACACAAAAATTGTCTGCGTGAGCAAGAGGAAAGTTGTGAGTGGTGGGAAAAAAGCCAGAGAGCTGCCAGTTCCCAAATACTCATTCCACTTCCCTGGTTTGGGACGACACTCTCCCTGCAATTCCCACATTGTTGATGGGGACAGGACAGACTTTGGGACTTCCTGAGCCCCCTAGGATCCCCAGCCCCCGTGCAAAGCTGGATCCCATGAGATCCCAACTCCTAATGCTGCTTGCACGCAGGGAAGCATTCCAGTGGAACTGCACCAGAGGGACAAGTCAGCAGAGCCAGCCACCCACTGCTTTCATGGGGGTCCCCCAGCTGAGCTGCAGTGACGTTTGGGGGGGACCACTACAGCAGGATGGGGGACACAGAGCCACCCAACATCCACCCCACGGGAGCAGGATCACAGGGCTGGCTCCATCCCAAAGGCACCATCTCAGGGGTGTCCCTCTCTCCCCACTACCACCCGCAGGCAGGAGCAAGCACCCTGTGGGGCTCAGCACTGCCCCTCTGTCACCCCCAGGAGGCAAAACAGGACCACCAACCTCCTCATCAGGGGTTTCTATCACACGTCTTCCCCTCCCTGGGTGGCAAAGGGGCTCATGGGGCACGTCCTCCCTGGGGCCATCATCCAGGAGGAGCTTCCAACACTAGCTGCTCCCCTAGGGAGGAAAGGGAGAGCTGGGGCTGGCGAAGAAGGCCATGCGTAGAGGGAACAGCATAAGAAAACCAGTCCACTGTCAATTGTGCCAAGTTGTGCAATACTCGAAATGTCACTGCGGGTTCCTCTTTTGTTCCCTCAGCCCCAAGCGGGAAAGCCAGACCACCCCCACCCCCCCCCGGCCAACGGGGCCCCCTGCCCTCTCCTCATTTCATTTCCAGCAAAGCCAAACCTCTCGGGTTTCCCCGCAGCATCCCCAGCTCAGGCGGCTGCTGCCAATGGTGCGTGTCAGCAAGAGCGAGCTCGGGCCAACAGGGCCGTGCCCGACCCTGGGGGTCGCGGCAGAGAGGAGCCATCCCCTCCGGCTGCTGCCGGCACGCTGCAGTGCCCCCCTGCCCTCCCCTCCTGGCGCCGTCCTCTCTCCAAGAAAAATATTCCAGCTTTTTCTTCCTTCCAGGCGGCAGGGCCTCTGTGTATTTTCAGTGGGTGAGCGGCAGCTCAGGCCGGCAGTGCTGGAGCAGCAGCCGCCTCATCCCACACCTAGAGCCGAGGTGATGCTCCTGATGCCTTGGGCACATTGCCATGTGTCCCTGGTCCCAACCCCGCCACTGACCCAGCGTTTAAAAACCACTCAAAACTGGGGCAGACGAGCTGGTGAGCAGCAGCGCCGTTATCGTCTCAGCAGCCCTCCTTGGAAAGCAAACCCAGCGGGGACCACGCGCCAGCTTAATTAGAGGGGAGAGAGGCAAGTGGCTGCAAACCGGAGAGGAGCCTCGTTAGAGGTTACGCAACAATTTCTTAATCGATGAAGCTGCTCCACAGAGCGCGGCCGGAGAAGCCGCTCGGGTTTGGCCGGCGCCTGCTCTTAGCCGCGCCCGCCCGGGCTCAGGTTGCCGGCAGGGCGGGCGCAAGGCAGCGCCGGCAGCGCCCGTGTGACAACGAGCGGGTACATAATGCAAAATGACAGCATTTACTCTCCAAAAACGCGCGTGCGGGGGCTCTCCACGGCCCACCCAGCGCCAGCTGCCCCGATCCAACACTGGTGCCCCTCTATCCTGGCTGTGCCATCAGCGAGGAGCTGCTGAGGAAATGGGGCACACAGCACCCTGCGACCAGTTTCCCCAGCAGGGAGCCAACTTGGGTAATTTTAGAACATGCCAGTTTGCTAAAGCACCCTCCGCACCTCCAGCAGCAGCCTGCAAACTCCGTGTTCTCCCCTGCTTTTATCTGGGCAGGCGTGGGCCAGCCACGAGGAACGAGGAGTGCCCGGCGAAGCCAGCTCGCCCAGCCAGCTGCTTCACCGGCTGTCCCGGCAGCTGGACTCGTGGGAACACACCAGAAATCGCTAGAAAAGCATGAAAACATAAATCACACTTCTTATCAGCAGCTCGGGATGGGATTGGAGGCAAAGGAAGCCGCCGTTTGTGCCTATTCTAAACTCGTTGCGTCGGTGCTGATTTCACTGAGTCCCTACCAGCACGAAGGGAAAAAACAGCCAAGGACAGGGGCTTGAAGCACTGAGAGCACGGGCGCTTCCAGGAGCTGTGCTTGACTCCCAGGGACACAGCTAGAGAACAGCTACAGCAGCACTCGAGCCCTGACAGCCCTCCAGCACCGCAGCCTTCCCGTGCTGCTGCAGCCAGAGCAGTGCAGGAGGATGCATCCTGCACCCGCCCTGGCATCCGATGGTCTCCAACCCGCAGCATCCTCAGCCTCACGCCGGTCACAGGGCACTGCAGGCGGCGAGGTAGGAGGAGGAAGAGGGGGAGAAAGCTCCCACTGACACTCCCGGGCAGCAAACAGGCTTTTTTCTACCTTTTCATGCCCTAACCCCACCTATGTAACGGTGATGAGATATTTCAAGCCACGCTCGTTAGCACCTGCCGCGAATTTCTCCAGAGGCACCGCTCATTGATCCCGTCTGCCCACGTGTCCTCGGTGGCGACAGCGGGAGGGGCTGGAGGGGTACCCAGGATCTGTGTCACCTTGCAGGGAGCTGGCACGGGGACACTGAAACCAACCTCCTGTCCTTTCTGCTCCTCCAGCCAGGCCAGGTGAGATGCCAGGTGAGACCCGCTGTCTCAGCACCTCGCAGACACCTGACGTGCTCATCTCCTCCGCTGCCCAAGCAGGGCAGGATCAGACCCCGTGGGAGCTGCCAATGCCATATTCCCCTTCCCCTTCCTCCAGCCCAGCTGCAGCGAGGGGCCGTGGGAGGTGGGAACGAGGCAGCAAAACACATCGACCGTGGCACCGAACCCAGCCGTAAATAATCTCCAGAGCACAGCCAGGTTTTACAGCCTTTCCCCCACCTTTCTCCGGCAAACCTGAGAGCGTCCTGGATTCCTAACCTGGAAACGGAGTGGGATGGTGGAAATAGCAGCGACTTTCTCCCCTCCTCTGAAAGGATGGGGAGGAAAGCTGCAGCCTCACCCAGCTCTGTGGTACAGGGACAGTGTGACCCAAGAGGACCTAAACCACAGCTCCTCCACCCTCTTCCCATCCCAGAAAGATTTCATCTCACATTTAAGACGCAGGATTACCAAAAAGATCCTGCCTCACATAGCTTTTCCTGTATGCCTGGAGGCAAATCATCTCATCTGCCATATGCATCAGTTCAGTGTATACAATTCGTGGAATAATAACAAGGATTTTTTTCCTCCTCCCTGCTGTGCTCTCCTGCCTGCTGGGAGTGCAGACTCCCTGGGAAGGCATTGGCTGCCTGCACAGTGTTGCCCAGCACGGCTGCACCCATGGGTGCCACATTCCACAAGCACGTGCTGCTGCTCAGCCCAGCTGTCCTCGGGAGATAGACCAGGAAAAACAAGCCACTCTCCCCACCTTGCCTCAGGGTATTTAATACTAATGTGATAATTTCCTCTCTCCACGTACACACGTGTTTTCTTGGAAGAGCAATAAAGGAGAATGAAAATGTTAGTCTGGGAATGCTGGATGTTTGCTAAGCCACCGCCCCGGAAAGGCTCAGACGGCCAAAAAATGAGGGGAGGGACATCCACAGCTCCTGTCCATCCTTATGGGGACCTGGGCAGGGGGAAGCACTGCTTAGCACCCTGGCTGCATCCCACCTTTCCTGGCTGGGAATCTCCCCCCACCCCATTTAATCTACTCTAGCCTGAAGAATTGGTGATGGAAGAGTAGTGAGTAAGGGACCATGGTTTGGGAGTATAAGTGGATTTTCACAGGTTCCTGCAAGGATGGAAGCAGAAGGAGCTGCCCACTGGTGCCCTTGCCAGCAAACCCCCAGCTCCAGCCCACAGCATCCTGCAGGGCTGCCAACAATGACACCTCTGCCAACACCAAAACCTCTGTCAACAGTGAAGTCTCTGCCAACACTGAAACCTCCACCACAGCAGCAGCTCACCCCAGGCCAGCTCTCAGCCTGTACCAGCCCTTGGTGGGGATGCGTTAGTTCAGTCACGCAGCCCTATTGATTCAGGAGCATTAATTGGTCTTCACTGTTCAAATACTGACCTTGATTAGAGCCATTTTTCCTTTTTTCCTCTTTGTTCTCCCTTTTGCTGGCTCCTTCCCCTTGGCTCTGCTAGTTTAAATACTAGAATACCTATACTGGCCTTAGGGAGATGCGGTGTTAACTGCACATTTGTATCTCGTTTATAGCCAGGCTCTTCACAGCCTTAATAAGCAGGTCCCTAAAAAAATGGGGGGAAAAGACACCCACTGCAGGGGATATTTGCTGCTGGCTCAGAGCTGCCCAGTCATTGAGAGGGACTTGGAGATGGTACTGCCAGCTCTGAGCTCTGGGTTTGAACAAATCCCTGACTTGAACAGTGCTCAGCTGGAGAGGTAGCTCAGTCTTTCCCCGGGAGTGATCCCATCCATGCCATGCACATCCCAAAGGAGCACCACGTCTCTGACCCACTGCAGCCCACCTGGCCTCCAGCCCGCCGCTCACCGGGAGTGCAAGAAGTTGAAGTTGCTGCCCTTGAAGTTGGTCTAATTCTCTTTATTTCCTTCCACTGATTCCCCCCCCACCATGACCTTCGAAGTCAAAGCCCAGGAGAAAACAGTCAGGATTTCAGATTTAATTAAACCTTGTTGAGCAGACTGCAGCCTTCCTCCACGGCCAGCACTGATGCCGTTATCACTGAGCCTCCTGCACACAGCGGGATGAGCCCATTCCAGCACCAGGGAGCCAGAGGGGGCAACTCCTGCTGGCATGGAGGTACCTACTGAACCCAGGGTTAACTCCCATCCCAGAAGCAAACACTTGTTGGGGTAAGAAGCCCGACAGTTGGAAATTTTATTGCAATTCCGTATTTATTTGTTTATTTAACCAGATTTCTGCCGGTTGAATGGAGGCCTGAGTTCATCAATCAGGGCACAGCACAACTGCAGAGGTGTCTCTTTGCTGCCAGCCCCAACAGTCAGAAGAGCTTCAGCATAGATTTTCTGATTTCAATGTTCATCCATAGTGGCACCAGTTTCATGTCCAACCAGGATGGACCCACAACCCCAAATTTACCCACAGAAAAAACCTCCCCCACAGCACCTAACCCACATTTATCTTACCATAACACAAAAACCACAGGGAAAACACCAAATTTTTCCAAGTTCCCCAGTCCCACTCAAAAAGCACTTGAGCAAAGTCAGAGTTCCCATCCCTCAAAAAACCAGTGGGATATGGACACTGCTGAAGGTGTCACCTAAAGGTGTCTCCCAGCCCCCCACAGACCAAGCAAAAGCTGTGAGAAAAAAAATAAGAGACAAAAGGTTGGTCTGAAAGCTCACCTCAAAAAAAAAAAAAAAAAAAAAAATTAACCACCTCAGCTCACAGCCCTTAAAACACCAAACCTGTAAACCTTCCCAAAGCCATCACATTTATTCACACGAATGTTTACAGAAACCAGGGATACTCCTAAGTGTCTATGCAGGCTTCCCATTAGAAACACATTGCAACAGCAGGGGAAGAAAGGGCCGAAACACATTTGCAAGAAATGCTTTAACAGCTCCAAATAAACGAATTCCTAAAATTTTCAGACT
This sequence comes from Orthonyx spaldingii, assembly GCA_013397795.1. Classification (NCBI taxonomy): domain Eukaryota; kingdom Metazoa; phylum Chordata; class Aves; order Passeriformes; family Orthonychidae; genus Orthonyx; species Orthonyx spaldingii. The sequence goes on from VZTJ01006498.1 coordinate 1,550,291, forward strand.
CTTAGTGGACAAATTCGGGCAGGCTGTGTTTGCTTCAGCAGTTCAGAGTGATTGCTGCACCCAGCACGAGCAGGCAACTTGACATCCACAGTGTTTTACATGAACCTCAGCATGGTGTGACCCCAACAAACCCCTCACACTCACCAGCTACAAATCCTTATTAACATGTAACAGCTCAGGCTGGTTAATGAGCTGCTGAGCAAGAAATGGCAGAGGCTGCATGGAGAGACAGTGTGTGTCCTGCTGCCTCTCCCTTGCTGGGTGCTGCCCACCGAGGAGGGACACTCCCAGCCTCTACACCTCATTTTAGTGACTTGGAAAACTCCAGGTTGAAGATGAGGTGACTCCAGCAAGCACAAAGAAAATCCACCTGTGAGTATCCTACTGTGACACCATTCTGCCTGTGGTGAGGTAGTTTCCAGCCCTCCAGCCCTGAGCATCTTTTATATTTCTTCTCCTTCAGTAACCCAAAGCCCATCAGATTCAAACTCAAATTATTTTGCCCCCCTCCAAGTCCTGCTGCTGTCATGAGGAAGACAAAAATTGGACATCAAGCACCTTCCACATCTTCATCAGCCTGGGAACACCCCACTGGGCTGCCCCCAGGACACCTTACATGCCTGATTCTCACAAAGCCCCTCGTTTTCTGCAGCCCTTGAGACCTCCTCCCCCCAGTTTCCTCCCCTCCCTACAGCGGTGGGTTCACCTCAGGATAAACCCCACCACCACCCCCCAGAGTGGAGACCTGACAACAGAGGATACTAAAAAGCTACCAGGCCATTTCCATGGGTACGTAAGGCACACGTTGCTATGTGATACTCACTCTGTTTCCATGGAGACGGCAGGGCTGTCACCACGCAGGGCTTATTAGTTGCCATGGCTATTAAAAGGCGCTTGTTCTCTGGGGATCTGCAAGGACCAAGGCCACCACCCTCCCCTTCTCTCTCTCTATGATGGCACCAGCTCCCTGGGATCCCGGTGGGGACCTGGCCATGCAGGTCCCTGACACCATAGGGATGGGCAGCTCCAAGCTGAGCTGAAGAGGGAGCCCAGTCCTGCAATTTTGCCACGGAGAACCACACACGCCCAGCGCATGGGGTGCCTTCTCCACAGGTGAGCAGAGCATCCCAGCCATGGGCTTTTACAGGTAGGTTTAGAGCTGACACAGACCCCACAAAGCAGGGTAAGGACATAAAAGGACCCAGCTGCCATCTGCCCACTGAACCCTGTCACCCCTCCCAATCAGAACGGCACAGAGAATTTCTGCCCCACTTTGCATGGTGGATTTGGTATGGCAAACCCATGTGTCACCAGGTGAAACCACGACAGAACTCAGCCCTTACAGACAAGGCAGTGCTGCAAAATACAGGCAAGAGCATCGTCCACCCTGCCATGGACCAACCTCCTGTCTCCCTCAGCCTGCTGCAAACAGCCACATGGGGTGGCACAGCCCCTGCCTGCTACTTCCAAAGCCCATTTCTACAAGAATGGAGAGCTCCTTGCTCCTTTCTTCAGCCCCTGGCATAAGATCCAGCCTCCAGTCTCACCCCTCTCCAGCAGTTCATGCCACAGCCCTGTATCCACCACTCCATCATCCTCTAACTGCATCCCAGGAGGGGAAATAGAGATGCAAGAAAGTCCTAGCTTTTTTTATTTTTTCCCCCTTTAGGCAGTCCCAGGCCCCATTTCAGAACCCCCACACTGCTTGGCCAGAACAGCATCTGAATCCACCTCCATCCTATCTCAAATGATCCCCCCAACAGGCCCTAACTGGGTTTTTATGCAGCTATATAAATCCCTATGGAAAATACTCACATGCTCTTTTAAATAAATTAAGGGTATTATTTTCTCATAATTCTGTTAGATTTTCTAGGAAGGATATAATTTTTCATTTAACTCCAACAGACCAAAATAAAAAAAACCCCACAATCAAAAACCTATAGAAATGTATATTAAACTGTAGTGGAAAATTAGATTCCTCCTACATGATACTATAGGATGATTTAAATATAACATATAGGAATATAACATGTTATTAAATTCTATAGTATCTTTCTAGAAAGACCTACAGTATAGGATTCTAAAAGTTACTCCCAAAACTTATTATGCTTCAATCCAGCCCAGCTGGTTTCCTTTCTATCACATGCTGCAACTTTTCCTAAAAGATTCAGGTTTTGTGTCTTGAAATGCTGCTGCAATCACACTCCAAGAATGGCCCTAAACTCCTCCAGAAATGTCAGACCCAAGTGGGAAACCCCTGGCCTTGGAGTGGGATTGGATGTGGGGATGGATGGGACTCTGCACTCTCCACAGTCAAAAAATACCAGAATTAGCAGAGGGGAGAGGGATCCAGTCAAGGACCCAGGCCCTTGGCTTCGTGGGCATGGAGCAATCCTGTATTTCAATTCCATTTCTCTCCCAGCACTCACCACCCCAAATATTTGGGGTATTCAAATAGTTATTGATGCTCCAGTATCATGCACTCATTCTCTTGCCCCCTTTGCCAAAAAAAAACCCAAAAAGGATTACAGATAAAAGTTGCCTGTAGCTGTTGCCATAGAGACTCTTCAGCTCGGCACAGAAACCCAAAATCTTATAAAAAATGGAAGAATTCAAGATTTTAATCAGTGAGAACACACCAGAGGCCAGGAGCATCAATGCACATCCTTGCTTTAACAGCGAGAAGTGTTCACCCCTGGTTTAACAGCATCCTAAGAGCCAGCTGAGAGCGGGGACAGAAAGGCAGAGGAATGAAAACAGTGAAAACTCCATCCGCTTTCAAGTATTTTCTGTCCCCAGCAAAGCAGCCTCTCACTGCCCAGGCTGATTCTGGACCAATACCCCACTGGCCAAGCTGTTTGTGTTCCTGTTTCCTTCATCTGCTGCCAGAAAAAGAAAACAAAATTCAACAATACAAGTGAGGCAAAATATTTCCCAGAACCACGCTATTTGTCCCATAAACTTCACCTCGCCGCCAGCACGGCCAGCAGCGGGGGAGGAAAAACAAAGGAGAAAATCCCAACTTTTAGCACCACGAGATGTTTTCATGACTGTCTCAAAATTGCCCTTTTCTGCTGCATCCTCCACTGCCACTCCCGACCCGGCTTCCACCGTGACCACAAATCAAACACCGTGGGATAAACTCACTGCCTTGGCATTTTCACTGCTTGGCAGAGCCCCGGCTCCAGTTGTGGTCGCTGGCTAAGACAAACATGGCCCTGAGCACGCTTCAGTGGCTGCCTTTCCACTGCCAAGGTGGTCAAAGGATCCTATTTTACCACCTTTTAAGCCTTGTGGTGCGTTTGGAAGGTGATGACATCCACCAGTAGCTCAGGGACGGGGCAGTGGTTTCACCTGGAAGAAGGAGGCTGGAGATAACCAAAGCCACAGCATTGAGGAAAAGCCTCCAGTGCCAAGGGGTGTTGTGTTTCATGCCTGAGGACACAGAGCTTGAGGAATACCAAAACAAGGAACTTCAAAAATGAGCGGTGTTGGCCCAGGAAATGTTGTATGAGCTCAGCCGTTTCAGAGCAATGGAAAAAATCACGCACTGACCCAAAGGGGCAGTGGGAGGATTTGGTGTGCAGGGGCTGAGCTTGAGAGGTGCCACCAGCATCCACCCAAGGGGCCTGGGGGGAAGCTGAGTGGGAGTACAGGTACCTGTGGCAACACTCCAGCACCCCAAGCTGCTCCAAAGCCCTGAAGCCAGGGAAGGACCCAGATTTGGGGGCTCAGGTAACTGCCCCCACATTGCCCCAGCACACTGACATAGAGACGAGGTTACTGCCAGCTCCCAGCCTAGGCAGGCTGAGGTGTCTCTCCAAAACCTTCTACCACCAAGTCCCTATCTGCTCAGTTACTCAGTTTTATCCTCTGCTGCACATTTAGATGCCCACCAGGATGAAGGTTCACTTGCTTTCCACTAACCCCATCCCTGACAGCATTGGGAGATGCAGGATGCATCCACCCTACCGTCAGCTCCTCCAGGGCCCAAGTCAGGACCTAGCTGGCAAGAAAGACCCTGGAGGGAGATGGTGTGGATGAGGAGTTACAGGCTAAAGGAATCACTCCAGCACTCGCTCATCTTTGGAAACAAGACTATTTTGGCTTGAAGGTCACTGGGAGAGGAGTTTTGTGACTCCTTTCTGTGCCTTTGCTCTTCTTCCATTGCAAAAACAGGTCTCGCCATGGTGCAGCCATGTCCTGGGCTCTGCTCAGCCCATGGTGGGACACATGCATGTACACTGTGTGCAATCCTAAAACTGCCCTGGAGTGACCCCAGATGCTCTTAGGGCCACTGCCAGGCTTGGGGCAAGGGCTCTGCTCAGGGACTTTTGCTCCTCTCAGCCCCTCTTTGCTCTGGACTAAAGCAGCCAGGCACTCACAGGGCACTCAAGCACCTGCATGACCTTCAGATACAGGGCAGAGACAGCTCCTGCCCTCAGATAAAGGGTACGGACCACTCCCAGTCAGATTTGCCAAGGCTCCCTGTGCCCATGCCGTGGCCCCCAGCCCTCTCCACGCTGCCCCATCCCCCCTGAGTAGCTCACTCCCTCCCCTGCACTCTCCTCTCTTGCTGTGCCTGTGTGTGGGTGTATTTGGAAATGAGATCTTTCCAGCTGAACTGCAAAATGAAATGCAGAGATCACAACTCCTTGAACAGATTCAGTGCACACACACACTCCCCACAACCTCCAGCCTGCCCCCCATGCAAAATCCAGGCAACGGCAAAAAAACTCCAAACCAGAGGTGAAAAAAACCAATGTGTTCGGCAGATGAAAGGGGGAGATTGGGGGGTGGGGGAGGGGAGGGACACCAAATTGTCCCCCAGTTTACCACGAGATTTGCAGCTCGACCTCCGCTTGCTCAACCCTCTGAGCTCCCAGAACCAAGACAGCCCGGCTTCATGGGGCTATGAGAAAAGAGAAAACAAAATCCAGCACAAAGCCAAGCCCACAACCCAGCTGAGATGTGAACATCTGCTGTTGGAGGAGCCAGAGACCATTTACTGAGGATGAAGGCAGAAGTGTCTCCACCCTCGCTGTGGGTACCCTGTGCTAGCCTTAGGCGCCTCTGCTCTTCTTTTCCTGGAAAAAAACAGGATTCCCCTGTGCTGCTGCCATGAGTAGTTTCTGAAGCAGGGGCTGTAATTTGCCCACAGCAGGGGAAATTGCTCCCATGGGAACCGTGTGTTGGTGTCTGGAGGGGACTGCTGTGGAGCAGGATGTGCATCATCCTAAGGGACAGGATGGAAGGATAAAACAGAAGCATCCTAAAATATACCCTCGCCACAGCAATGCCTCCTCCAGGCATGGGGATGCAGTACGGCTTGAAGCAATGGGTAAGAGGAAGAGGAGGGTTGGGGGCTCAGAGCACTATTCATGGCCTGGAGACTCCGGCAGTAATACTGGATGTGCCAGAGAATGGGGTGAACACCTACTGCTGAAAGTGGAGTCACACAGCCAGAGAGTTATCCCCTCCATAAAACAGAGCCCAAGAGGTGGAAACATCCACCTCAGCTAGAGGGAGGACATCCAGCCACCGTTCAGCTACACAGGGATGCTTCAGTTCAGCCTCACGAGGGGACCATGACAGGTCAGCTTGGCCCTTGCTGTCACCGTCCATCAGTTTCCCAAGCTGCTGACCCTGTGTGTGCAACACACATGTGGGTACAAAGCCTCAGGACACTGAGCACACTGAGCTGTGAAAGGCCCTGTGCCACCCCCACGGCCAGCATGGCCTGGGGTGCCTGGGGTCAGCTCACATCCACTGCATCATCAACAGGAGCATCCACACAGCATTGAGAGCTGAAGAGGAGATCTCACTCCTCTCTCCAGGCTCATGAATACCCAAAGCCCTGGGCCAGGACTACTGAGGAGGAGGCTGAGACCCCCCCCAATCTCATCTCACTAAGCCATCCCTACCCCCCAAACAACTGCCTAAGGGGCACACAGACCCAGGCACAAGGAGAAAGGCAGTGGATAAGAGTATGAGGTTCCAGCTGTGATCCATCCCAATTCCAGACCCAAGAAGCTTCACCTGCACCTCTCCTCTGAGTCGAATCAGGCTCCACACCCTCCAGTCCTGAGGCAGCCATGGATCACAAACAATAAAGCAATTTATACGAGGCTTTGAGATCTATGCTGTATGCTTGCCATATAGTGCAAACACATTCCCCTGCGCACACGGCTGAGTCCTTTGTCAGAGGAACTTGGGTTTTTGACCCTAGAAGTGAGGATGAATCTCTGAAGGAACATCAGAGGCAGGCCTGCACTGTGACCCTGAGCAGATTATGGATATATCCCAAGACATATTTATGGCCCTCCAAAGCAAGATAAGTCAATAACCACACACAGTAGCAGCTACAAGTCAGATATTAATTTAATTCCTTTCCTCCCTGTCTGCCCAGATGAGTATTAATTCAATGGAGCATCAGAGGGCTTAAAATTTTTATCATTCTTACCGGAGTTTGTTTTCTCCTATTAAGGGAGAATTGCTACAACCAGGCTATCTAGACACAATGGTTCCCAAATTAAAGGCATTTTGCATCCAACACAGGCATGGGGACCACCAGCCCAGGCCTGGGATTCGTGTTATTAGCAGCTAGCACCAATGTGGATGAGGGTGGTCAAAGAGCAGCCCATCAAATGAACTTAGAAGCCCTGTTCACCCTGCAGCAGAAGCAACATTTTATTCCTACAGACCCTGGGGCCAAGCAGGAGCAGAGATATTTGTTCCCTTTCACAGGATTCAGCCAACCTGGCTCTGGGAGTTGCACACCCACACACGGCAGAGCTCCCACCACCTTCTCCCCTCCCCAGAGCAGGGTTCTTCCCAAGTCTAGTCTCAGCCTGGAGTTAAAAATGAACCATATTCATGATTAACATCTCTATTTGCATAGCGTGGCTGGCAGCTTAACACCAAATAAATGTTTTGGCAGCAGGAGTTGCAGGCATGGGGGTGAGCCCTGCCCTCCAGAAGGGAGCTTCAGCCTCGCCATAGGTTAACTTTCTAATTGAATTAACAAATCATTAACAAGCCCTGTTCGCCATCTGGGCAGGGGAGGGCTCTGCCTTGGGCAGCTCTGACCACCAGCATCTCAGGAGGGAGCGCAGAGGTGGTCAATAATGCCAGAGGAGGGAGTGTGAAACCTGACCTGATTAAGTTATAAATCACAGGAAATCCCGGAGGCATAAAACCCCCGGGGGTGGTTGGGCTGTCAAGGTGGGTGAATCCCTACGATTCCCTTGCCCACCTCCACTGCTGCTGGCTGTGGATCTGCCTTCAGCCTCCGGGGTTAGGGAGCATCTTGAAGATGGTTCGGCAGAGGCACTGGGGGAAACCTCTTGGAAGAGAACCAAATTAGAGATAAATATAAGGATGCTTTGCACCACGGAACCCTGTAAGTGTGGGGCTACACCTGCATTACAGTAAATAAATCCCCTTTTCTTTATAAGCTCATCTGTACCAAGTTCCCAGCTCTCACTCATCACCTGCTTTAGCATTTTGTTCCCATTTTCAGCCCTCTCCTGCCCTCACCCTTGGATTTTGCATCCTGGCAGAGAGAGAGACAGAAAACCGGGATGACACAGGTGACAAAAAAAACCCCAACACCGAACAGCTGCCAGCCCCTCGCACCTAGGAAACACTCTAAAAATCCCAACCAAAACAACATTTCAGGCACGGGAGCCAAACCAACAGACAATTTCTATCTACTTGTGACTCAGCTGGGGAACTTCTGAGGGCTGAGTCAGGGGCACGTCCCAGTGCCACGCACGGGCACACGGCCTCAGCTCCCACCAGGACCTGCCCGGCCACTGCACCTTGGGCATGGGATGCTGTTCCTGGCACCCCAACAGCCCCTTTCCCGTAAGGCAGTAACCCAGACCACAGCAGCCAGCACAGAGCTTCTCTCAGCAAATATTCAGGCTGAAAAATGTGTTTTTCCCATCTGCTCAAATCTTCTTTGCTGGGGCTTTGGTAGGAAGCAGATGTGAGAGCATCCCAAAGCACAACCAGTCGTTACTCACTCCTTTATATAAAACCATGANGACACAACAAGGTTGTATAGGACCTGACATTTCTACTGTCTATTGCCTGGAAGCTAAAGTCAAAACTTCTCTGACACAGTTTTTTGGGTTTTTTTGGTTTGGTTTTTTTTTTTTTTTTTTTTTTTTTTTTTTGGGGGGGGGGGGTATGGTTTTTGTTTGTTTTGGGTTTTTTTGGTTTGGGTTTTTTTTTTGTTTTGTTTTATTTCTTAGCACCAAATTCCTGGGTGAAAGGCCAAGGCTGGAGAAAGCCAAAGACAAATGAAGTCAGGTTGGGGGAAACCTCTGCGTGCATCACCATCCAAAGGGAACGTTTCACATCTAGGCTGCTCAGCAGAGAGCCAAGGAGCCAGGGAAGGGAAAGCCATGATCTGGCCTCGTAACAAACCCAGAAACACTTAGGCCTCCTAATTAACCAGGAAATTCAACCCCCTCCAAACCACAGTGAAGCTTCAAAGCCCTCCCAACCTGACTCCGGATGCTCCTTCCCCAGTTCCCTAAGGACGGCCCTGTTCCCTCAGACCCTCCTCCCAGCCAGCAAAGCTGCCAGGGGCAAAGGCTCCCCATGGGTCCTCTGCCAAGGGAAAATGATTTCATGATCCAACTGAAAAAGCCATCAGGGAGGTTAATTTTGGCCAAAAGTATTGCTCCTTTCCAGCAAAACAGTAGAAAAAAAATGGAGAGCTGAGAGAAACCTGGGCAGGGACTTGGGGTATTCCAAAACTTGGTCTTTTTGGAATGGGCGGGGGGGGGGGGGGAGGAAAGGTTAAAAA
>VZTJ01006498.1:1559960-1575020 GCA_013397795.1 Orthonyx spaldingii
AAAATGCCAACCTATGATTTTTAAATGAGAAAAAGCTGTGCTGTACTCCAGTGCTTGGATAAACTCCTACACAAACTTCCAGATGTGACACAACAGCCTGGAAGAGGGAATTTGCAGAAGAATGTCCTTAAAAAACACATGCACACACAGGGAGCAAAGGAAGCACCAGGCTGCCCGGCACAGTTGGACGATGGATGGGTCCAGAGATCCCTGGTGAGATGGTGTCACCTAGATTAGGATCGAGCTGCTCCTGGCTCTTCCAGGGAAGCAGGGATGAGAGGAATGCTGGCCACTGCACCCAGCTCCGGGAAGTGGATACCGCCTCCTGCTCCCGCTGAGCTCCTGAAGGGTTTGTGAACAGCAGGGAAGAGGATTTGCAGTTATTTGTCTCCTGCAAGGAGACAAATAACCACGGCACCCGTGCTGCCCTTGCTAAAAGGTGGTGGGTCCTATTTCTCCATGAGATCATCCCGTAGGAGCTGGTGTGAGGCCAGGGATGCACCAGCACCTGCCCTGTGAGCAGCAGGATGCTCCATCCCAGCCAGGAGGGCCAAGGGACTGTGGGAGCTCCCTTGGCCGGGCAGCAGAAATCGTATTTCATTTCTCCCCAGGAGTCACAGAAGGGGCACAGAGACAGCAGAGGTTCAACCACAGCAAGAAAAATGCCATCTGTCAAGGGAGGGGCAGGAGGCACCAGCCAGTGAACTGGGTCACAGGCGAGAAACAAGCTCAGGTGCCCTGGGATGGATCAGACACAGGTGAAGCAAATGGATTCTGGCTCCTTTGTGGGGTTTTTAAATGAAAATAAGATCCATTTCAGGTCTGACCTGTAAAATCAAAGCATTTTGCTTTGTTAAACTCAGAAGTGAGGCTGGAACACATGTATAGAAGCGTAAAGGACACCACGTGCGCTCGCTCCAAAAAAACACATACTTTTGATTTAAAAAAAAAAATTTTTATATTTTTAACCCTGCACCACACGGAACTCTTCAAAGAGCAGCACAAGCAGTGCCTGGCTCTCCCCATGAACTGACATGGCTGAGGAGAGGGTGAGGACCCTAGCTTCCCACAAGGTGACAGGGGTTCCACTTGCCCACTGCCCTCACCACAGGCATTCCCATGAGAAGAGGTCCTGGGGGGCACTGCTGGGGCTGAGGAGCCCCAGTCAAACACAGCTCAGCAACCTTAGGTCTCACCCCCACCAGGCAGGAGGGTCCTAGCTCTGGTGCAGTCAGACACACGGACATGTCCCTCCTGAAGAGCTGGATCCAGCCAGACCAGCACAGAGTGGTTCCAATACAGACCAGGGCACAGCAGTAGCTCAGCAGGGGCTGACTGTGCCCTTGGTGGGGCCAGTGCTGCCTTCCAAGAAGCACCAAGCTCTGGCACAGCAACTCCAGCCACCCCATGAGTCTGCCTGGTGCACATCTCAGCTACATCTTGGCAAGAGGCTATGGGGGCTCCAGACCCATTCTTGTAGGTGTCTGGGCATCTGCAACTTCCAGCAGGAGTTGAGGGCACTCAGCACCTCCCTAGGACCCAGCTTTGGTCACCTACCTCTCCCTACTGGGGAGCGAGCAGAGCCACGTGAGGTGGCTGCTGGAAGGGTCCTCTGTTTTACAGCAGACAGAAGGCAGGGCTGGTTTCTGTGACCGGATCAAGACATGTTTCTTTTCCAAAGCCATTTCCAAACCCCAGATCCCAGGGACTGTGCCGCAGAGCATTCAGGCAGGATGGGACCACTCCTCCCGGCACCAGCCAAACCTCCCCTTTCCAGCGATCGAATTTGCAGAGCTGCCCTTCGCCCTCCAAACCAGGAGGAAAAAATGGGATTTCAACCAGTTTAGGGATGTCTTCCCAGGAATGGCACCTTCCAGCAGGTTTTTGCAGCGGCCCATGGCTGCTTGCTGCTCTCCAGGCAGCAGCGCTCTGCAGGCAGGCAGGCGTGGGGGATGAGGCACTTTTCAGTACTACAATAGATACCGCAGGCCCTTTCAGTTACACTGTTATTTCTCTATTCAGAGCTCTTAATTCTGAGCAGTAGCATCCTCCCCACTTTCTCCATGCCTGCTCTTCAATCACTCCACAGCTCTCAAGAAATAGCCTCGTTTCTTGTCTCTGATCAGAGGAACAGCCTGGCACAGACCCTGATACAGCCTTTCATCTTCCCAGCCTTCATGCTGCTTTTATTTTACAAGTGGAAGTCAAGTAACCAGCTTGCCTCCTGTTTTCTGCCCCTCAGAGACTCCTGCTTCTCCTCTCACGGCCTCACCAACACCCACACCAGGACATCCTGCATGTGCCACAGCCCTTCCCATCTCTGAGCCTATGGATCTGTTCTGTCTCTGAGCACTGTGACCACTAAACTTGTCCCTGCTCCTTCTTTCCTCTTGGCCCAGGCAGTTCTCACCCAGGGAAGAACCTTCCACCCCAAAGCCACCAGGAAAATGCAGGTTTTCAACCAGGCTCATTCCCCCTATGTCCTCGTGGCTCCCAGAAAGGTTTTCACTGAAAGACCACAATGGAGTGGAGTGGGAGGTCAGGTTGGCCATCTGGTAAGTGTTTAGAGTTAAAAATCCCAAAGTTTCAGGCTCTGGAAAAAATCTGGATCAGGAAAAACTTCATGACCTCTTTCTAGCCCTAAGAGAGAGAAGGAGCAGCAGAGCAACACAGTACCCCGCGTCTCTGCTCCAGACAGCAACAGAAAAAGCTCCCTGGTCTAGCCAGAGGATGCTCTGGACAGAAAATCCCAACAAAGCACCTCAGCAGGACTTTTTGTCCCTGCTGGATACTCAGCACCTCAGCCATCACCCTCCCCTAACCTGGCCTCAGGTACCACAGCCACACAAACTGCCTGGACAGGGATATGAAGCAGAACCTCAGGAGTTCCAGCTGCACCTCGGGGGTACAAACTGTTCTTCCTGGGCAAGAGTGGGTCCAGCACCTCCTCTCGATGCCCCATCAACAGCAAAGTTTGTCAGTCACATTAGAGCACCACAAACCTGCCTGGAAAAGCCCCGAGCTCTGCATCTCCACAAGCATGGCTCAAACCACAGCCCTTCCATCCAGTTTCTGCAGGAGCAGATGCAGAAAGGTAAAATCCACCCGAGAGAGTGGCAGAAGGCAGTGAAACGCCAAACCCCCTGGAGCTGGGGCAGGATTCACATCAGCCAAAACACACGTCAGCTCCAGGGCAGCTGGTGGCAACAAAGACTTTTCCAGCAATGTGATTGCTTGGTTTTAACACTGGTGCACAATTCCTATAAGATTACAGCCTGAGAAGGGCCACCACACTAAAGAAAAGAAAAAAAAAGTAATAAATATAAACAAGAGCAGGCACAGCTCCAGCACTGGAGCAGCAGAGGGGTGAAGGGATGAGCAAGACAATGCTCTGCTGAACAGCCCAGCAAGTGATGGGACACAGTGCAAGTACCAAGGTAGCCACTGCCTTCCTCTGATCTGTAGCCTGAACTGCTTTTTCTTGGTGTTGTTTTTAAATAAATTCCCCCAATTCTGGGTCAGTGACCCTGAAAACAAACAGCTGCCTGCAGCCACCCGACTCAAACACCCACAGCATCAACCTCATGGCCCCAGGACTCCCAGCAAGAGCCTTTCTCCATCAGTAAGAAGTGAAAAATTGACGACAAGAAAAATCCCAGCTAGCAGGACTGCACTTTATGCTCATCCCTGCCTCACAGTGGTGTTTGCAGGTGCCCAAAATACCACTGATTTTCCAAGGACAAAAGTTAATCAGCTTGCTTTTGCAGCCACAGAGGAGAAAACGCATTTCAAGCCGCCACTGGGGTGGGGGATTTTACTGAAAACACCAAAACCATGCAGGTGTTAACACCAGATTCAAAACATCATTTCAAAGACTAAAAATAAATAAATAAAAAAAATTTAAAAATATTTAAAAAACAGAGAGACTTGGAAACATATTTAAACCAGCAATCATAAATAATATTAATCATAGTAGGCAACAAGAACACACTGACTTGCAGCCTGACGTTAATATTTGTCTCCAAAACAGAAGGCTTCACAAAGTTGAGAGATTTCCTAAGATGTTTAAATAAAGGCAGCTTTGAACTGCTTAGCTGGACTGAAAGAGATCTGGGGAGAAGCTGCTCAGAGTACTCATGACTGGGAAGAGAAATCCTGGATTTTTCCCTCCTGGGGGACATTTTAGGAAAGCAGCCTGTTTATCAGAGAAATCATTGCTGAAGCTCAAGTAAAACAATGTTCACAACTCCAGCAGACCCTCACTGCTCTTTCCAAGCACATCAGCCTCAGCTGAGCTGTAATTCCTAACAGTTCCCGCACACCAGGAGTGGAGGAGGACTCGCACAGGGTTCTCTGGTCCTCTGTACCATGTAACATGTCCTCCCTGCTGCTGCACAGCCTCTCCCCCTCCAGATGTGGGGCTGCTGCCCAGACCTCCTCGCCTGCCTCTTGCACCGGCTGTGCAGCACGGACCCGGGAACTTCCCGGGAAGCAGCTGACTCTCCTCCACCAGACCCTGCTGGAAGCCACATCTCTTCACTTGATTTCATTTCGGGGTTTTATTTCTGCAAATAATAAATGGAACTGGAGTTTGGGGATGGTAAAATACTCAGAATGCTACAAGGCATATGCTGGTTGCAAATCAACTCCAAAGGGAAGCTTTAAAGACTGTGGAAAGAAGAAATTTTTCTATTGTCTCTTGTATTTCTTTTTTTTTTTTTTTTCCCCTCCCTTGTTTGAAAGCTTAAACTTGTCTAAAGCGGCTCGGCCTGTGCCAGAGCAGATAGAAAGCTTGGAAGGAGACCAGAAGCCTTTGGGGGGGTCGTGGCTCACCACAGGATCTGACAAAAGCTGCCTTTGGCCAAGGCACACCCGGGGGGACCATGACCCCCACCCTGCCCCGACTGCTCCAGGCAAGGAGCATCCCCCGGGGGACTGCAGAGAACAGGCTCTTGGACTGGCCCTCGAGCACCCTGAATTATTTAGGGACCCTGGAGCTGGGCACCAACCTAACCCCCGAAAGTATCCACCTTCCTCCAGACTGTATCCCCCTCGCAAACCCTCGGGGACGTGAGCAGGGAGCCTAAAATGGGCAAGACACGGGGTCAGGGAGGATGAACCGGTGCACAAGGCAAGAGAGCGAGGTTAGAGTCCCGCGGTGTGTCAGGGGAGCGGGACCAAAGACGGCGGATCCCCGGGGAAGGATGGCCCGCCCGCAGCTCGCACTCCCCGCGGAACAGAGCGCTGAAGCCCGCGGGAGCCGCGGCATCGCGGCCGGGGGAGCGGAGCCCTGCCGGAGGGCAACCCCGCACCCCGACAGGGACTGCCGAGCCCCCGCAACAGCGCGGAAAACTTCCCGGGCGAGCACCGGGGAGGGATCGAGCACGGCCGGGTGCCTCCCGCTACGCCGGGTGCCGGGTCCTCCCAAAGCCCGGCTCCTTCCTCATCATCCGGCGGGCTCCAGACAGGAGGTGTTCCCCGCCCTGCCGGCCGCTCCGGGGCCGTGGGGGCCCCGTGGGGCTTACCTCGCCGCCGAGCACCTGCAAAGGATACGGGTTACAGACCAGCCGGAGGCACCAGCTCCGCGGCCGGCTCTCCTGGCTCAGGTAGAAAAAGACGACGGGGGCCAGAGCCGGGTAGGGCAGCGCCTCCGCCTCCGAGTCAGCGCTGCCCGCCTCCCTGTCCCCCGGCTCCGGGCGGCCCCCGGCCCCGGACAGGTCATTAAGGCGGATGAAAGTCTTAGCTCTGCCCGGCTCCGGATCCTCCTCGGCCGCTCGCGGTCCATCTTCGTCCATCCTCCGGCCGGCGGCCCCGGGGTGGCCGGGGCGACGCGGGGCGAGCCAGTGGGACGCCTAGAGCGGTGCGGCCATGGCAGGGCCGGGAGGCTGGGGGCTGCGGCGGGGCGGCTTCAGCGCCGGGGTGGCATGGCCGGGCGAGCCGCTGCCTCGCCCCCCGCCGAGGCCGGGCCGCCCACCTCGTCCTGCCCTGCCGTCTGCGGGCTCCGTAGCTCCTCCTCGCCGTGCCTCCGGCTGCCCGAGCCGGCCGAGCCGCGGGCAGGGAGGCGGCCCCCGCTGCCGGTGCTGGCCCCCACCCGCGGGACAGATCGCCCTTAGCGGCTCTGCCCGTCCCTTCCGCGCCCCAACATCTGCCCGGGGCAAGGGATGCTGCCTGGCGCCTCGGGGGCGGGCGGCGACAGATGATGCTCCCGCGGCGGCCGAGCCGAGCGCTCCGCACAGCTGGATCCCTCACTCCAACTTCAAGTCGCAGCTCCTCCTCCCTCCGCCGCCAATGGGGACTCGCCCACCGCCCCCCAGCGCCCCTC
The DNA here is from genome assembly GCA_013397795.1 of Orthonyx spaldingii. Classification (NCBI taxonomy): domain Eukaryota; kingdom Metazoa; phylum Chordata; class Aves; order Passeriformes; family Orthonychidae; genus Orthonyx; species Orthonyx spaldingii. The sequence goes on from VZTJ01006498.1 coordinate 1,566,283, forward strand.
CATTGGCTGCCGAGCGTGTCCGTCCGCGGGCACAGCTGGACGGGCAGCGCGGTTCCCGGCGGCCCTGGACGGGGCGCACCTGCCCGGGCACCGGGTCCGGGCACTCCCTGCCCTGCGGGGCTGCGGGGGGACAACGGGGACACGAAGCGCCGAGCGCTGAGGGCGGGGAATAGCGGGAAAGCCCCCACGCCGCGTTAGGCGGAGGCAGCTCCCAGTGGTTCACTGCAGCACGGGGGAGACAAGGGGAGAGATGCGGCGGGGGGAACCGCCCCGCGCGGTGCCTCCTGCGGGAGGGAACAGCGCCAGGAGGGCAAGGCCTGCCGGGCCAAAATGCCGAGGACTGCAGGAACCGGTACCGAGTCCTTCCCGAGTGCTGCCTGAGCCTCGCACGAGATGCTCGTCCTGCTGCGGGTCCCGCAGGGGCTGTCCCCCGCCCCGTCCCGCACCGCCCGAGAGCGGAGGCCGTGCTACTGGGCTCGGTGCATGGGGGTCACCGCCCGGTGCCCCCCCGCCCCAGTGCCCGGCTGCTCCAGAGCGGCCACCCCGTCCCGAACCTGTCCCCCGGGCTGGCTGGAGAGACGATGGGGACACGAGCCCGGCCAGCAGCTCGCAGGGGGGCCCGAGGAGGGGAGGGGGGGCCGTCATCCCGTAGCCGTGCGAGCAGCCGGTCCCCCCGGTCCGTCCTGCTCGGAGGACGCGGCCGGAGCTCCCTCTGCCGGTGCCAGTCTCGGCTGCGGCGGGAGCCGGCCCCGACGGCGGGGACCGCGCCGCTAGCGCCCCGGGGGACACGCGAGGTACACATGGCCCGCTGGGCGCTCCCGGCCACTGCTGAGTCAGACTTTCCTCCAGCGTTACACGAGTAAAGGGTTTTCTGCCAGCACCCCGCATTTTGACATGCCCAGGCTGAGCCAGGACCTTGCTTATAAATGGTTAGAATTTTTTTTCCACTTTAAAAACAGCTTTCTCACCCTTCCCCAGTAGCCCCTGCGTCATATTTATATAAATATGAGCATGTACTTCCCGAGAGCTCCAGCTAGTCCAGAAACACCTGCGAGAACAACAGGCAGATGCTCCTGTCTGACCCAAAATGCTTTCTCTTGGCCAAATCCTGCTGGCTTGGGAGCACACTTGATCTTGGATTCACAGCCTGTGCTGTCCAATGCGAGACAAATCACACAGCTCTTGGCAAAACTTCAAGGCCAGCCAGGCTCTGCTGCAGAGCTGTGAGCGACAGTGTCCAGGCAGAGGAGATGCAAAGCCCACAGCCCTCCATGCAGGGCCAGGAGACCCTCCTGCAAGCCCAGAGGTACCCTGGTGTGCCAGCACATGGCATATGTGATACTAAGAGAGTGGAGAGCCCATGACATGGGTGCTAAGGACAGGGACTCCCATATTTTTCCACAGGTTTCTGAGCAATTCCCCCCTCTGGATGGAGTGTGTGCATGGAAAGGGCAGAGCTCAGCTGTCTTTGGGCTCTCTCTGCCACAGCCAAAGCACAGAACAGACACATGAGCGTTCCAAGAGCTCCCTGAGCCCCAGCCAACCCTCCCACAGCGGGGCACACAGCAGCCCTTGCTCCCTGGCAGAGCAGAGCCCAACAGCTCGGCTGTGGTACAAATGCAGTTCCTGGGAAGGTCCACAAACACATTTGCATGTACAAGGTGCAGTCTTAGATCAAGCAATTTCCTCACTACATATGTACAGCCTGGTCACAGCTGCTTTTGATCCGATTCTCTTTGTATCCTCATAATGTACAGAGAGCCTTTGTGTGTCGGTCTCTTTATTTAAATGGATTTGGAGTAAACATTTTTTAAAAGCTGAAGCTTTGAGCCTCTAAGTGGGTTACCAGATTATATGCTGTCTCCATTTTAATTACACTTGGCTCGTTTTGTTTATTGCATACATTTTCAAGAGTTATGCTTGCCGTGAGAATTGAAACCATTTTGTTTTAGAAGATACCTGCCCTATAAAGGGATCCAGCATCACACAGGAGAGACGATGCAAAACTTCCCATCTCCAATAGCAGTCTCCCTTCAACTAGGACAGGAAAAAAGGAAGAGGATATATGGTCTCTCAAGCCTAAATTTAAAGTGAAGAAACCCAAGGAGCACCAAACCAGCACCACCAGCCTAACAGGAGTCTGGCATGAGCAAATACTAAACTAAAAAGAGGTTCTTGCTCGGGGAAGAGTGATCTTGGTTGTGGATCTCAGAGGGATGAGAACCCAGAGCCTGGCACAGTCCAGCCAGGATGTTTGTTTGCCCACCCCTGTCTCAGGCAGGCAGAGGAGCCAAACCAGGAGCCCTTCCCAGCACTGCCCCAGCCCACGGCATCTCCCCAGGTAACCCTTCCCTAATGCCCAGGCTAGACCAGAACTTTGTCTTCCTCAAACAAGGGGGTTTGTGTGCTGGGGACTCAGCTTCCAGACAGAAGTGGAGCAATCTGTCGAGGACAGGGAACACAGCTCCAGCCCAGAGCCTTGGTGAGAAGGATGGAAAGCAGCAAGGAGTGACCCTGGAGACCAGAGCTGCACATTTAAGGATTTGGGATGTAAATGAGTAGAAATTTCAATACAGCATAAGAAACTAACGAGGTCACAGTTGCCTCACATGCACAGTTCTGGCCTTCTATTTAGACCATAGATAGCACAGGAGAGAGGGATGAGGGCAAGCCAGGGACAGCTGAAGTGGTGGCAGGAATTTTAAGGCTGTGGTGGTTTTGGAGGGGCAAGAGGAAGGGGACTCATGCACAGCAACATCAGTTATGCCCAACAGCAGTTGAGATGAGCCCCAAACTACTCAGCAGACCCCTGGCAGGGACACCTGAGGAGGAGGAGTAAGAAGAGGAAGCAGCCCTGCTTTCATTCCAGCACAACCTTCTTGCTCTACTCCACCACCCTGTTTAGGGGGTTTTTGTGAGGAGCACAGTCCTGCATTCTCTTCCTTAGCAGCCCTTCTAGGAAAAGCATTGTGAGCAATATTTCATGTCAAGGGGGAGGTTTAGCCAAGCTGATGCTCACCAAAGACAACTCTGGCTCCAGCTTGATTTGGAATCAGCCATACAGGAGCTACTTTGAGCTGCAATGGGGAAAGCCTACATGTGTAGATACTTTGCCAGGAGGAGGATTGAACACAGCCTCAGCAGAGAAGCTGCAACCTGATGGGAACCAGTCGCTATTTGTTTTGCTGTTGACATACAGCTGCAGTAGCTGTGGGTGATTTTAATAAGGCAGGATAATATTTCTATCCGTTCTGGGAGCTATAGATGGAACCTGTACAGTATCTGGCTTGGGGTTGAGTGATTAATTGCAAGAGTCCAAAGCTCTTCTCATGCCTTGGAACCGGAGGAAAAACACACATTTCATTTCGGATGTCACAGTCTGGGGGCAGAGCAGGCCTCCCACAACTGATCCACAGCCTCAAGTTCTATGGAAGAGCACTTTTACAGCAGCAAATCTGTTCTGTCCCTGCCCCCCACCCCACCAGTGACAGTCAGTTCTGTGGGATCGGAGCCCTTGCTGTACACAGGGGCTCCTGGCTGCCCCATCAGTGAATTGAGCCCCTGAGAAACACCATTCACAGTATTTGAGCTGACACAGCTACAGCAGAGACATCCACCAAACCCAGCCCTGTTCCCCTGCCCTCCCTGTTCCAGTGACCTGGCTGCTCCTCCTGGCCCCAGCCCTGACACAGCCCTGCTGGGATTTTCCCATCCTCAACACCCACAGCTCAAAGAATACTTTCTCCCCTTTGGACAGCAGTGGGGGATCTGGAAGGAGCAGCAGACCAGACCCACGTTCCACATAGCACAAAATAGTACCTTAACCCTGCATAACCCCATCCAAACATCTGCTTTTCCCTCTAGAGCTCCTTTTGTTAATTCCCTCTGTTGTCATCCAGACACTATCTTGCTCTTCCCAGTTATCCCACTGATGCCATGGCCTTGCCCCCAAGCATCCTGGGGCTTCCCAGTCTGATGCTGTATCCCCAAATCCCAGGGGCTGCGTACCAGCACCGGCAAACACCATGAAGGGTTTGGGAGAAGCTTAATGAAACCAACTGCTAGAGGCTACGAGCAGGGCTTCATCTTTCATTTTTTTCCTCCAATCTTTATTAAGTGAAGAGCCAGACAAGTAGTTGGAGGGAATATATACTACAGCATGAAGCACAACCATTGTGCAAGGGATCGTCCACAACAAGTGCAATCCGCTTGGTGTCCATGCAGGAATTAATAATTTAGGCTGGGGAATGCTTATTGTTGGCTGATGACCAGCACTTTCCTGCATGATCAATGCTTGCACCTTGACTTTTTGATACACAATCAATCCATGCCTGAGCACAGCCCCAGTTTTGGGAACTGCTACCTCTGCAAGGGCTGAACTGCTTGAGGCTATGAGCACCAGTGTGGCTCTTTCTCCTGACTTGGCAAGAGCAGAGCCGAGCCCAGGTTTCAGCTCTGGGGCTCAGAACATAATTTATGGTAAAAATATAATTTATAATAAAAATCTCTCTGCCCCTGCCATCTTTAAAAAATTTACATTTTCCTTGACAACCTCTATTACCTCCAGAAAACATGGAGAAGAGAGGGAAGCGTCCCTTCAAGGCTGTTCTGTCTGGGCAGATTGGATGTTTTAGTGGCCACATCCTGGCTCTGACCATCAGAAGGCACAAAGGTCCTTCACTCCCCCAAAGACAGTCCCACCACATGGCATATAAGGACCCAGCACCACACTGGATGTTGTCCCTGTTAAATATCCTCTCACATTTACCGTGGCTTCCTCCCTCCTGAGGGAAAACAAACTGCTGAATCCAGACAAAATCAAGACAGGTTGCTGTATAACACACTAGGGAGGTTCTGCCTTGCTCTTCCCCTGGACATAGAGTCGCAGCCCAGCTCCTGGCTTGCTCTCACTGCTGCTCTGGAGACCCAGCTCTGAGGGATGAGGTTTTGGGTGAGCAAGCCCTGCCAGGCTCAACCCACTGAGCACATACTGTGCAGCGGGTCTTCCCCATCCCAGCCTGGTGCTGCCCTCAGATCCCTCTCCTGAGTGGGTACCATTCTGCAGTGCCAGGGGCTGGAGCACATCCCCAAGCTCCCACCACAGAGTCATAGAACCTTTTAGACTGGAAAAGCCCTCTAGGATCATGAAGTCCAACCATTAACTCAGCACTGCTAAGCCCACCAGGAAACAGTACCTGTGCGTGCCACCTGCACACATCTTTTAAATTCCTCCAGGAATGGTGATTCCACCAGTTCCCTGGGCAGCCTGTTCCAATGCCTGACCACCCTTTCTTTCAGTGAAGAAACTTTTCCTAATCTCCAATTTAAACCTCCCCTGACACAACTTGTGGCCATTTCCTAATCTTATCCCCTTGCTGTTACCCAGGAGAAATGACCAACCCCCACCTGGCTACATTCAACCATAGAGACCAATAAGGTCCTGCCTGAGCCTCCTTTTCTCCAGCATAAACACCCCCAGCTCCCTCAGCTGTTCCTCATAAGACTTGTGCTCTAAACCATTCCTCAACTCCCTCAAATCTGCATTTCTTGCTTTTTTTCTCCCAATTTCTTTGGCTTTCATTGAGTTCCCACTAAGCAGGAGCACGGGACGTGAGCAGCACACCAGCCCTGCCACTACCAGCGACTCCCCCTCTAACTGAATCTTCAAATCTTTCTGACATGAAGAGACAGGAGGAAAAGGAGATGCTTATTGCCAGGCCCTGGATCCCCACACTCTGCTGCTGCCAGCTCTGCCAAGCATCACATGGTGCTTCGGAGAGCACCCGCCTTGGCCCCAACAGTGCTAAAAGCACTTCCAGCACCCCAGGCAGCTCAGGAAGGCATCCCCAGAGAGAGGAATGGCCTCAGAAAGGAAGGGTATAAGGTGCTAAAAAGAGAAAGGAACCAAGAGTCAGGCAAGGGGAAGGGCAGAGCCAGGGGGAGACCTGAGGATGGTCTGTGGAGCTCAGCCTTGGGCTCGGCAGGAATCAGGACACTGAGATCTTGCTCAGCATGTACAGGTTGGCAAGAAAAGAAACCTTCTAAACAACAGCAGCACACGCAGAAGTCACTGCCTTGCCCTCACAGTGGCTCCAAGCTCAAGAAAAGCAACCCCCTTGTCTCCATCCAAGATCCCATAGCAGCCAGAGGCACCCAAGGACATCACCAATCCCTCTCCACTGGCACAAGGGGTACAAGACCAAGATGTCTCAGCACAATAATTCTGCTCGGGCTCTTACTGAGTGCTCAGGAGCTCCAGCCAGGGAACCTCTTAATCCCGGAGCTGCACCAAACACCCCCTGCCCCAGGTCTGGCAAGGGGAAGGCAGGAGGTGGAGCTGTGATGGCACCTGCTGAGCAACTAAGTGTAGCTTTCCTGTTTCCTCTACAGGCTCCTCCAGGCCACCGAGTCCAGCCCCAGTAGCTCCTGCCTTGGGAGCTCCGATCCCGGGCCGGGCGGTGGCTGCTCCGGCTGGTAAAGACAGTCGTACTAGTTGCGTTTATCAGAGTCTTTTATTCTCCCTCACGGAGGGAAAAACGGATAACCAGATGTGTAGTGGACAACATGGCCAGACTGATCCAGCCCCCTTCTCGCCTCTCTCCTTTATGCCCTCTCTCCCTGGTGGGCAAGGCCAGAGGAAAGCCAATAGGCAAATGACGAGCCCGTGACAGCTGGCCAGTCCTGGGTGAACAGGGGAAGGATATGTAGAATGAAGAGCGGTGAGTGGCCAGATCAGCAGGATGTCCCTGGTGGTCTGCACACTACCACAACTAAGCTACTTGCTAATTGAGAAAAGGTGGATATGGGAGCGGGGGAGGGTAGGAAAAGGTTGGTAGCTCTTAGTGTTGGAGGCCAGGCACGAGAAAAACAGATCTTGGCCCATATTTTAAAAAAATAAATCAAAATTTTCCCTAGTAAAGGTTTTTTCCTGCCACCTTTCCTGCCACAGAGCAGCAGAGCCCCACCTCATGTAGGTCAAAATCGTTAAGCCCCCCCACACAAGGGCTGTGGCGCTGTGGGGAAGGGGCTCACAGTCCCTCCCCAAAGAGGCCAACTCTGTCCCGAAACGCCCAGCTTTGGATGGCAGGTCAGGAGAGCACCGCACCCTCCACACCTCTTCCCCTGTCCTAAAACAGCAGCTTCCCCCTCCACCTGGGGAGAAAATGACCCAAATGGCTTTAAAATAACTGAATATTAAACAAGCCCGTGGCACTGATAGCAGTGACCGACTGACACGGCACAAATGTCTCCTGTTCTCCGAGGAGCAGAGAAGAGCAAGGACAGGGGTACAGAGAAACCTGTCCTTGGGGGGACTGGGAGGAGAGGGGTCAGAGCAAGAGGTACAGTGACCTTTAACCCGGGGTCTGTAGAGGTCGAGGGCCAAGTGTCCCAGGACCAAGCCAGCAGGATGCTGGGTCACGAGCAAGAGCTTGTGCCCTCCACCCTACTGAATAGATCATCCCAGTGAGTGCTGCCCCTGGCAGCTGCAGGCTGGAGCATCTGGGGTGGCTGAGATGTCTGGAACGGCAGCTCTTTCCTCCAGGAAGGGGGTTCTGCACCCACAAATGATCTTGGCCATGAACTGGAGGCAGCCCTGGGTGCCACTGGCCCTTACAGATCCCAGACTTTACTCCTTCACTGCTTAACCCCTCTCTATATTATTCATATTCCAGTTCACCGTAAGAACCCTTGATATGGAAAGGGGTCTTTTTTACCCCTTTCCTTCTTTTTTTTCTTTTTTTTTCATATAAGGCCTCTGCTGGGAAATCTTTGTAATTAATAGCCCTTTAAAAAAAACATAATTAAAGATAATATGGAACATGACAAAGCCTGCCAGCAGCGCACAGTGGGAGTGGCTATTGCGGGGCAGTGCAGCTGGGTGGCTGCAGACAAGGATGCCCAGGTTGGGGTGTGGGGTTCTGCAATATGCTGGGGTGGGGTCATCCTGACCTCGCTTCACCCCAAAGCAATTTCTACATAACCAAGAGCACTTGGGCTTCACTGTCCCACCCATGGGGATACTGGGGTGCATCTTACCACTCTCCCATGGAAGATGGGACATGGGTGGCTCTGCTGGGACAAGATGCTGAACAAAGTGCTGGGGCAAGGGAAGACCAAATCCCATTCTGCAATGGGTCCATACAAACCCAGGGAGCCTTCCTGGATAGAAAAGTCTGATTTTGACACTCTTAGAAAGCCAGGCAGGGTGAAGTGGCTTGTTGAACCCCCACTGAAGCCTCTGCTCCCCAGTCACCCTCTTGCAGGAGTTGAGCACTGCAGAAGCGGGGAAATGATGACTGGCTCATTTACATTTAATGCTGATGAGGAGATCTTCCTCTTCCTTCCAGCAGAGAGCAGATGTTCTCGCTTCACATAGGCAAGGCATCTCTAAATCACTTCCGAGCGAGGTTAGCGAGGTGTACGGTGATGTCATTGTTTATAAATTATTCATTATTATTTCATAGACAAACCTGAAATTTTTCCCTTTTAAAGATCCTTTGAGATGGATTCTGGGCTTCTGCCACTGAAAATATCCTGGCGGGCCCGTCATTAGTCTCCTTCCAAGATCAAGGCTGCTTTTCTCATGGGACATATTTAAACCAGCACTTTGAATTTACAGCAGCTCAGGTTAGGGTTAGGGTTAGGGGTTAGGGTTAGAGTTTAGGGTTAGAGTTTACGGTTAGGGTTAGGGTTATGGGGTTAGGGGGTTAGGGATAGGGGTTAGGGTTAGGGGTTAG
>VZTJ01006499.1:0-18117 GCA_013397795.1 Orthonyx spaldingii
CTTCCTTCCTTCCTTCCATCTTTCCTGCACAGTGAGGGAATGGGAAATGAATAGAACTTAACTGTTAAGCAAACAATAACAGTGACAGAACAGCTCATAATTTGCCAATTTTGGGAAGAGCAAGCCTGACAATTAAGAGTTGCTTTTGTTACCAACTGCTTCCCACTGTGGTTTGAGCCTCCCATTGAGCTAGGACTGCATCACAGTCTGTCTGCTCATGTTCTAGCATGGTGTATGTCACTCTTCATAAGTAATTTCATCCTGTACATGTATTACTGTTATTCACCTGCAGATCTTTTTAATGTCTACTATTGATGGTGAAAATGGGAAAGCAGAAAATGGCTGTTGGCACATGGAGATTGAAGAAAGATAAAATAAAAAAGCAAAAATTAGATTTATTTTACAAGTGAAGTCACATTCAACATCTAGATATTTTACTGTCAAAAGACATAATAATTTTATTTTAGTGTATTTTAAAATTATTAGTAAAATTATTGTCTTCCTGTAAGAATGAACAGAAAGCAGTTTCAGTGGTTTTAGTGTTAGTTTGTCTTGTCTTTCCTTTTTTGTTCTTTTCCTTTAAAATGACATTTTTTCCTACATAAGTTAATGCATTATCCAGAGAGAAATAAAAAATGCATTCCTTGTGCTGGTATTACTTTAATTTGTATAGGACCACATATATGAATTGAATTTTTAAAATTAAATTACATTTTCCTTTCTCCAGAGACTTTTTAGCCTCAGCATAATTGCAGATGCTGTTGGCCTTGCTCATGAAACTAGCAGCAGTGGATCAGTCTGCATGACTAAAGCCATTCTACTTTGATATTGTATAATGATAAAAAATAAGGACAACCCATAGCTTGATCTGTTTTCTGAGACTGACATAGGAACAAAGCATCAGTACAAAAAATCACAAGTATTTCTTCCAGGTTTCACTTCAAGAAAAGGTGCCTCAATCAATAGAAGTTTGTGGAAATATTACAGAACAGTTATATACAAACACTTCACTTAATTCCACCTAGCCAATCTTTCCTCTGAGCTCACCATAGACATCAGACATAATTTCCATATATGATAAAAAAAGAACATATTAATCGCTCCCAATTTCAGTCATCTCAAAATTTAAAAGTTCTTCAAGACAAAATTGCCTAGAGGCTTTCTAATAGTCAAAGGAGAGAAAAGCATCTCCTGATGGTCTGTCGCCAGTTTTAAATAACCCACTTTTACATGGTTTCTACAATATGCTTTCTGAAGTCAAGGGTTGTTTCTTGACAGAAACCGTCACCCTTTTCAGTGTAAGATTTGACTCTTTTTAGTAGTTTAATTAAGGATCACTAGATTTTTTGTATAATTTTGCGTTTTCTTTTATCTTATCCTTATGACAGCAATATTGAGAGCCTATATTTGCATTAAAGAACTTATCAAAGATTCTCCTTTAATTTCTTTTGTTCTTGAATCAGGCATTGCTGTTGTCCTATTTGTTTTCTGCTATGATCCAAATTGACATACTGTGTTACCTGCAGCAGATTATTCTGGAATGAAAAGCATTTTGTGTAAGTTTCTTTTAACTTTTTTTGTTGTTGTGTTCTCTTCAGTGTCAGGAACAGTATACACCCGGTTAAAAATATACTGGTGATTCATTTTAAGTACAACAGAAAATGATGCTACCAGAGCTTTTATTTCATTACCATTATCTTGGGTCCTACCAATCTGGATGAGTCACTATTTCCTTTCACTCCTCTCCTACTCTTTTGTAATGTAAGGACAAGCATCAGAACACTATATGAGAAACCATCTTCTGTGGGATGCTCATTTATACAATTTTTTTAAACTAGTATTTTTAAGATGTCCCATAAGTGTAAGGATACATTAAGTGCCAAAAATTCACTTCTTCTCCCCCCTCAGTCCTTGAATGCAGAAAACACATAAAGTTCATAACGAAGCCCTCGTTTCTGGTTCAGGCCCTATACAACTTTAAAAATGTAACTTAAAAAGCCATACTTAGGCAATCAAATACTTAAATACATGTTCCACTAATGCAAATCTAACCTTAAAGTTAACCATATATTTGTACAATTTTCTGAATTAGGTTGGACATGAGAATTTCCTGGAACTGGTTTTTTATTGTTTAACTTAACAGAACTATATTCTTTTGCAGCTATTATCTCTTTGTTGGTAGTTCTTACATTAAACACCACGAGTGAATTGTGAATTATTCCACTGTGTTTGGTCTGCGTCTTTACTGTAAATCTCCTATTGCATATGAATAAAAAGCCATTTATTTATGCCAAATCTCACAGTTTTTTCATCTACATAAATTAGACCAATAAAACATGTATTTTCTTCCCCCATAAAACTTCTCTTGTTTGTTATATCTTTAGATTATCACAGCAATAAAATTTCTTAAGATGCAGGCATTTTAGCACATAGATCAGTGCTTTGAGTCCAAATCTCAACATGTCATTCACACTGTTTTGTGTGCTTGCAAATTCACTACAATTCTAAAATTGAAATGTGATCCAAACTTCATCACATTCAGTGATACAAGTGGTGTAGAGTTTTTTGGTACATATTACTGGAATGGTCTTTGGTGTGGTGCTTAAAAGATAATATTCACCCAAGTTTTTCCTTTCTGTTATTCTCCTTCCATCTTCCAATCTTTTTTTTTTCTACAATGGCTCCAAAATGAATGCTTATTAGATTTAATCAAAAGAGGCAGGAAAATACATAGTTTCCTCTAGGTACTGCAAATTGCACAGTAATAGTGTGGGGAGATGAGGGAGGAAAGAGAGAGAGAGCGAGAGCAAGAAAGAGAGAGAGCACACCAAGGAAAGATGTGGCTGTTTGTACTCTTGACGCTTTTACAGAGAAGCAGAGAAGAAGTTGTCATGATGTTAACATATCTTTTTGTTTATAAAGGGAAGACTACTGCATGTTTGCTTTCCACTGAGTAACTTCCAAAAGATACTAGCAGCAACCAGGGCAAGTATATGAATCAAACTAAGACCAGCATTTCAGGATTTAGTCCTCTCCCTGTCTCACATACATACATACACTAAGTAACCCTTTTACTGACCTCTTGTTTCCTCATGCACGAACAAGGCAGCAAATCCCTCAAAAACCAAAATATGTAATATTTAAAAACAGCATACTTACTATTAGCCTAATACATAAGTCAAGATCTTTACTGGGTTTAGTGATGTCTGGCAATACAGGACTTTGGCGTGCTACTGCTCCTGTGACTGTTGCCCATTCTGCCAATTTGGACTAGAAACTTGGATTTACAGCATAAAAAACTGATGTAGTAAGACAAACCTTACTTACAGAGGTGCTTTGAGTTTTTACTAATTGTCCGTGAATCTATGTCAATCACAGCATAAAAAACATCTTCTCTGCAAGTCAGTGCTTTTCTGCTTGCATCTGTCTTGCTTCTGGTTTCCTGGTGAGGTCTTTTGGTCACAGTAACCCATTCCTCTGGGTTTTTCTCATACACAGCCTATGTCTCTTCTTGCTTAATACATCCAAGAGTATAACTAAAAATTTCAGATTACTTCTAGTATGTCACCAAACTTGGAATAACTTATGGATAAAAATAATACAGATTCAAAACAACACAGATTGACTACTACCACTTTATCACTTTTAAAAGTAGAAGAAAAATAGAAATAAGAGTCTTTTCTGTAGGGCTTCTAAGTGCTTCCTATTAAGCAGAACTGTTTCACGTCATCAGGCACTGGGTTAAGACAAAAATACGTAATCTTTAAAAGTTAGAATTCATACCTATACATAAAGTAGTTGAGCTAAGAATTCATCAAAAATATGCAATATTGTGAGAAATAATTCAAAATAATTTTAACTGATTTGCAATCCAGTTTTCAATTGTGACTGCTCATTCTGTCAAAACAAGCATACAAATCAATACATGCCAGGAATATTTCATGTAATCTTGATCAAGAACTTCCCAACTTTCAGATATATACCAGGTATCCTAGAAGAGAATTTTCTCTTGACAAATTCAGCCAGAACTCCAACTTCTTCAGGAAAACCAGTATGTTTTCAAAGTTATTTACATTTTGGGCTAACAGTAAGAGCATTTCCTGAAAGATTTATGGTAACTACCCCATACTCCTGCACCTTGTTTCTACTGATGAAAGAAGTGAACAAACTATCTTATTATTTTTCACTGCTGGACACATCATAGGAATTTAAGTTAGAACTTCCAGTCCTCAAAACAGCTAAGATAAATCCCCAAGAAGGCTTTAAGAATGAGACAATCAGCTGGTGAACTGGAAGACTTGAGGAGAGCTAGAAAGCCCAATAAAAAAACTGAAACAGGTGTCAAGTAAAATTTTTTTTGATGCCATTAGCTTTAAGATGAGCCACTGGCTCCAAGAGATACCATAGTACAACTTATCTACAATTTGAATTTATTTTTCTGACTATCAGTGACCAGAATCAAGGGTTTCTTTCTTGTACATTGCCCTTTTTCATATATGCCAAATAAAAATGTTACCTTGTACATTTTCATTATAATCTTTCTGTATATACATGGGCTATATCTTGCCATCTAATTTTGGCCTCATTTGTTCATTTTGCTAAATTTATAACTAAGCAAAAGCTGTAGCAACCAAATCCCTAAGATCAGGAAATGTAGAGAAGAAATGAATGTTACCATGCATATCGGCGATACAACAATTACATAATCTTCTCAATCAGTTATTTAGATGTTTGTTCACACAGTTTTTTCAAAAATATTTTGACTATCAGAGTTTGAACTATATAGACACAAGTATTCATGCTTATAAAACATATCAGTTGATAACTAAGACTGGACAACCATGACAATAAAGGTCTGTATCACATAATTAGAGAATCACCTTCAAAACTTTGGTTTTTTATCTCACAAGTTTTTTTATCTCTTCCTTTTTGACCTTTGAAGATCAATAAATATGTCAAACAAAAGACCTAGTAAGAAACTCTGAAGTGTTTTGTTGTTAACTTCTAGATATGATAAAAACTGATCCTTTACTCCAGTTCTTCATTTTTCAAATTTCAGTTTGTGATCCAGGAGATTTTATTTCTTCTTACATCATAGAAATATAACAGTCTGCGTTCATTTCAGGGAGAAAAATTTTTGAAGTTTTACAAGCTGATACCACAACAACTAAATATTGCCAACTAAATACCCACAGTAAAAGAAGTAATGAATATAAATATTTTTATTAATATCAGTTGAAAGTCATCATTATCTATTTTTGTTGTGTATTCATAAATGGAAGGAGTGGTAAAGTAAATAATTTCTAAAAGATCCATCTTTTCTAAAAGAAAAAATCAATTTCTAAAAGAAACCCAATTTTCTTTTTATGAAGTCATGCTGCTTAATTCTTGTCATTTCCTCATTTTCTATTGCAGTGATTTTAAATATTCTATAATCCAGACTGCCCAGTGTATCTGTCTTACTGAGTTACGATTCTTTGATCCAGCTACTAAATGTTTTATAAAATAAATCTGCAGAAAATTCTTGAAATTCCTTCCAGATCTTCTAAACAATAGCTGTTTTTAAAAAATGCTATGTATATTTTAATATTTTTGGTCGCAACATGATTCTATTATGTCATTCCATGAGAATCATCTGAATTAATTACTCTGTCTTGCTCAAGACTGACTTGAGAACAGACTCCTATTTTTGGTCAGCTCCCTTAAGACTTTCTCAAAGTGTCGTGACACCATTTTATCCCAGATTTTCTACATCATGCAATCTAGGATTTTGTAAGGAGAAGAACATTCTAATGTTAGATTTTGTGGCTTTTCCAGCTATTCTGTTTCAGCTCTCACAATTCATCCTTCTCTATTCAGCCAATAAAGACAAAACATTATTTTGGCACACCAGGCTGTATTTTGTATTCAGATGAATAATCACTGATATAGATTTCTCTTTAGATTTTTTTCATCATATATATTTGACATTGTTCTTAGTTTTAGTGAGTATCCAAATAAATGATGGAATGGTCAGAAGAGTTTTATTAAACATATCACAGAAATACAGAACGTGGCATCAGATTGGATTAAGCAAATCCTAATGAAAAGATTCACATTTATAATATTAATTTCAGATTTAGTACTCTTTTTGGGTATTATCTTCACATATATACGATGATTTTCAATACATCAACATAAATTACAGAAGGAAAATGTAGGGCGTTGAAATGGCAGAAATCAAGCACATCTGAAGTAAGACTTGGCAAATAAACCAATATTCCAGACTAGTTTTACTTCATTCATTCCACATTCAGGTAAAGCACTCAGTGATTTAACCGGCAGCTTTATAGTAAGAACTTTTGTATTTTCATGTTTGAAGCTATCTGAATTCTTAAAATTTCTGGATACATAGCTCCTTGACTTTCTACAATATTAAACATATCAGAGTAGTGAATGATTATAGTTAAGATATATAGAAGGAATCTGATCTACTACAAGAAGATTAAAAATAAAAGAAATAATTATTAATAAATTTATATGCCACAGTGCTAACTGTGAAAGTGTGAAGTGATGTCTGAAATGTAATGGCAGAGTCTTTAATTTTTTTAAATTAAGTCTAGTACCCACTTTATTTCATTGGGATTGGGACTGATCTTTATGCATAGAGACACACATTCACAAACAATCATACATAGAATTACAGAATCACAGATAAACTAGGTTGGAAAAGACCTCTGAGATCATCAAGTCCAACCTATAACCTAACATCATCTTGTCAACTAGACTGTGCCACTGAATGCCCCAGTCCAGTCTTTTCTTAAACACCTGCAGGGACAGCGACTCCACCACTTCTGTGGGCAGCTCATTCAAAATGCCCAATCACTCCTTCTGTGAAAAACTTGTTCCTAACATTCAGCCTAAACCTCCCCTGGCACTGCTAAAGACTGTGTCCTCTTGTCCTATTGCTGGCTGATTGGGAGAAGAAACTGACCCCCACCTGGCTACCCTCCTTTCAGCCAGTTATACAGAGTGATAAGGTCTCCCCTGAACTTCCTTTTCTCCAGGCTAAACAACCGCAACTCCCTCAGCCTCTCCTTGTAGGACTCGTGTTCCGCACCCACCAGCACCTTCATTGCACTTCTCTGGACTCGATCCAGCACCTCAGTGTCCTTCCCAAAATTTGACACAGAAGTTAAGGTGTGGCCTCATCAGTGCCCAGTACAGGGGAAGAATCCTGGTCCTGCTGGCCACACTATTCCTGCTACAAGCCAGGATGCCATTGGCCTTCTTTTGGGAAGACTATTTCACCCGTGGGAGGGAAATCACATGGTAGTAGGTTGGGCAGGCTGCTACTTCGTAAAATTAAAGCCATGCTGAAGAAGCTTGTAAAAACTATCCCCTGTAAAGAGGATCCCAGAATACAATGGAGAGAGTCTCTTCCATGTTTTCTATCCCTGCATGTGTCGTGAGAAAGATGGGAAGTTTGGGAGGAGGGAAGAAAGGTGTTTTAAAAGCTTATCTTACTGTTTATTATCCTCTTCTAATCCTGTTAATAAATTTACTTTCTAGTTTTAAACTAAGCCTTGTTCTTGCCTTAAATTATTTCTCCCATAATTCTTATTCTCAACCATGAGCCCTTAGATGATTTTTCATTACTTATTTTAAAATCACAACAGAAGATTTGCCTTGACATATGCAATTTGCACTTTTAACTACCCAATCACACTAAAAGAAGCAATGAGTGCAAATATTTTTATTAATATCTGTAATGCTAGAAACCCTGGTAAATTAAAAAACAGCATTTATAAAATTTTAAGACGGGGGATTAGACTCTATAAACAGAAAGCTAATTTAAAGGACAAATGCCCTGTGTAAAATCTCACAGAAAACAGAGCTACCCTGTTCTCACATGACCCACAGACAACTGTGATGTTCAAAGACACACAAAATTCAGACACACTATGCCTACTGGTACTCAGTGGAACCTAGGTGTTCAATCTTTAGTTGTATATTTGAAATGTCTCTTTTAACTACCCCTCCTTTTGGCTCCATGGTAGCATTTTTCTTTTAAATTTAGCTCAAGGTATGTTATTTCTCCTAATTTCAATAGGTGAATTACCTGCCTATGCAGAAACAGAAGAACAATCTCAAGAGCTGGCAGCCAATATAGCCAAGCTTACTACGATACTGATATGTTTTAATTATTTCTGAACTGCTGGAAATGAGATGGGGTTGAACCGTTGGCCTGTTATGTGGAAAACAGAAAATCTATTCTTTTCAGCTTAAAGAGACTACAAGAGCCAGTCAGTCTCTTCTCACTGCTAGCCATTATCAAGAGATACCTTCTGAAAATCAGTTGTGAAAGTGTTCTGGATAATGCAAAATGTTAATGTATTCCACATCTGTACCCCCAAATTGTTATGGTCCCTTCAACACCCTGTGATCGCAGATGGAACTGCAGGGCTCGGGGGTTGCAGGGTCCTTCTGAAAGTCAGGGTTGCTCAGAAAATCCTCTCTTGCCTTGTGGCTTGTGCTCTTTCTCTTTCGTTCTTGCCTGGAGAGAGCTGAGGCAGTGCAGACAGAGGCTCCCCTTTGATTTTCTTTTGTTATTTTTTTTCCGTAGGGAAAGGTCCCCAAGGAAGGTCTCCCAAGAGGCAACAGTCACAACCCACAAAGCTGCATTGCACAATCAAAATGTGTTTCAGAGTGAATTTCCCAATACCTGTGGACAGCACAGGGCCAGAGGCTGTCGAGGCCAGGGGTGCTGTTTTCAGTGCATGGGGAGACTGGTTCTTTCTCCCAACACATCAAAGGCTTGGGAATAGCAGCACTGACACCCAGCAAACCAGGGGCTGACTCTACAGGGCCAGAGCTCCCCAGACAATGCCAGCAATTCCCATCTGTCACCAGAACTGCTTTGTAAGCTCCTCCCTTTCTGTTTTGTTTGTTCCAGACGGAAGATTGAGCCGAGTGGGGTTTGTGTGCCATTTCTTCCCTTTGTCTTTTGGGGTACACAGTCGTTTCATGGAGGGTGCCATTGTGGGAGAGGGGGTTCTCTTCCATTTTTTATTTTTCATTTTTCCCCCACAGTGAGTCCGTGACATTTCAGCAGTTTTATAACTAGTGTTTATTAGTGTTATTTTTTTCTTGTCTGGTGCTATTGCAGGGTTTGGTTTGTTGGTTAGTTGGTCTTCTTAATTAAACTGTTATTTTTTTCACTTATATCTACTTGTATTTGTCTGTCCTTACTGACAGAAAGAGATTGTTTAAAACTAAGGGGGTGGTAACTCATTTTGGAGTGTCTGCTTTCTGTCTTAAACCAAGAGAGAAAGATTATCAGATCTTAGCCTCACACGGGTTTTACAAGTCTACAGGTATGCAATCCAGGGGCAAAACAAATAACCTGGGAATTAGTTACACAGACCTTTGATTTGTGTCTCCTTGGCAATCACAACTTCAGCAATATCAGCAAGCATATCAAAGCTGTAAGTCAAGAGAACTGGAAGAGAAACCAGATAATAATTACACACTGAATGCTCATTTTTGTAAAACTAGTTTTCTTTGAGAAAATTTTTGTTCTGTATTTCTATGCTGGTCTGTAAAGTAGAGAGGGAAGACCAGTATCACAGATAAAGTCTTGCAACCATGCAGCAACCATCTAAAAAAAGGACATTATTTCAACTCCAGCTGTTTACAAAACTTTTCCACCCTTTAAATCTCTGTACTAGGCAAAACTATTGTTTCCAAAGTAATGTATGTTCTGAACAAATAAAATGACAGAATGTGTGTTTCACATATAACTTCTGTCAGCTCAGTTCAAATTGAAACGGATACCTAGATTACAGGTATTTATTTTAAAATTCTGATTCTGGATGTTTCTAAACGAATAGGGAAAAGCTATTGCATTTCCCCCTATTTGGTACTACGCCCCACTGCTGTTATATGAGTAAATCACCAGCAGTGCAATAGGGAAATCTCAATGCAGGCACCACCTGCACTCTCCTTTGGGCTTTCCAGTTTTTCAGTTGACAACTTTCCTATCCTGTAATTACCATTGGGGATGAACCAAGTATGAAAAATACCAGAGAATACAAAAATTTTCCAGGTTAGAGAAAAGTTAATGATAGAATACAGGTATTCTTTATTGCCACAGTATCCATAAAATTCTCTTTCTGAAGAAACTCTTGTCAACATCGGTCTTTAGTACTGACATTTATATATTAATTCAGTTTTCTTTATGTTTGTATAGACTTCTTCCTTAAACTTGTGGTGGAGGTAAAGACCACCTCGCGTTACTTTGTGTCAATTGTATATATATTGGATAAGTATCATCTTATTATCACCAGTGATAGTAGACTTTGCAAAAAACTTAATTTTCTTGCAATTATGGAATCTGCTTCTGCCAGCTTCACTTTTTTCCTTTAGAATGACAGTGGAATGGGTGAAGGTTTAAATACAGCCTCCTGGGATATTTCTACTTAGTCTTCCTATTTTGCTGAATCCCTTTATCTGGGCATCAGTTCTGTGTTGGACCTCCTACCTCAACCTACCAGATTTTTAACTAGAAAATACAAGAAAGGCCTTTTGGCTGCATCTGCTGGAGAGCACAGAATTGTAAAATATGGTAAAGAAAAACAGAACTTCATAAGCATGCTCCCCCATGTTTTTCTCTGTTCAGGCATCTACTAAAACTACAAGTTCTTAGTCTGCAGCTGTTGCACACTTCTGTGCTGAGAACGCGGTCTAATGTTGGACAACTGTGATGACAGCATCTTTCAGATGCCTTTAACAGACAAGACAAAGTAAAATGTGGTCTGGAATGTGATCTACCTTATCACTTTTAGATACCTGCATTATCACTACATGTGTTCAAATGTATCCAACTGACCATAAATGGAACACACATAATTTGATGTAAACACATATGCTGCAAACACAAAATCTGATCTGTTCGTGTCCTCAACACCTTTTCCAAATAAAGTCTAGCATACAACACCAGATTTTAAGATATATTTTCTAATTTTCTACTGGAAACAAGGAATGATCAATATTTTTACTACAATTTAAATTCTTCACTGAAAATATTGTTGACAATCATTTTTTTTTGTACCTGTTTCTTCTTCCATCTATAAAGATAATTTCTGTGCTCTGATTTTAAAAAACTTTTACTAACATGATTTACAGATGAATAACTATACAAAAATACAAGACACTTATTTAGCTTATTCCCGATTTCAGCTGTCCAAATGTCTTGTTCTAATTTTAAAAGTGTAATTTTGTAGGCAATTTTCCCATCCTTTTAATTGGGACCTTAACCACTACCTGTAATTAGGTGGTTTATTTTAGACTCATAATTCTTAGCTGTCTCATCAAATCTGATGAAACAACTTCAATGTCTGAGTCATCATTTAGTTTTCCTATGCAATTCACAGACTTTATTCTCAGTTCAAAAGCCAAACTGTTAATCAGTTTTAACCCTACACAAAGATTCAGAACTGACCTTCATATCAGTTAAGTTTTGTCTTTTGATATGATGCTTCTCAATCCCAAAATAGAGAATACAGTTTTCATTTTACACAAAGAAAGTCCCACATTGTACACACAACATACATACACAGAGATCTTCTTAGTACAGGTAATTCCTGGTCTGTAATTTCTGAGTCTAGCCATCGTTTTTATTTTAGGTTACAAGGCTTTGTTCAGAAAACCAAGCTGAGGGGGACTTGCAGCATGCTGAAGTTCTTACAGTTTAAACCACCCTGTAATCATTAATACACATTCTCTTTCTTCTCTACTAATACATGTGCAGCTCTGAACTCAGTTTCCCTACTCTACTCCACAGTGTTTTGAGGAACTGTCCTTTTCCCACAGCTATGTAAATATTAATTGAAACTGGTAAGTCGAGCTTGCTTTATTTATACTCAGTTCTTCTTAAGGCAACACATGGATAGGATTAAATAGTGCTGTCAAAGAAAGATGTTGGTATTTGGTGGCTTTCAATATTGCTGTCCATGACAAGACAATAAATAAATGCTATCAATATTACCTATTCCTAATTCTTTAGCAATTATTTCAATAAAGTCGTGCTGTCAAGCATCAACAAACACTGCTGGTACCAAATCTAGTTGGTGATAATAAACTATTTTCAAGGAGGGTTTGACCATAATGTTAACAATAATAGCAATAGAAACTCAGAATGTATTTTATAAAACTTTTCAATGTATGACACTAATAAAGATTAAAGAAAAGTATAAGAAAGAAGCATGTGAGACCACAGGTATTCACTAGGCAAAGATCAGCAATCCAGTTATCCAGTTAAGCAATAAACACCTTCCCAAGCCACATATCCCATTTTCAGAATGCTTGTAAAATTCCCAAAACATCACTTCTTTCAAGGATAAAAAGGCAACTTCTAATACATCCTATTCTCAACACTAACAATACTGGAAGAAGAACGACATCTTACACACAATGCCTAAAGCAGGTTGGCAAAAATATAAGTAAATTAGCTTCCAGACCCTCTTCCTCTTCCCAATACTCTTCTCAACACAATCCCTAGTTACAGAGAGTACTTCTGATCTCATTTGCTCCAGGCTGACAGTAGTGTAAGTATAATCCCAATGTCTTTGCCTTTTGTAGTATTCCTGTATCATTCCAATAGCACTGGTGAAGAGGGATAGAAATAAAATCCATCTCTTCACTCTTGAATTCATTGTGAAGACTGCTGAGAATAAATATGCTGTGTCTTTTATTCAGGATAATTTATAAAGGTGTCACAGGTGACATTATAAGATCTATCAACAGAATTATTTTAGCAATGCTGACTAAATTTCCTCTCAATTGCATAAAACATTTATGAATTAAAAGCAGCAGCAAGGCTATGAGAACTACATCTATTATGTTGTTATAGATTTTCCCTCAATATGACAACACTGTCTGTGCTATCCTATTGTCTCTAAAGAGAATTTTTTTCTTTAAACTGAAGTTTACTTCTGTTCCACTGAAAACTAAATTTGGGAGGTAAAATAAGCTGGAAGGGGACAGTTTTCCAAGTCTCCCAAACCTGGAAAGGAAATGTTCCTTTCATTTTGATACATCAGACCACAGATGATTTCTCTGAGGATATTCCTTCTCTCAGCCTCAAAAAGCATCCACAGACGGACCTGCATTTTCCTATTTTATTTCCAGGATACTGATACACTCCATGTTTCACTGTTTCTCTACTGATGGCAAATCTAATTTCTGACAGAAGGCCATGGTTTACTTTTATTGGTGATCCACAGGCTAGAGAATAAGCATAGATGCATAAGTTTCTCATTCTACACTGAAACTCCCTGTTATGTCAGTAGAAAAAGCAGAATAAACACTTTGTATTGGACGCATGTTTAGCGGTTATCATTTATTAACTGTTACATTGTCTCTCTCACTCTTGGTCAGCCAGGAAACATTTCCCTTACATGCTATCACAATTTCTCTTTCTTCTGTTGCATTATTCTCTTATCTGCACTGTTCTTTCCCTGATGTTATCTCTTTTTGTTCCTCTGCAGCTCTTTCATCCCATTAATTTCCAACAGGTCCCAACACTAACAATTTGCTCTGCTCTCTCCACTGAAATGTAATCAGTGATACAAAGTCATGCTAACCTTTTACATGCCGTCAGAGAACTCTTGATGCAAGATGCAACTTAATAAGACCTGATATTCTTTCCCGGTAAGGCTCTTCCAGGCTATCCTTCAAGCTGACCCACAAGGAAAATGTATTTACTAGTTAATCCTTACTTCCACTTGGAAAGTTCAGAGCCTGTCACCTAGAAACCTTCTGTTTGCTAAGGTACACTTTGATTCTGAAAAACATTACAACTAAATAAACACACTAAAACCAGCTCAATTGGGCCTTGCAACTGGAAAGGTGACATCACCGAACTCTGCTATTTTGAAGGCACTTATGACCTCAGTTTAAAAGCTAATGGTTCCTATATTGCATTTCTAAATTTGTTACTTGCTCTTCCTTGAATGACACTGCTTCACATGTACACAGCAATTTTTTTATCTTCAGGACTACACAAAACATCTATCTCAAAACCCTGAGGGCTTTTCAGAGTTTGAACTTCAAATCAAGTTCAAGCCTGAAAGCCATATTGCACTGGTTGCATCAGAGCAAAATCATCCACTTCATTTCAGGAAAATCCATATGAAGTATATTTACACACACTTCGGGGTAATGTATGCGGTGGGAGAGATTCAATGGGACATTCCCTTAGCTTTTGTGCTATTTCTCAAAGGCTGGGATGGCATTCCAGGTAGCTGCCGATTTTAGAAAGGATAAACCTGGGGACTATTGAGCTATTGAACTATAACAGGGGGGTTCAGGACAGTCAGCATGGTTGCACCAAAGCCAAGTCCTTCTTGACAAACCAAGATGCTTTTCTGTGATGAAGTGATTCCATTAGTGGACAAGGGCTACAGACGTTATCTATTTACACTTACAGAAAACCTTTGACACATTCCTCTACAAGGTCTGTCTCTCTACGTCAGAGAGATTTTATGAGTGGACTATCTGGTGAGTAAGGAATTGCATAGATGGTTGCATTCAGAGAGTAGTGTTCAACAGCTCAGTGTCTGGATGGACATGACAAGTATTGTGTGATGTCTTCATCAGTGACATTGACAGTGTGATTGAGTGCACCCTCAAATTTGGAAATGACACCAAGAGCCAAGGAATGTGTTTGACACATCCAAGGGATGGGATCAGGATGCCATCCAGGGTGAGCTGCATAAGTTGAAGGAGTGAGCCCACAGGTTCACTGCTCATGTTGAATATCCCATAAGGTTCAACAAGGCCAAATGCAAGGTCCTGCTCCTGGGTCAGAGCAACTCTCAGTATCAATACAGGTGAGGGGATGAAGGGATTAAGAGCAGTCCTGCCAAGAAGGACTTGGGGATACTGGTGAATGGAAAACAGGACATCAGCCAGCAATGTCTTCTCGCAGCCCAGAAAGCCAAACATATTCTGGGTTGTATCAAAAGAAATGTGGTCAGTAGGCCAAGAGAGGTGATTCTGCCCCGCTACTCCATTCTGGTGAGACCCCACCAGGAGTACTGCATCCAGCTTTCAGGTCCTCAGCACAGGACCAATATGGTCCTTTTGGTGTGAACCCAGAAGAGGGCTACAACAATGATCAGAGGGCTGAATCACATCTCCTGTGAGGAAAGGTGGAGAGAGGTGAAGTTCAGCCTGGAAAAGAAGGCTTCAAAGAGAGACTTTATTTTGGACTTCCAATACTTAATGAAGGCTTAAAGAAAGATGGGGACAAACTTTTTAGTAGGGTCTATAGTGACAGGACAAAGGGCAATGGCTTTAAACTGCAAGAGGGTAGATTCAGACCAGATATAGGACAGAAATTTTTTAAGATAATAGTGGTGACACACTGAAACAGGTTACCTGGAGAGCTGGTGGATGCCTCATGTCTGGAGTCATTCAAGGTCAGGTTGGATGGGGCTCTGAGCTGTCTAACATGAAGTTGTCACTGCATATTGCAGGGATTTGGACTGGATGACCTTTAAAGATCCTTCCCAAATCAAATCATTCTATTGTGCTGTAATTTAAGAGAAAAAAAAGCACAAAAAATTTAACTAAACTCAATTTGGGTCTTTTGGTATATCTTCCACTAAAGTCCACAGAGAATATTCCCCTTAATATTCACACTAGGAGCAGAGCTGCTTGAATTCCTTTCACTTCAAAAATATGGATTCAGTTGTAAGGGGAATGGTGTTTCTCTAGAGCCATTTTTCTGTGCAAGGTCAACAGGGTTCAAAATTAATGCCAGTTGATAGTCCACAAGCACTGCCACTTTCTCGTATCTGCAGAGACCTGACACCATTAAGTAAACACAGGGCTTTAATCAAAAGGAATAGAATAAAATTTACCACTACTGTATTGCTGCTGTTTAAAATATTTTGTCCTTTACAGGCATTCAGTGAGCAAAAAAATCACTGAAAACTGTACAGCTAGTCACTTTTCTAGTTACTTCTCCATTTTCACTTTCCCCCTTCATGCTTTCTAGTGTGATCCTATCTCACAATTAAAGTTTGTCTATATTGATTTATCATGTTTTCCCAATCCCTGCTTTCTGTCATTGTCTTTAACCTACGGACATCAAATTCGTGTTTAAACATTGTCCAAGGGATCTGAAACTCAATAAATACTCTTCTGATCTACCATTGGATTTTCGTAAGAATACAGACTATCAATCATTTTGCAGGTATACATGCATGTATTTTCCAGCATAAAATAAAGGCACATGAAAAAACTAAAACAGGTGAATAAACAAAACCAAGAATCATGATACAACATTCACTGCAAGCCTTGAGGAAGTTGGATCAAAGTGAAGGTGCCATTAACAATAACTGTAATTTAACTTACTGGTCATCGAAAGATCAAGCTCTATGTTACCCTCTGCACTATTTCACTGGAGTGCAGAGCCCTGGTCCACTTCCACACAGATGAAAGAGTTGCAGCGCTCTTTTGGATTCCACCTATAGTTCAAAGTAAGTTTCATGGGTGGGTATATTCATAAATTTACAAAGCAGCAACATTAAGAAGTGACTTATAAACAGGCATTAACATATTTCTTTCAATGCAAAACTAGTTCAGTTACATATCACATGGAAGTTCTATAATGCTCTAGTCAATCTGTCTTTGGAAAATGGCTTAGTATAGGAAATACTTGTTCATTTCTGTTGATTAGCAGTCATAGCAAAAATGTAGTAAAACTAAGATAATTTCTGTTCTGCAATGCTTTAGTGTTGGCTTTCTAAATGTTTTAAATAAATAGCTATCATTTAGAGCTGAAAAGGTTCTGAAAATAATTATTACAATTACTACCAAACATTGTTTCTTGAGCTTCAAATTCAGGGTCCATACTCAAGACTCAACTGGCAATTAACGGAATATTGGACCATAAAGCAAAGCATCGTTCTCATCACAAACTATTTACAACCTGAAGAGTAAAACATACACAGAAGCCCCAAGTGATATGTAGGGGTAATCCCATGGTAATCCCAAAATGACTGCTTATCTGCAGATATCAACGTGTGTGTTAACATAATGGAGGACAGACAAAGTGAATTGAAGAGACTTTCAGAGGATTAATTGACTTCATCACACATTGCAAAATACCATCAATATAAACTTCTCACATCTTATTTTTATTCTACTGAAAATTGTATATATGCAAGTTTATACCAATCTTGTTATTTTAAGCTGAATCATCTATGAGGTGTCAGAACCAGTCACATATTATACATTCTAATAGTCTGCACATCTTACTCCTTAAATCCCAACAACCTGGCAATACCAGGATATAGTGTGCAACATTTGTATGACCAGGTCTTCATTTAACAAGTGCTTCTGAGCCAACATTACCTGTCCTTTGTGCCGCAGCCACTGATTTTAAGTAAAGGTAACAAGGCCCACATGAACACCGGAGGACTGTGCAACCACATCTGACATTTATGCTTCAGCTTTTTGGGCAGGGAATGGCCTGGGCTCTCATATTCCATAGTAGCCCAAGCCCCTCTGTCCACCTGTGCCCACCTCTGGGGCCTGCAACACAAGAGTGACCTTGAGCTGCTGGAACAAGTCCCGAGGAGGGCCACTAGGCTGACGGCAGGGCAGGAGCACTTCTCCCAGACTGAGAGTTGGGGCTGTTCAGCCTGGAGAAGAGAAAGCTCCAGGCAGCCCTTACAGCACCCTCCAAAGGGGCCTTACAAGAAGGTTGGAGGGGCTTCTCACAAGGGCACGTAGTGACAGGACCAGGTGAAATGGCCTTGCGCTGAGAGGGCAGGTTTAGCCCACACATTATCAAGAAACCTTACTGCGAGGCACTGGCGCAGGTTGTCCCGAGAACCTGTCGCTGCCCCACCTCTAGAAGCGTTCAAGGACACACTGGACGCGGCTCCTCCCATCTGGGTGTGGCGGGAGGAGCGCCCCACCCCTGGAAGCGCTCAAGGCCGGGCGGGACGCAGCTGTGCCCACCGGGTGTGGCGGGAGGCACTTCCCGCCCGCCCACGGCGCCCGAGCCCGCTCCGACCGCGGCCCTCGCGCACTTCCGCGCCCGCCCCCTGCCGGCCGCCC
>VZTJ01006499.1:18710-33184 GCA_013397795.1 Orthonyx spaldingii
CGGGCCCGAGGCCTCGGCAGCCGAGGACGGGGAGTTGGACGAGCTGCTGCTGGAGGAGGACGAGCAGCCGCTGGATAAGAAGAGCCTGGTGCCGGCCGTGTAGGCGGCCCCGGTGGAGGGGGCGGCGCCGGCCGGCCCTGCGGGGCCTCTCCGCCGCCACGGGGTAGGGGCGGGTCACCCCTTTCTTGCCCCTGGCTGTGACACCACTGCGGCGCAGAGGGCTCTCCTCAGCTTCTTCGCTCGAAACGGGCCCTTCCCGCGGAAAAGGTGGGGGAGGAGTTCAGAGTTTTTAATCCTTTCCCCAGATGTATACCCCGGAAGCGCTGACCGTGATGGAAGAGAACCAGGTTCATGTGGTGAAATGACGCTCCGAAGACGTGAGGAAGCCCTTAAAGCGGCTGTTATTGTGAAGGAAAGAACGGCGGTGAACAGGACACTTGATCTCGTGTCATCCTACAGCACTGAATTGTGCTCCCTTTGGGGACCAGCTGTGGGTCACCTTCTTTCTCTTGAGTTAGCGGCCGTCATGTAGACTTCAAGAGCCATGGAGACTGACTAGTTCCTAGTAGTCGGTGTATGTTAGAAAGAGGAGTGGAGGAAGCTTGAAAGCCTTTGTCAGTGCTCCAGTAAAAGTTGGTGATCATTTGAACAATGAATTGCCTTGGACACTTACTGCAGAACACTGTTTGTAATTTTAATGGTGGACTTGGTTCACCATCACGTGAATAGTGATTTGAATTTCACATTTTCACACAAAACTGCAGCTAATAAATAAAATTATGGTACACGAAATTATTGTCTTAAGTGTGAATTTTTAACAGGGAGTTTTTTCATGTTGTAGGTGAAGCACCCATCAGGCCGTTGCAATACACCTTCCCAAAGAATTGGCTTTTTTTTTTAACTGTACCTCCTTAATTGTCTACTGTTTGGAAGGAGATTAGTTATTTTTGAGACCTGTGTTTTGCTAGAAAATTTACTGGTTGAAAAAACTAAGGCAGAGGTTAGTATTGTAATGTTTCCTTATTTTTATGTCATTTATAGGCTATCTGATGCCTTCAGGTTTGCGATTGGTTTCTTAAAGCTTTAAAAGCCAAACATGTTTCAGCTCAAGCTGAAATTAATGTGAAAAGGTGAAATTCCATCATTTTCTGTAAGTATCTTTGAGACTATAACTGCTGAAAAGAGCTGTTTCTTCACATAATGTCAGCATAACCCTCTAATCATAAATGCTTGTTATGTATGTGGGTCTGCAGCCTCAAGTGCCTTCTCAAAAGGGAAAAACAATTGGCACAGCACCGTCAATATCTCCTTAATAAAAAAGTGTGGGTAGTGATGTCTGGTTGTGTTTGTTTCGTAAAGTTAAGTATCCTAAAAAATACTTGCTTAAGAACTACAGTACCTACAATACCATCAGGATTGTCTAGCTTTGATAGCAGTTTCCAGTTAGGTATGAATACCTAAGCGATTAAAAGAATCTGTCAAAATAGGATGAGACAGGACTTTTAAGATACGGTGCTAGAAATATGTAGCTGTGTCAAGCATCCTTTTCAAAAGTTACAGGTATTGGCACATACAAAAGAGGAGAGAGACTTTGCGAGAGAGGATATGCAATTGTTTTTAAATTTCTGTGACACTTGCATTAAAGGGGTGGTTTTTTGCAGGAGTACTAAGTTCTCTGGAAGATTGTATAAAGGATTCTTCTATATATGTCTTGACACATAAATTATAAAGTAAACATGCAGATTACAGAGGGGAAAAAGGTGTTTCAGTAAGATTCAAATTAATATAAAGAACTAGAGAAAAAATTTAGAGTATTTCCTCAAATTGCTGCTTCCAGATGGACTGCAGTAAATAATCCCTTGATTCAGTCAAGCTACAAAAGTTTCATTTAACTAGTTATTTGATCTGGTTATTGTGAGTTTGGTTTTGAGAATAAAATACAAATTTAGGAAAGGCCTTCAGTGAGATGATGCAAAAAGTACTTCACTACAGTGTCCGCCACATAATGGTTTGCAGGTGATGCCTTTCCTTCATGACACACTTGCATGATCGCTGTCTACAGGAGACAGCATATACTGAGACTTACAGAAAAAGTAAATATTCTTTGGTATATAACTGTTCGAGCATCCCATCTGGATTTGTCTGTGCAACTAGTTCTAGTTAGTAGCTTGATATCACAGGCATGTTCATCCAAAACCCTTAAAGTTGATGGTTGGTAGAAAACACAGAGTTTGGAACTGCCTGACACAGGACAGCATCTATACATCTGAAATGCTGGGAGAAGTGGTGCTACAGCTGTGTGAAGAGCTTTTACCTTACTCTACTTTTGGTTAAGGTCTTGTTTTATTTTCTGTTGGTCTGCTTTGTGTCCAATAAGCAGTCAAATCTTGAAGGTCTAGACGTCATTTCTTACTCCCAAATTTTGTCTTTATCACCTTCTCTTTATCGCCTTCTGGACTAGGATAAGTATTTGTCCTTTTTTTTTTGTTTTAGTTGTTGTGGTAGTGTCTCTATATTTCAGTGTCTTGCAGTGTTGAGCCTTTCTTCCTCTGGCCTGAGTGAATGCTGCTTCACTAGATTTGGAAGAGGGTGCATTAGAGAACAAACTTGGTACAATATATTGGAAAAGCAGAACCCAGAACTATGCTCTCCTGTTGTCCTTTTGTTTTATAATTTCAGTTTTTGTTTCAAAAAAATTCTGGTTGTATACTGATCATTTTCAAAACTGTGAATTTCAAAATCATGGTTTTTTCATGCTTTTGATTCTAGGTTTTAAGTACCTATGTCTTTGCATAGTTACCTGGAAAAAGGAAAACAAACTTTCTTTAAAAAAAAAACCTTTTTTTTTTCTTTTGCTAACAGCAAATTTCTGAATACAGGTGAATTCTTTTCCCATTTAAAATATTTTTGCTTATAATTAACTTCTACTGCACAGTATTTTGTTTTACACTGAATTAGAGTTTTATATGGGAGTGAGTTTGTATACAGGTAAATTTTTTTATTAGAGAATGGATTGAAGTCAGGTTCAGATTTGGGGTTTGATTGTTTTGTTCAATATTGTTTCTTTCCCCACATGAATACATAGAAACATAGCAATATATAAAATACATAGTAGACAATAATATCTTCCCATTACTTTGCAGTGTTTAGAATATCAGTACATGCTCTCTTAACTTTCTTTGACATACATAAATTCACAGAGGCAAACAGAAGCAAAAATGTAGTCTTTCACTTCATTGCTAACAACGAAGTTAAAGGCTACAACAAAACTATTTTCTTTTATTCCTTAGGGAAGTGTTCAGTCCTAGCTGTAGACTTTTATTACCCTTCTGTCTTGTGCATCATGTTAAGAAATTATGGTGAAATGTATATTAAGAAAAAAGTTGTATGTATGGAAGATAGTTTAAAAATGCATTTAAATCTTCTGAGGCCATGTGTGAATTTGATGACAATTACTTTAAAACATGCATATGAACAGAATGGCTCGGTGTCAGTGCTATATTTCAAATACATTCTATTGCTCTTTTGAGACCTAATTTAAGTTTCATTACATATTGCACTCTGAAGGAGTCCTTTGTCCACTGTGCTCATCTCCTTGAATGTGCTAGGGCCTTGCAGTGCTATAGCTGCCCACAGAGAATAATGAAATAAATTAAATGTCTTTGTATGATAAACTAACGCTGTTCAGAATAGTTTAATTTGGCTACTTTCCTACCAAGGCAGTCATCTGTTACTCTTCCCTTTCCATCTATCTCACTCTGTTCAGTATCTGCTTTTTGTGTTTGTTCAATTCAGTAGAGATATTTGCAAGATGTATAGAAAGTCTCTGTTCCAAAGTTGCAAGTGATTTAAAGTAGTGGTTTAAAGCTGAATTTTTAGTGTTCACAAATCCATAAGACCTTTCTTGTATATTTTTAAGTGATAACTGGTGTCTGCATTGTAATAGTGAGAAATTTAGGTGTAGCTGCCCTTGAAACGAGGGCCCTGTAAAATATCCAAATTGCATTTACTGCCACATCACTTCCAAAATAAAATCCTGTATCATTCAGAGAATAAAAACAACGTTTAATTATAAAGCTTTTTTAAAAAGCTTGCAACCACTATTATTTCATAACTCTCAAGGCCAATTGTTTGCTCTTTGTGCTGCCAAGTCTTTGTGCAGTCAGCATATAGTTGTGGCGGAAAAGAAGATAAAAGGCATTACATTTAGAGACTTATTTAGATATAGCTGTATAGGAGGGACTATGTTTTAAATCTGGGAAGACAGTGAATTGGTTGGATAATCCAGAGAAAGAGAACATTTTCAGAGACAGAATTACTGTGGAAAGATGTGACCATCAAACAACAGCTAATGGAATTATTATATTCATATAATTGATGTGTTTTTAATGTATAAAAATGTTGAATGCAAATTTGGATAAAGTAGAAGATTTGCACTGAGGACAAATTCAACTGTGTCATGCACTGGCATGTCTTTGAAGCGAGGGCAAGCTTTGGAGAGCTGCTCTACAAACAATCCTTAGCCCCTGCTGCAATTATTAGCAGTGGTGCTCATTAAGGTTAATTTATTTCATGTGACAGTTTGTGAGGGCCAGAAGACTGAGCATCTCCATTGTATAAATGCTGCAGAATTTTCAGTGATCTCAGGTGCTTCTCATAGTAGGTTGCAATTTATCACGTAGATTAGTACAACTCTTAAGCACCCTGTGCAGTATTAGTTCAAAATAGAGGAATGAGCAACAATCAGCCAGCAGCATCCAGGTTCTGTGCTTTGACAAACTCACTTCTAAGTGCCTGACCCAGCCTAATCCTTTACTGTGTAAGTGCTCGGGGCATACCCAGAGGTGAGATGGTTGCAAAGTGATGACTGCCTACAGAAATTATATGGGCTACTGAAATAACTGTGTTTGTTTGTGAATTGTAAATATTTAGCTGTGTCTCGCTTTTTTCTTCCTTATTAAGTTTACAGTAGTTTTTCTATGCTGTGGTCAGAATCATGTCTCTGGGGGCGTTTGTTAATTGTTTCTTCCTGTTCAAGATAGTCAAACCAGTCTGCTTAGCTATAGAAAGCCTCAATCCCAGCTGAGGCTTTTATAACCTATAATTTTGAATTTTATTATTGCTTTTCCTTCAGAAGTGATGGATTTTTTTTTAGTTATCAAAAATCTTACCATGCTTTTACACTTTAGGGAGTTTTGCTGCACTGCACTGGTGACGAAGAAATGTTTCAGAGTGGATGCTGTAAAATCATTTAAAATCAGAGCAGTGTACTTGAAATATTTTCTCAAAGACCTTGAAAGTCCATATGATGCAAAAAAAGCAGAAGTTTTCAAAGAAATCCTACAGATGATTTTGGGATTCTTTGGGTTTAAATTTTTCTAATGATGTAAGAACTATCACTTCAGCAACAGTTAAATATTATATTACTCCGCATGCTAAATAGGAATGACTGGATCTGCTGCAGATCTCAAGCACATAAAATCTAAAATAAGGCACTAAAAACACCACTGATACTCAGAAATTTAAAGATGAGGTTTTTATTACCTAAAACAGACCCAGAAGGCTCTCTCCAATTGTCAGTTAAAGGTTTTTCCTATTTTACTTTTTAAGTCTCTGTTTATTGTGAAAGAAGAAGCTGCAGTACAGTGTAAAAGTCAAATGTGGCCCTGAGTCTTGTATGCCAGTGCTGAAAAGGGCACTAGCAATTGGAGGACTGTGCATGAAAAGCTTCTTATTTGCTGGATCCGTGTAGATGTGCTTGGCTAAATTTTAATAGTCTTTGGCTTGGAGGACGTGCAGACAGGGGAATGAAGACAGGGGCTTCAGGTGTCAGTCAGTGTTGTTGCTAGCCTTGTCTTGGTACTGGGGAAGCTTTTGTTAGTGTTCTGCCTTAAAGAGTTTTATTTCAGCTTTTAACTGAAGAAGCTTTTGTGCCCTCAGTGGATGTTTCTCCATCTCCTCAGTAGCTACTGCTCAGGGCAAAATGAAGAGTCTTGCAAAATATATCTCTGACCACTTAAGAGACTATATGAGTGGCTAGAAAAAGACTGAATATATCTGGTTAAAGAACAGATGGGGGCAAGAAGCCCTTGTTGCACCGAAGATTTCCATGTAAATGATGCTAGGAGGAATGTTAGACACCACAAAAATGGTAGAGGAAAAACCCTTGCAGTGGTGCGCAAAGTTGCATGCAAGCTCTAAAAGGAAACAGAGATGTGTTTATTTCCAAAAATTAAAAGCAAAATCAACTTTACTTGTTCACATTCATCCTTCCATAAGAAAAACTCATAAGGACTGAGATACATGCATCTGGCAGTCTAGCCCCAAAACACACACAACATTTTTTCTGTCTCCACTCAGTCCTTATATGAATCCTTGAGTGAGACATAGGGCAGAAAATACCATCTTACAAGTCTGCTTTTCCAGTGGTTTTAGGCTGGTTAGCATTTACTAACTTTTTATACAGTTTTTTGTGGCCTTTATGAGCTGCCTGTCAGCAGTGTTTCCATTCCACCCCAGTAAATTATCAAGGCTTTGTCTCCTGGCCTAAGCACCCTGCAAAAGTGCAGACAGGTGTGGTGGGGTCTCTGTGACCCAGTAGTGTAGGTGCCATTCTTTCTGCTCTTCTGCAATTTGTTCCTTTTTATTTGTTCCCCCATCCAGAGACTTACCCCCCTCTACCACACAGAACCATCTTGACTTTTCTGTTACAGATCTCTAAAACAGTTTCTGATGTGCCCTGGAATGCTCTGATTTCAAGTGGATTGGCACAAAGTACTTTTCAACTGCATTCACGACTGTGTTTGAAGCTAAATTAATGCCTGTTCTCAAATTCAGGGGACCGATGGATGCACTCAGCTGTCAAACTACAATCACATGAGTTTTATTTCTGTAGTTTGTACATTAAATTTTACCAAGAGCTTAAAGTTTTCCCGTTCTGTATGCCAAGCAGTGCTGTAATCTCAGAGAAACTGAGTATTTCATTGTGTTAACCCATGCTTACTGCCAAATAGGATTGGAAGTCTTTATGTTTCCCCACGTGTTAAGCTATTCTGAGCAGCTCATTCAGTACCAGTTCATAAAGCAGTTCTCAGGTGTTAGGCACAATCTAAAATATAGGCAAGCTGCTGTTTTATTAAGAAAACACAGCTGAAGAGTCTCACACAACAACTTAAAGCTTAGAGAGCTTATTCAAGATGTGACTTTGGTCCTTGGCATAAAGAAACTCCAACTCATTATCTCACTTCTAAGATCTTGCTTGGCTTTGACAGTGGGGAACTGTGTTTTACTGAGACTCCTCTACACTACAGAAAAATTGAATGCAATGTCTCTGAGACAGAAAGGAAGCATTTTGCTTATCTGCCTAAGTGATTATCTTGCTGTGTAACAGAAGCCTCAGTTCAGTGGGAATAAGAGTGCTGGGCTCTCAGACTTTCCTACAGAGAAGTACTGCAGTGATTTCTAATGGTGCTACCTATTAATTGATATATTCATCTCTATATTTTCTTGTCCCACCCCCCCTTCATAGTTCCTGCCTTTAATTCCCTTTTAACAATCCTATTTTTTAAAGTATGATGATTTCTGTCAATAATTTTAATTGTAGGGAATTTTTAATTTGTTTTGCCCTTTAGAACTCCTAAGAAGAGAGGTTCACAACACATATAGGTTCAGTTGATTCAGTTAAGAGAATCAACTCTTTAAAAGATTTTCACATACTTTATGGGTACACTGAAAAAATAAAGGTGATTTTTAGGATAGATGTTGCTCCAAGGGTATTGACTGACAAAGCCTACACACTGGTTTTCTTAACATTATTCATAAATAGAGTCCTTACTATCGCTACTGATTTCTCAGGAAGAAAAGGTGAGAGATATTTTTATGAGCTTCTGATGTGGAATTTGAAAATGTGTAATTCTGTCAGTAAGGGAGCAACTAGCCAAAATACCATCATTTTGCACTCTTTGCAATAAAATGAAATAAAACTGAGATCAGAAAACTTCCAGTTTTCTGCATAAAACTGTGTTGGTTAATATGTATATATAGGTGTAGCACACGATCAAATTTGATCATGAACACATGATCTTGAGTCTATACAATCACTTTATGAACTTAACTAATTTTTTTCCTCTTTAGACACAGGTGTGAAAACTCACTTTGTCCTTTTCATGCTATGTTTTGTCAGTGACATGATTGTTCAGTACATTTATGCAGTCTCAGACATTTTTCACTAATGTATTTCTTTTCAGAGCAGAAATTTTAATAATTTAGACAGCAGCTGTCCAACTAAGAAATTTCTTTTTAGCTACTAGCACAAATTTTGTGAAATGAAATTCAGATCATGATGCAGCTTATTAGGAATCTCATTTAACTGAATCTATGAGGGTTGTACGGTTGCAAAGTTATGACAACTGCAAACTTCAGTGATGCTGGCTCACTAGAAAATTTGTCAGACATGCATTTATAATAATCTTCTATGGAATGTTAAGTACATTATACAGTGCTTTTTGATTGAAATGGCTCACAGACTTTCTGGAATACAGAAAGTATTAGAAAAAGTTATTTATACAGCTGAATTTTTTGAAAAACAGTGTGCCCTTATACCAATATGGAAGATAATGAAATAGTGTGGTTCAGTATCATATTGATTGAGCTGAGTCATAACAATTAAAAGCAAGAGTGAGGTAGGTTCAGTGCATCAGTTACACACAGTTAACTAAGATGTTGCAGAGCAGTGGACATTTCTCCTTCGTTGCTTTCCTGTTTCCTCAGTGGTCTCCTAGCAGGTAAAGACAGACGTACCAGTTGCGTTTATCAGAGTCCTTTAATCTCCCTCATGAAGGGAGAAAACCGATAACCAGATGTGTAGTGGACAACGTGGCCAGACTCCCCTACCCCCTTCTTGCCTCTCTCTTTTATTCCCTCTCCCCCTGGTGGGCAGGGCGAGAGGCCAGCTAATAGACAAATGACGAGCCCGTGACATGTGGCCAGTCCTGGGTGAACAGGGGAGGGATAAGTGGAATGCAGAGCGGTGAGTGGCCAGGCCAGGCCAGGATGTCCCTGGTGGCCGGCACACTACCACACTCCTTAGCTGCCTCATTCTTTCCTCTGAGTAATCCTTGATAATTTGAAGAAAATTTAAATGCCATGTAGTGGAGCTATGTACCACTGCAGATCTGGAGACCATGCCATTTTAATAAGAGCTGTAGGAGACAGCTTTTCACCTGCAAGTTCACATCTTGGCAACTTTTACCAGATAACTGAGTGTTATCTGATAAAAGGGAGTACATATTAGTACATATTAATATTAGTACATATTAATATTAGTGGGAGTACCTATTAATAATCTGAGGAGAAAGAGTGGAGGGTATTAGAGGGTGGGTAGGGGCTCTGTAGTTTCATATCCTTGCAATGGTGGTGGAAATCCATGTATGTGTGTGTGTGAATGCATACACATACAGACTCTAATCATTATAGAACTTTTTATACAACAGTTTTTCTGAATACACACCAAGTACACACCAAGTTACAGGATCAAAATATTTTCTCTACATGTCTATCCTCTAGGCTCTCTGTTTCTCCTTCTATTTCAGTATGTAACAGCTTTCATGCACAGGATCAGGAGGACAGGACATGCTTACTTGTGTTCAGGTTTCTATGAAGGTTATAGTGGCAAAATGGCTTTTGTGGGCCTTCCTCTCATCCCCACTGATTATCCCCAGTACCTGAAGCAAGGATCTAAAGGCATGCAGAGACAATGATGGAGTCCAGACAAAAGATTTCATAGATGAGTATTTCTTTACTCTATGCCTGCTACCTGGAGATTCACTGAATTCTTATTTCCTCTGCCCCCAAGGATGCTAGAGATGGCACATTCTCATTTCAATGTAATTTAATTAATTTTCTAGGGATTAAATAGTATTTAAGGCTTTATGTCTGTAGTTATACTCTACTCTAGCTTGAAATTTTTTTGCTTTTGTTCTCATTTTTTTTTTTCTATCTTTCTATGCACTTTTTGCTGACTATTGATTCTTTTAGATACTGCTAATGTTTTGGGAGACAGGGAAAAAATTATTTATTCATACGATAGTCTTCTGGAAGTCAACATAAGTACTGATGTGAGAAAAGCCAACAAAATTTGACCTTTCTGAAGTGATGGTATTATACTGATAGTTTGTGTTGCAAAAAAATAACCACTAAAATGAATTCTACTTGCCCTAGAGCTGCAGATTAAAGGTGACAAAGCTGGATGAGCTGCACTTGCCTTAAATGTGACATAAAGTTGGGAACTAGAAAGAATGCAATTTCTTAGTTTCTGGATAAGTCTTTCTGTGTTACAGCAGAAAAATGGAGATCAGGGTGTCCTGATAACAGGTTGCCTGTAATCTATTTTTGTGCTAGGTTTCAAGTTTCAATTAACCTTTAAAAATGATGAAATAAAATATGCAAAATATTTACAAATTTTTCAGATTGGTGTATTCAATTTTCTCTGTGCTTTTAATCTGTATTCAGCTATAAAATTGATGTGCATGGCTGCCAATCCATTCCAGATAGACATTTCTCATTCTGCTGCTGATTTCATTCCTTACTGAAAAATAGTACTTAAATATTCCTTAAGTGAAGATTTGTTGCCATCATGGAAACACGGCATTCCTTTCGCAGCTGTGGTAGTTCTGTCCTACCCTAGAAATTGAAGCCTACACATCCCTAACATTAAACTGCAGTTTTTCTGATTGCTGAGTGATTTATCACATCAGATTCCAAGGACTTGTGAACCTTCAGGTTCCTCAGATGGACTTGAGCCTGCTCTTCCCCTACAGCAGGTCGTTCTACATTCTCCCAGTCTCTGCCTTTGCCTTCAGCAAATTAATAAATCTACCCTACCAGGGTAGGTGTTCTTTACAAGTTTCTTCTGCTAAAATAGTGATTGGTGTTACTGGTTAAGACAAGAAGGGCACTCATGGTAGAGTCATAATTTAGTAAAATGCTGATGCCTAACACTCAAGAACATAAGAGATAGTCCATGTCCCTGATTTTGGTGACAATTTCTGTTGGTATTTCTGTGAAAAATCAGTACAGTTTTTAGTAAAGCAAATAAAAAACAAAGTAACAGTTCTGCATTTTGTCAGTTAGGAATTCCATGTCTTTTGTGTTTTCCATAAAGAACAGTTTTCTTATTTTTCTGCATGCTTCTAACAAACAGCTCTATCTTAACTGATTTGAAAATAATTTGCCTGAAAATCTCACTTATTCAGTTCTACGGAAAATAGACTTTTATTTTGTTTAGTAAATAAAAACACCTAATCATTATTCAGATGCTGGTCACATTTTAGCATCATGGAAGTGAAATTGGATTTATAATGAAACACGTCTTCATGCTATGTCTTACAAGTGAAAACTCTGTAACAGAAGCAATAGTGTTTTTCTCATTTATATTGTTTCACTGAACTGAGGTCTATCTTGCAAGAACATGACAATAAAGTCAATCTGAATTAATATTATGTAGAGTTCAGTAGCAAATGGGTTTGGGAAAAATTATACGAGATCATCAAATTCAATGTGGTAATTCTTCCATGATACTTGATCAACTTCTAACTGTCAGTGTTTCAGAGAGTTTGCGGTGATTGTAAAGTATGGGGAAAGTTGTATTGAAGAGATAGAAGAATTAACAGGGTAGGAAAAAAATGAAGACACGGAAGAAAGAGAAGATGAAAGTAAGTCATCACTTGTTGAATCATTTACAACACAAACTGAAGAGAAATTAGTGAAACTACAGACTGGGGCTTGAGGAGGATGTTCAGGTATAGAGATGAGAAGGGCGAATGAGCACGAAAGACTAGGTAAATTAAAAAATGCAAGCAGTATTAAAATGTAAAATTTTATATGCAGTGAAAAATTGTGAGGCAGGGTAGCACCTTGGAAAAAAGTTCATGGGGAAAGCTGCAAGATATATACGTTTCTTCTATTAAGTAAGTGAAAATGCTGTAAGATGATATAGAAAAAAATCCCAAAATGTGTGAAATGACCCATTTGATTGAGACAGTGTGGCATTACCATCTAACTGGTTCTGCAAGGCTGCTAAAGGGGCTTTTTGTGATCACAGCTATGCTGTGAGACAACTATGCTGAAATCTGAATGTGTAGGCTGATGACCTTAATAAATAACTTCTACCAGGAACAGTCCTATGGAAGCCAGCAGAGACAATTGTGGCATGAGGCTCTACATCGTCTAAGGATAATGCAGTCTGATTTATTAATGTGAAAAACTTCTGGTGACAGGAGCAGAACAACCAAATCAATATGGAACTGAAGATTATTCCCAAGAAATTCAGTTGTCATTGGTGACAAAGTAGCTAATCTAGATAGTTACTGTGAACATGACAACTGTGGTAATAAATGACTAGATATTCACTGAACTGTTGTTTATACATGGAATCACGTTTTACCGCGATAGAAGTCTCATCACTATAAACTCTGAACAAGCGTACACGTGAAAGAAGAGGACTGAAAACTGCACTTAATAAAATGTAGAAGTGACTCTCTGCTTGCCTCAGCAGGCTGAGAATGGCTGTGCCATGGCACCCACATCCCCTTCCCTGAGCTCAGACCTTACCTCTTGGGGGATCACCAGCAAGGGGCCAGGCTGCAAGTCACAGGAGGCAGGCTTTGCTACTGGCATGGGTGTCGTGCACATATCCAGCAGGGCTGGTATGGAGCAGAGCAGGTGCCAAGGGTTATCTGCAGTTCTGGGCATTCAGCCAGCTCTTCAACCATTTCCTTTTGAGCAGTGGATATTCCCAGGACTGCTCCTGGCCGGAATGAGACAGCAACTAATAAGGGTGGTGGTACATTCTTGCTAAGAAATATCAAATGGTGAGGAATTTTGCAATGAAGGGTGTTCATGGAGCCAGATCCATCTGTGAAACAGCTCTGACATGCTGGGCATTTCCATGGCATTTCCTCGCATAAGTGGGCAGGAAGAGCTGTAATTGGTTCTCCTGTGCACAAAGCAAGTATATTAAATGTCAAGCAATCTGCAAAGACACCTCTCCCTGCTTTGCCACCCTGATATCAACCAGGCTGCCACGGACATCTGTTCACGGGCTCTGTTTGCGTGAGAATGTAATTGTGTCAGTATGTTAGAGTTTGGGAATGTAGGCTAATGAATTCTGATACAAATTAATAAATTAATTTTTACAAATTTATATGTGTTTATGAGCTTGAGATCATCAAAAGTAGAGTTACACAGGAATGAATACTCTACTGAAGACCTGATAGAGGTCTCAGTGTCTGAATCTCATCTGCCTTTTTTTAAGATGGAAAGGAAAGCTTTTGAGAACATACATGATGCAACATTTTTAGAAGAGACTATTTTGATAAAGAGGTGGCAATTATTATTATTTTTGTGTAAAACAATGAACATTCCCATGGTTTTTTTTCCTTCAGATGCAAAAAGCACTAACATGATGGAGCTGGGATTTTTAAATGAACAGTACAGATCAATTAAAATAAGATTTAATGGTGATGGAAAATCGTAGTGATGGAAAATTGCCATTTTCATTGATTTTGAGGTGAAGTAGATTGCAGAGCTATTTCACAGGAAATCTTTTGAGTATCATCACAGCTTTTATCCTCCACAATTCATCATATATTTTTGCTAACTCATTACTTTGAAAGAAGTACTTGAAGAGTCCAAAATGTCAAAGGTAAATAAGAAAACTAGAAGATAATAACTAAAGAAAATACCTTTTTTTTCCTTCTTCATAGCATCAGGTGAAATTGGTAGTAATTGTGGGGCAGCACGGGGACATTGGTTCATACTGGGTTTCCTAAAAAGTCATAGTGGAAATGATCACTTTTCTGAGAATGTGCCCATATCCTCCTGTATTTTTTTATGATTTTACTCCCTTTGAGACAGGTTAGTCTTCCTTTTTTTAATCTAGAGCAATTTCGGTACTCCAGCTGTCAACAGTAAACTTTCAAAAATCTTCTTTGGAAGTGATATGTAGTAGTGAAGTCAGAAGAATTGATCAGGGATAGGTAAAGAGACAGAAATCTTTTAACCAGGCACTGTTGACAAGGGAAAATGTCATTGGGAATATATCCAAGCCTAGCAGATCAGAGATAGGTTCAGTTAGAACTGTTGATAATTCCAGTCCACTGGGTGAAAATATACAACTCTAAAGGTATATTGTCATATATATTCACTACCAGAGTAACCTACCTATATATATATGTGTATATATATATATATGTATATAAATATCTTTGTATACAAGAATATGCATGTGTGTATGTGTGTCGCTGCTGGGGCACTGACCGATCTCACGCTGCCCGGTGGCTTGAGTGCGACCTTCTACGCTTGGCTCTCAGCCGAGACCTCTGCAGCCGTCGGGCTGAGCAGATTCTGGTCTCCTTAGCAGCAGCAGCAGCACAAGCAGGTGCAGCTCATCCCAGGGAGCTGGCAGTGTCGATGGT
>VZTJ01006499.1:33238-169513 GCA_013397795.1 Orthonyx spaldingii
GCAGGGGTTTAAAAGGGGCGAGAAAAGGGGCAGTCCAAGGGGAGGAACAAGGAGATAAACCAATGGGGGCACAATACGTAACCGGGGAACATCCAATGGAGAAACAGAGGGGTGGAATACATTAACTTAACCAATCAACAGAACCTGGTAACAGAACCTTCGGGTAACTTATGAATATTAAAACTACTGTGAGGGGACGGGGGAGGAGATGGAACCTGATTGACAACCCTGAG
Organism: Orthonyx spaldingii; assembly: GCA_013397795.1. Taxonomy (NCBI): domain Eukaryota; kingdom Metazoa; phylum Chordata; class Aves; order Passeriformes; family Orthonychidae; genus Orthonyx; species Orthonyx spaldingii. The sequence continues at coordinate 33,472 of VZTJ01006499.1, forward strand.
TGGTGGGAAACTACCCCTGCCTGCCTTCTCCATCCCCCTCAGACTCACTGAGCTGAGGCGAGTAGTTTGACCATCTAGTTTCCTCATTAATCCACATGGAAAAGGCAGGTGGGGCAGATTGTCCCTCACTCTCAGTGACCACAGCCACTGGCTGGGCCACCCCGACATATGTGTGTGTATAAATTTGTAGAGCAAACATCCAGAATAGCTCATCTACTTTATTCAAACTGTACAAATCTACTACATCTGAGTGGCTGAGAAGGCAAAAAGGAGAAGAAAGATCTTTCATGACAGCTGATGTTAGGGATTTCTTCCTGGATTTCTAATTGCATGTGTAATAACCAGAAGATTCAGCCTGAAAATATTTACTAGACACTTCTGTGATCCATTAGTTCAACTTTAAGCAATGCAATAGTGTTCCCAGTTCAACTGCTTGCAGCCAAAAATTACTTTTTCTTTTTAATTTCTGCTCAGGACAAGGAGCGACAGGGTTTTTTGCCCCCCTTTCCCTCTATTTTCATGACTTAGAGGCCTGTATCTTAAACACAATTCCCTAACTCAAATTAAGTAATCATGAAAAATGCCCCTCCCGTAAAATACTTTACACTTAACATAGAATTAAAGGAATCTTTCCTTGACTTCAGAACCCAGCTGGGAGATTATTTGCTTCCCCCAAAACCTCATATTCCAGCTACTGGTCTTCTCAATTAAGTAAAAGTATAATTGCTTTAATATCCTAAGTGTCTCTGCTGCATAGGGTGAAGCAAAGGAGCACATTTGCATTTACTGATTACGAATGGATTATGAACTTCTACCACAGCCTATACATACTCCAAAGACAGGTTTTACCTGATTACTCAGATTTCTTTGCTCAGAATAAGCATGGTTACTTCAAAATTACAGAGATATATTAGATTGGTGGGGTAGCAAGGGACAATATTTCATTTCAGGATGTGTTAATGCATTTAATATTGTATTTTTGAAACTGAAACAAAATATTTTGATATCTCAGGAATGTGATAGAGATCCCCAGTCAGAATTCTTTTAATTTTTTGTCTTAAAAAATATTGCTCTGAATTAGAACAAAAATGTTTGATTTTGTTTTGCTTTGCAAGATTTCCCATGAACTGACAGTTTACAGCAGACCTCTGTGACACACAGATCTAAGTGTATGATTCTCTTACGCTCTAAATCTTGCAAGTACTGTTTAAATCAAAATCTGGCTTTGTTTAACAACCTATGTTTTCCTTACTTCATGGAAACATAGACATCATGAACAGAGTGAAACTCTTCTGAGTATGAAGCTGTGTGGGAAAAATGTTGCTCTGCTTTATATTTTACTGTATAGTAGGTGCAGTTTTGTTTAATATATCTCTGTTCCCATGAAATTCAAATATATTATTGTTAGAAAACTGTCAAAATACTCTTGTAGGATCTATCAGTTATCATGCATCTTCTCCAAATTTGTTTCTTCTGAGAAATGCAAAGGCTAAGTCTTTTAACTGTGTTGTGTGTTAATTTTAATTTGTTTTTAAAAAGTCTGCTTCTAACTGGCTTTTTGCTAGCGCAACATTTTACATTCTAGCTGGTTTTGAGGACGTTGAAATAGAAATCTACTGAAAAATACCTAAACCTTCTGGAAGATGTGAAGCTCCTGAAAATACCTGAAAAGCACTTTTTTAAGTCTCAGAAGCTTATCTGAGTTACCAAGAGTCTTTGTGTTTGTAGAGAGAGAACAGTCTGTGCCTAGGAGCTCACATGGAGGAAACTGTGGTTTTACTGTTGTAGCTGCTTCATCTGAAAATTGTGACAGGAGCCTGGTGTGATCATCAGCAGTACTGATGATGACCCTGCAGACCGGAATAAGCTATTTTTAATATATTCTTACTGACGAAAGCAATCTGTAGGTTTCAGGGAATACTCTTCACATGAAACAAACCCAGTGAAAGCAGTGATTTGATGCAAATGGGCATCACTGGGTCAGTAAAATATATTTACTAATTTTTTTTACTCATAAGTATTAGAATACAACTTTTTTTTTTTTTTTCTTCTCTCTTAGCTGTTTGTTATTACTTTTTAACAACATGAGAGAAAAACAATCTTTTGCATTACACTTACAATAAGTTATCTGAAATTTTGGACTGAGAAAGTACCTAATGACTGTTCAAGTTAAGATTAATATCTTGGGTAAATTCTCCTCTCATGAAAAAAGCAAAAGTATGAGTGTAGAAATTTACAAAATTTTACATAATTAAATTCAGGCAATAGGGACTGTAGAAGAGGACTGAAGGCATACTTTCATGATGATTTGGTTGCATTGTATGCAATTTAAACAGCTCTGCCTTCTTCAGAATGTTTTCAAAAAAAGACCCCAAACGGTCATCCAAGTTTTAGTAAAGTATCAAACACCAGAGTACAGCTTTCAAGAGGGAAATAGTAGATTGTGAAGTCTTACTTCAAACAAAACACTCAGTGGTGTCAGTCTGAGCTTTCTTGCTGTAAAGATGTGTCCCCACATGCTGAAACCTGATATCTTTGACTTTGCTTAAAGTACGTGCTTTAAACTAAAACAGTTGGGGGAATAAACAAATAATGATTCATGATGACCAACAGAAAGCATTCTATTTGCCAGTTTCAGGAAGAACTCTGCTAGATGTTCTTTGTTTCTCTTAAGATGACAGTTTTGTCCGGTTTGATGATATAATTTTTCTGAAAGGTCATTTTCATTAACCCTAGACGTGCACCATGATAACTCATTGTCCATAAGTATGCTGTTATTTAGAGTTTTCTCTCATTCTGTGTCAAATTAGGCAGTGAATATGAAGTTAATGTAAAGTGCCTCAGGCATATTCCCATTCAGTATTAACAAAGATTCGAACACTTCCAAAATAGGTAGGGTATATCACTTTCAGTCATTTTCATTTTAAATTAATGGCAAGAGTTTCTTAAAAAATGTAACATATTCTCAGTTGAGGGACTTATCAAGAAACTTCATGATATATGTAGAGCCAGCATGTGAATAAAAATAAAAGTGGTTAATATTCCAATCCACAGTCACATGCTAGATGTGTGCATGTGTCTCTGCAAAGGTGAAGGGGGGACATTATGTGCATTGTCTATAACTTTGGCTGATTTTGTGAGATGCTGAATATGGGAAAAACAAAAGGACTGCTTAAAGTCCATGGACATTAAAGACATATTGATAGCAGGCATAAGAGAGATCAAGGGAATGCATTTGAGTTTGGAGATGTGACAGAGGAAGTGTTGAGAGAAATGTTATATTTCAAGGAAGGAAGAATTATGTCTCAGGTTATGAAAAATCTTGCTTAAAAAAAACCCCACAGTGATGTTAGTACTCATAAAAATCTGTCAGGAAGGCAAATAATAAAGTCTCTGGTTTATTGTGTAATCATGTGTAGTATGAATGCATTAAGTTTAACTGCTGCCCAAATGAGATGCTCAAAGACTAAAGCTTTCTGTTGTGCACAGAGCTTGACAACAACACACTATTTAAAATTCACTTTTGTTTCAAATTGAGGTCCTAACTGCTGCATGAGCATTTGTCAGACTGTATTTATTGAGGTGAAAAAAGTCAATGAAAAAATCAGTGTGTGACCTTCCAAAGTGTCTAAATGCCTTTCACCCTCACTGCCAGCAGGATAAGTCTCTTACCTTCTTTTGAAAATCAATGATTTTACTACTTGCAATCATGTCTTCTGAAGACAAATGAAAAAGTCAATGGGAAACGTACTGCTAAAAAGCCAGAGAGCAAAATACAGATTAAGCTATAATGTACAGCCAAAACCAAATCTATTTTTAAATGCTTTTTCTAATTTATGAGAAGAAGCTAACTGGTTACTTTATTTCTAGTCATAGCCATATGACTAGTTCTATGCTAGAGTAGCTAAGTAGAGTCAATGGTCTATATCAGTGTTTGTGTCCAGTGAAAATTAATGTATCATTACTGTTGAGGAGTACTCTGTGTTGTCTGTAAACACTTGCAGGGCTTAAGTGTGAAAATTTAACAGCCCATTCAAAATATTCTGAATTTCTGTAGAAGCCTTGGTGCTGTCTTTAGCTTTAATATTTAATTATAAAAATGTCTTGTAATAGTTTTAGCAAGACTCCAGTTGTACAAAAAATAGCACCTAGATGTGCCAGGTGTCTCTATAAGCAGTGGCTTGTATGCTACTGAGCCATCTCCACCATTAGGGGTTCTAATCAATATTTGTTGTGCTCCTGAATGCAGGTTGCTCAGAATGATGAATGGAATGATAATGGGTTGATTTTTGAAAACTTAGTCAATAACCCCATTTATTTGAATGAATTTCATGTGGCAAAAATTAAAGTCTAGCAGACATTTAATCTTAAAAATCTTATTTTAATACCATCATCCTATTTATGGCTAAAAGTTCAATATGTAGAAATATTAAAATCCTGATTGGAATATGTGTTTTTATTTTGGTAACACACTGAATTTTTGAAACCAATAATGTCCCTGAATATGGCTAATTACTACCAGTAACCGGTAGTTAGACTGTCATAGTAAAGGGGAAGAGAAGCCAATGGTACAATTTGCAGTTAACAACCATTATTTATACTGTTACTATAGTAAAACATTTTTTTGTATAATTATGTATTAAAAATAAGGCTTTCATTGTAATGTAATTCATAATACTACTGATAGGTTCTTTTTAAAGTTATAACATGCAGTAAAGATAGGTGGGCAAGCACACCATAAACTTATTTAATTCTTTTTTCTTTTTGTTTAAAAGGATTTCCTCTTCAGGTAGGGCAAAAGCACTCTGTTTTATCCTGCTGAGAATACCAGTAAATAGGATAAATACAATGGAGATTGGTGGCATGAATTCTCATTTGCTGTTCCATGGACTGATACAGCAGCATTTTGCACAGATTATATCCTGCTCTTTATGATTTATCAATACTTAGAATGGCTATGGAGAAGTAGAGAATTTATGCAGCTTTTCCCACTGATAAATCTTCATAAGGACTTTAAGATTGAGCCTGTCTTTATGAACATCTGCTCTGTCTGCAAATAGCATTTAAATAGGTGGAATATAATTTTCAGTCGTTTGAGTTTCATTTACTGATGTTGGAAGATGAGGTCAGCTTGTTTCTTTCTTCACAGCAGAGTGTGCCTTCGTTTCTGTATCAAAATGTATACTTTCTGAAAAAGTTGTTGCCACTTAACCACTTTGCTGAAGCACTCGAGCACAAGGAACTTTCTTTACATGAGACAAGTACTGTGCTAGAGATCATGGGGATCTGTAGCTTGCAATTTAGCAGAACTAAAGCTTTATCAAGTTTGCCCGTATTAGTCTTTCGATTACTGACGAGTACTGTAAGAAAAGCTGACAAGTCTGCTTAGACAGTTTTTAGAATATCCTAAAATACAATGATTCTTGTGTATGCATAAAAAAGCCAAGTGGTGGAACTAGTGTGGGGACATTTTTTCATTAAAATGTGATTGAAGATCTCATTTTATATCTCATTCATACTTAAAACTACACACCACTTTTTTAGTGGGGTCATTCTTTCCTATATGCTTGGCTTGGGATTCGTTCATGCTATTTGTCAGTGCCCTAGGTTGCTTCCAAAGGCAGAGAAAAAATAGGTATTAAGAGAGGAAAAAAGGACAGGAAAGGGAAAAGGTAAAGAAAAGATATCATTTTAGATAGTTAGAAAGATAGTTTAATATATTCAGTTTATGATAAAAGTTCAGAGATGTGAAGCTAGTAAGGAGCCTGGCCCTAGTAGCTCTGTTTGCTTCCAGTTTATGTATTTTTCATGGAAATGACTGGAAAACAGCTTAGATAAGGTGAGAGCAGGACCAGTTTATTCCTATAGGTATAGGAGAGATCACAGAGCAGTAGAGCAACAGGGTCTGCTGATGTGAGTTCTGCCCAAATGGTGCAGTTTTGCTCTTTATATAGCGTTAGGGTAAACACTGTTCTTCACCAAACCTGTCAGATAAACAGGAGGTGGTAAATAACAGCAACTGAAATCCTTCAGATGAGGAAGCTCCAGACAGTACATCCTTTTTCAAATATTCATTTTACAAATAATCCACTAATTTGTTAATTAAATGGTGCCAACTGTGAAGGCCATTAGCTGCAAATGTTTTTTAACTAATGGCTGCAAAGACCTATGAGGCAATAACTATTTTGCTTCCATATTTCCCCCTTTGAGACTTACACTCTAACATCATTTTTCTCTTATATGTCTGAAGTCCAGGATGAGGGCCACAGATCCCTGCTCATGACTTCTAGGATCAGTCAGTCCTTGGACTGTGCTGGTCTTTGTGTTTTAAAATCCTGTATGGTCATTAGGCCAAGCACTTTTTCCCTTCATTTCTTCGATATCCCCCAAAATATTCAGCATCATGCCTAACCAAACTAATGACCTTCTGTGGTGGAATGGCTGCATCAGTAAACAAAGGAAGGGCTATGAATGTCACGTAACTTCTGTACAACCTTTAACACCATCCCCCACAACATTCTCCTCTCTGAATTGGAGAGAGATGGATTTGACGAGTGGACTGGTCGATGGATAAGAAAGTGGTTGTACAATGACATCCAGAGAGTAGTGATTAGTCTCAGAGTCTTAACGGACGTCAGTGATAAGTGTTGCCCTGAGGAGCCTGTATCGGGACAAATACTATTTAATATTTTCATTAATTGCACAGGTGAAGGGATCAAGTGCATCCTCAACAAATTTGTAGATGTTCCCAAGCTGAGTTGTGCTGTTGACACTCCAAGGATGGGATCCGGTCTAGAGAGACCTGGACAAACTCAAGAAGTGGGTCCATGCGAACCTCATGAGCCAAAATCAAGATGCTGTACCTGGGTTGGGGCAAGCCCCAGTATCAACACAGGCTGGGGGGATGAAGAGATTGAGAGCAGCCCTCAGAGAAGGACTTGGGGGTGCTGGTCAGAGACTGCTGCCTTCAACAGCATCTACATACTGGACTTGCATCTAACATAAACACAGCTGCCTACTCCCCTGTGCTTCTTTCTTTTTTGTTTGGTTTTTTTTTTTTTTTCTGAGAATTTTTCTAAATTCTTGTTCAGGATCTCGTTTTCTCCTTGGAGGCCTTCACATACAAATAAACACATACCACTGAAACTGGTGTACCTTACATCCTTTGGACTCCAAGGCACTCCCTAAGTGAATAATTTTATCTACAAGCTATGGTGATGCCATTTTGGTTTTTACTTTTTTCTTTTATATATTCTCTGTATTCTTTACACATGTATTTGTAGCTTTGTAGCTTCTTATTGTAGTTTAGTTTCAGCATTTTCCGAGGCAGGAAGACAAAACAAATTCGAGGACCTCTATGCTATCTTAGGTCTCCTTAGAAACCAAGGTTGAGACCAGTTTTTCGAGACATATTTTTGTAAACTAGATCTGGCCCCCACTGAAGGGAGAATTTAGAAGGTACTAGAACTGGGGGGATTACTTCACTGGCCGCATTGCTAACTGGGGGGCTCTTGTCAGATATCCTAATTTGCAGAATCTATAAAAATTGTACAGGCATCATGTGGAGTGTGCATTTTTGGTGTTTTCCACCTAACAAGCTGTGCACCTGAGGATCCTTATAAAAAGATACCCTTTTTTATCACCCAAACTGTGTCTGGCTCATATTTTAGAACCAGAGAAAAAGGCATCAGTGGTACCTTTTATAGGAAGCTTACCTACCTGAAGGCTTAGGAGAGCAGTATGTACACATCCAACATTCGGGAGTCGCTTCTGGGATACTGGAATTTCTCCTAGTTATCTGGTTCCTGTTTGCACAGATTTCCATAGGGGACCCATTATGCCTGAGTATCAGCTCTCCTCTCTGTCACTGACATGTCTCTCCAGCCCAATAGACACCAGAGATTTAAAGAGAGGTAGACAAGGACTTTGGTAATGTGCTCCCAGTCAGAATGTCTAGCCCCAGCCCTCTGCCAGGCAGGCCAGAGCACTGGCACGCCAAGAGGCTCCCACTGGAAGCTGGTAGCTGAGCTCCAGTCTGACCAGCAGCTCCCCATCTCAAAGATTTCAGAGGGATCGTACCTCTCACAGGGGTGGCAGAGGCTTTGAGCAGGGAGCAGATTCCAGCCAAGCAGGATGTAGGAGTCAAGCCATGGCACCGTCTTCCAACCCAAAAGTATGAAAATTTGATTTAGATGAGTTCAGAGCAGGAACAGTTTACCGCTGTAGTGGAGACCACATACCATCAGCACGACAGCCTCTGCTGATGTGGGCTCTGCCCAAATGGGACAGTGATGGGATTTACATACCTTTAGGGTGCACAATCTGTTTTTCACCACAACCTGTTAGCTAAGCAGGAGGTAGTAAATAATGACAGCGACTGGAGTCTTTCATAAAATGAGGCTCCAGACACTGCATTCTTTTACAGATAATCCATTACTTTGTTAATTAAATGGTGCTGACTGGCACAACCTTTAGTTGCAAGTCTTAACTGTGAGTCTTGGAAAGGTCTGTGAGGCATTAACTTTTACTTCCATATACTCCTACTGTTGTTCAACAAGGAGAGGTAATCTTGCAAGACACAACTTTTGCCAACATCTTATTTGTAAGGAAGAGACACAGATGCCAGAAACCAATTGATCTAAATCTTACAGCTCTGTTGATATTAGTGGAGCTGCATGGACTCAAGACATAAAGGTTTTCAACCACTTCATACATGTTTTAAAGCAGCTGCCTTTGTAATTCTGTTTTCAGAAGTAGAAACCAAAGCGTCATGAATGAAGGTGTTTAGCAAAATATTAGACATCTAGATTTTGTGTCTTTGCAGTAAATTGAACAATAATATTGCAACTGAATTTATGTTTCTCCATGTATACATATCAATCAGGCAGTTGCAAAGATTGCTGTGATGGAGTGTTTAAAAGACTGATGAATCAGCTTAGTCTTATAATCCAAAAAAAAGCTTTACTAAATTAATTTATTAGCAAGCTGACACATACTAATGATCAGTTCTTACACAGTATTAATCATCATAACTACATATACAAAGAAGTAAGTCTTCACACTAACGACCTGAGTGAGTTATGAGGATGTACTGTGAAGGAACTAATGGCATATATTTTGGGCTGTTGGCTGGAGTACATGGCGGCTCTTTGTCATGGAAGTGACAATGATCGGTGTGATCAGCTGTTGGACAGGAGAAGCCAGAGCCAACATGTGTTTGTCCTCTTTTTTTCTCTGGCTTTTCTTGCTAAGGCCTGATAGTTTTAGGTTATTATCCCTTGCTTGAAAGAGGGTCTTTGCTAATATTTTCTCTTGTCTTGCTAGTAATCACTGTCTGTGTAGAAGGATGTCATGCCTGTACATAGTTCCCTCTGTTTATCTTGTCCTTTGTCTGGCAACTTTTTTTCCTGGTGTCTCTTCTGGGCAGCTGAACTCATATGTCCCAGATCAGTAATCACATTGCTCATATAATTATGCAAAGCCGTGTTTGGTTGTGCCATTGCTGTATTGGAAAATACTTGCATATTGTTGTTAGTTTTGCTATCCTAATACCTTTATACTAGTATTTAAAGTTAATTTAATCCTTTTGGGTACATTTAGTATTTAGTGGTGTCACAAACCTCTGCTTTACTACAGCCACTTTCATTTTTCCAGCTGGTATGCTATTGTCTATCCTTCCACACAGTACTTGCAAGCAGTTACAGCTTCACACAGACTATTAAGACAATGCACAGCCCAAGAAAATAAGTTCTGCTCCCATATGAAGTTCATGAATATTGCTGCAGGAAGCTCTTGGCTTCACCTATCATGTCTACCTACATGGTCTGTGTGGCCAGATACTGAGGACCCCATGTTCTCCTGAGCGTTGCACAAGGAAAGAAAACTTTCATGCATAGCCCGACACATTGGAAATAGCTGTCCTTTGAATATTCTCTCACTATTGCTTTGTCTCTTCCCTGACCTCCACGAAGAAGACTAGAAAGAATGAAAAGAACTTTCCTTTTAAAGACCCACATCTATAATATATGTTAACGAGTTATCTTATTATGGCCCCATTTAGTGGGGTTGTCCACTGAAACAGAATTTGTTTCATTTTGGTTTTTTTCCCTATACATTGTTTTGATTTTAATTTTTTATGAGTGTATTTTGATAGGGCTCTGTCAAGGCCAGAAATTTCACTAATAACAAACAGATAGGAAAGATGCCTTTTGGAGAAGGCATAAAAGAGTTAACCACAGTTTTCAACAATGGAATTATAGCATGGCTGGGACAATCCCCTGATTAGTACAATGGGTCATCTTCAAACCAGTGGTGAGTTGGCATCTCCTTGAATAGGCCGGAGGACTTACTTTCATGAAAGAAGGTCAATAAAAATGCATTTGCAACTGAAATGACAACCTGAAAGTAAGTAAGAAAATTTTTTAAAACGTAAAGATAAATAAAGTCGAGCAGGAGCAGAATCAATAGGAAAAAGTAAAATGTACACTGCAATGTGGTCTAACTTTGCAATTTTTAAAATTTCTTTTAAGTAGAAACCATTATGGTACTTGGAAGTCCAAACAGTAATGTTAAAGACGTGACAAGGTAACGGTGCTTGGAGAAGTTAAAACATTACACAGGTGTATTTAGTATTAAAAGAGTAAGGTCATATTGAAGGAATGAGGAGACAACACAGAAAATTTTGAGTGTTCTGTGAGAAAGGTTTCCTCCCACACCATGAATAGAACAAAAATTAAAATGAAATTAGTTTCTAAACCATGAAAAATCCTTCTGTAGATTCATCTTTTGTTTGAGATTTTTAAAAGTTTAGTAGCAATAATGGGATCAAAGTTGGTCTGACACTAATTACTCTGGGAGTGCCACAATTACTTGCTAACAAGGGTTCTTTTTGCTTCTAAGCACTCCGTCCATGTATTCTCAGTTTATTCTTACTGCAAATATTATTAATACAATGTAGGCCAGACCATTTTGGAAGAAAAATAGAAAGTAATGAATTATAAGTAGAACAGAGGGGTCCTTTTACCAGACTGTCAGAGCTCCATCAGAGTCTCTATGACTACTGCAAAATTGGGTAGTGTCTGAAGAATTTGTTGCTGAAATCATACTCACTATACCAACCAGATTGTAAGATACAGGTGAACTTGGCTTATGCTTCAAAAACAACATGTGCATGCATTTTATTGTACCTCACAGTGGGCAGTATCCATACAAAAGTGCCTTTGTAGATACTAATTGGTCTAACAAGAAAAACCTCCTAGAACTATTCAGACTTTGTGGTTTTTGTCTTTGTGCATATTTTGTGCATATTTTGTGCACAGAGAGCTTTGTCCCAGGAATTCAGTATTGATAATGTAGATTTCTATTTCAAGGTTTCTGAAAGTACTATTTGAAATAGTATATTGCTTAGTAGCTTCTTTAGCCCTCAGATTCCACTGTTATTAATTTCACTTATTGTCAGCTACTCTACACATTTTTTTTTAACTTATTGGGATAAAAAAATGACATAAAAATATTCCAGTGTAATTAATTATGGAGAGTGAGCAATAAGACTCCAATTCTTTCTTATGTTGACTTTGCTATGTGGATGAATATAAACCAGAGCACACTAGAAAGAAACATAGTTTTGTTTGGCTAACACTGAATCTCCATTCTTTCAAGAATAGATACAATATTCATGCTGGTGCAAAGAGGTGGCTTGCAACACCTCAAAGAAATAATCTATTCCCACCAAGCCATGAACTCTCTATGAGAATCATCTGTCTCAAGGTTAACATAAGACCTATAAGACCTAAAGGGAAATGGTTAAAATATTTTATTAACATTTTGCCTTTTGCTTGTCATCAAGAGGATGAAAGACAGAAGATAAATGCATTTACTTTACTATCATTCATTAAATGTTATGCTTTTGATGGGGAGCTTGCATGTCTTTGTCCTTGTGTCTTGGCTTATGTCTGGTATCTTGTCTGTGAACGTAACTTCCACGGACATCCAAAAAATGTGTTTACAACATTCAAGTAAAAAGGTTTCCTTTCTTTTTCTTCATAAATAATTTTACTTTCTTTTTTTTTTTTTTTAAGTTTTTTTAATATTGGCAGCATTTGAGTTGAAAAAATTATTATCAAAATAGATGGGTTTAATGTAGCAATTCCTGAATGGAATATTAACTGAACAAATGAGACAGAAGAAACTGGCAAGCTGCAAACAGCAGAAGATGGATACAGAGGAACCCCAGGCCCCTTAGTGTTGTCATTTCTTTGCCTTATGAAAATAAGAAAGAATTATGTGCAGTGTACAGAGGTGACTAGCGAAGAATTCAAAGTTATTTTCTCAGTGATGTCTACTTTATATTGCAATGACTGCATGGGTGCCATGGAACTTAGTCCTAATTTTCACAGATATAATCAAGTTAAGAATGAAGTTATCTGGCTTGCTTTTTCACTCCACCCTCTTCACAATATTGGCTAAAGCACAATGTAGATTTCCTCTCTGGCCACACAGGTATCTTTTCTCATCAAAACCCGTTCTCTATGTGCCACAGTTCTTGTTCAGTGAGTAGAGTAGTAGCAGATTAAATGATTCTATATGTGTGATGAACTAAGGACAAAATACAAGATTAATCCATGAGCCTGAAAAATTATCAATTAAGAATTCTCATTAGCTATGTATGGTGCCCTAACTGGCCTTTTTGACTGCGTAATCTCAAGTGATGATTATTTGTGGCACTGGCCAATACCTCTGTGAATATGATCTTTTAATTAATGCCAGAAACCAATGTAATTCCTTTTAAAGCTCCTTTCTACATAGCAGTTCCTTCTTGCCTTTTTAAAGTGTAAATAAAATGCTTTGATTTTGTTTAAAAATAATCAGTAAATAAAGTAATAAAATCACTGATTTCATCATCAGTGACTACAGATAATGGAAAATCCTGAAGAGTCTTGTCTTACTCCTTGAATATTGTGTGATCTTGTCTTAGGATGGGGTTTTAAGTGAAATCTTACTGTTATGGCTTTTGCTCCCTGTAGAACCAAAATTTCTTTGGGAATGTGTTATGCAGTCATTAGTTAAGTATATCTTAATCAAATAATATAAGAAGTAAAAGAAAAAGCAAGGAAGCAGAAGGAATATGGAATATTACATTTAAGGTTCTACAACACCATAGATTGCCTGATCTGTGGCTGAATGATGTTAAGAAAACTCTCCTGTTAAAATCAAAAGACAATAAGCATGAATTTTCTATAAAATTTCAAAACATGTTTGGGAAACTACTGATTAACAACTGCAAAAATGCAGTTCTAGGGTGTGTAGATAGTGTTCATATTATAACACTGTTACAGTAAATATGATCTTATTACTACATTCAGAAAGAACAGATGAATCTACTTTACTCCCTTCTAGATTAGAGTCCAGTAGCTTCCAGGGTACAAAATAGTTTGCTGTAATTTTTTCTGGTTTTTTTTTTTTTTTCTTTTTCAAGTTGTTTAATTTTTGGCCTTCTTTATGTTTCCTTCCTTCTAGGAAATAGATGTACCCAACTTCATCAGAAATATTGTTCTCATTATTTCTAATGTAAACCTGACTATTTGAAAACTTACAGGAATGAGAAACTAAACTCATGAGATTCCAGCCAAGTTTTACCATTCTGGGAGGCTGCTCAGTAAATTTTATTATTTGGGAGTATGCAAATGGTTTCTTATGCCTCACATCTCCCTGTGAGTTCACTTCTTTGCTTTGGAAACTGAGTTAACATCAAACTACAATGTAAAACACAGTTGTAGCCACCACTCTTGTTTCTTATTTCCTCATGCATGTGAAACTGAAATAAACCCTTCTCATCAAAAATTTACCAAACACCATTTTCATTGTTCTCATATCCTCAGCCGTTTGTTTATGACAGGATGCTCAATGTATGTAGGAGACTCTCATATATATGTAGGCTGTTCAAATAGAGATACAAAAAAGGCATAAAATATGAACTTAGGGTAAATTATTGTCCTGGTCATGATGGTTTCTTTCCCTGTCATATATGGTTGATAATTCACACCCAGGGAACTGAAATAGTTTCTGAAGAGGGTGATACTTATGGAGGAAGAAAAGCTGTTACCTTTCTGAAAAATCTGGGAGCATGAGCTTGCAGGGTTTAAATGGAAATCTCACTGACCTAGGGAAAATGTGTAATAATGGATGGAAATGTCACTTCCATCTCTTAAGTGAAGTCTTGTTAATACAAAGAAATGCTCTTCATTTGAATTCCAGGTGTATTATTTGTGGGTAATTTGGTAAAAAAGATTTTAGTTCTACGAACTTTACAACATTCAAGTTTGGTGACCCAGCAAGTCCTTCACATATTTAAGGTGTTGAAGACCTAATCTCAGGCCTTTTTCTTGACAATTTTGACTTCTTCCAATTTACCTGCTACGTGCTGATTTAAACCTGTTTGCAGATTGCAGGTGAATATTACATCACAATTGCTTCATCTTAATTTCGTAGTAACACTCTGCCTGCCTGTCATTCATAGCAGGAGGAGAGACATGGCTGTTCACAGCAGCTTGCCTTTATGGAATGGTCTTTTGAAACTAGATTAGCCATATCACTTCGATAATTATAAATAATTGAATTAGCTGCACTCTGGTAAAGAGTTGAGATCAGTTGAGCATTTCTTCATAATTGTATCTTAAAAATGAAATCTCTAAAAGTGGAAATGTTTCTTACTATTTAGAGGTAATTAGCATCTATATAAAGTTTTATATTTTAACAGAAATCCAGAAAAAAATTACCACAACCTACCATTTGTGTTAGCAACATTAGCTGGTTTTGTGCACATCTTCAACAAAGTTGTTAATTGTAAACTTTCAAGGTCATAGAACTTTGCAAGGCTTTATGAGGCACGCTTTGGCACAATGAGGCCCAGATTCTGCAGTTAATATAAACTGCAACCAGTAGTTCTCAGCAACTTAGCAGCTGGTTTGATCTGCTGAAAGGTTTGGGCTATTACTTTTGCTGAAAGCAGAACAGACACCTAAGTGTATAATTCCTCATTTGCTGTGTGAGCTACAGTACTGCAAAGAAAATAGACTAATTTTATGGAAAATTCTCTGACAGCTGTGTTTGTGATAGACATCCATCCGTCCATCCATCCATCCATCCCTCTGCTTGTGTATAAACGTTTGCTCTGCTCAGTATGATCTTTGATCATATGATATCAGACTCATATGGTAACATTTCCTCGTCACTTATTAAGTTTACAAGGGAAATTGAATCATGAAAATCATTGACTGAAAAAGTTTTCTTTTTAAAACGATAAAAAGTATTTTAGTTTCATACACACACAAATCCTTATGAAGGTTCAAGGTCTTGTTTTGTGTTCCAATGTTTAATGCATAACTCAAAAAATTTCAGAATAAAATATCAAAATATTTTGCCTGAAAGGGTCAAACCAGAATGCTTCAGCATGTCAGAACTCTTTCTTCTGTTCTCTTTCATGTTTTTTTTTATTTCTGAATAATGAGTATAACACAAATGAAAATCATTTCAGATAAGTACTTCTTATAGTCTTTGAACTGGTGAGCTGAGATTTCAGTTTTGAACAGTGTGAAGTAGGATTCCGTGAGTGATCCTTTTGATGTCAGAAATTGTAGCTCAGAGGACATTCAAAGCCTGATCCTGTTTGGAGGTAAATTTTGATTTGTTCTAATAAGGGTTCTATTTAAGGCCTCAATGCCAACAATTGATTGCAGGTTCTTTTCTCTGTTTGTCTGGTGGTACAGAATCCAGGTCCAGGCCAAGGTTTGTGTCGCTTTAATTTTTTTTATTTTTTTTTAACACCACTCTTATTTGAGTAATACTTTATCAGAGTGTCCCACTATGATTTATTACATAATAGATCATTGGAGTGACAGCTGGCTCTGATGATGCATGATCTAATACATCATAAAAACAACATCTCATTGAGATTATGCATTACATAAGATTAATAGATAAAATCCCTCACCTTTTTATTAGTTGTAAGGAGGATTGTTAATAAGGCTTGCAATGGCGTTGGAATGAGAATATTACAATAGTCAGATAGTATTTCTAGTTTTAACTTCTATTTTCACTCCTGAACACAGAATGGAGCAATAGATGTCAGAATCATTTTAGCTGTAGCTGCAACAATTAAGGGAAATTCAGAGCAAGCCCATCTTTTAGACAAAATGCAATACTTCCCATTATTATTCAGTGCAAAGTTTCTCAAAATAATCACGTTCCCTCTTGCAAAATGAAGATTTTCCACTTGCAGCGCAGTTAAAGTTGTGAGAAGTCAATGGAAAGGATTGCATGGACCCTAGTGTGCTTGATGTCAGCCATAGAAGAAAGCAGAGAAAAGTCTGAGAACCACTCTAAAAGGTGTCTAAGAAACCATTTCCAGGTGGTCTTCAAATTTGGAAAACGCTGTGCACTTGGTTGAATAGGCAGATGCATTAGTTTACTGCTGCTAACCAACTCAGATTTACTTATATTTAATAAAGCCATGGAAAACAAAAAGGAAAAAACCCACAAACAAACACGTAGAAGAAAACTTTTCCTCAAAACTAGTGGAATAGATCATGGTTCTTGACTTTTTAATCTCTATAATATAGGCAATGGGGAGCTAATGAAGTCACAAGGAAGAGATAGCAAGAAAAGTTTTTAGGTACAGGAAAAATACACATACTTAAAAGCTTACTTGGAAGATTCTCACCTCTCCTAGCTAGAGATAAAAAACATGGTAAAGCAGATTATTAGAAATAGAGTGGCCCTCAATGTCTACATTTTTAAGTTCAACTCTGGAAAATTCTTTTTTTAACAACATTAACTAAACTGCTTCATGTTCAAAACAAGAGGGATTGACCTTCTTGGGGTCTTCAAAATATGCGGCAGTCAGTGGGTTTTTATTCCCTATTTCTTCCTAGTCTTGCAGCTGTTGTGATTTCACTCCAGCTAGCAGCCAAGCCCCAGCAGCTGCTTGCACACTCCTCCACCAGCAGGACTGGGGATAGAATCAGAAGCGTAAAAGCCAGAAAACTCATGGGCTGAGATAAAGACACTTTAATAGGGACACCAAAAGCCATACTCACAAGCAAAGCAAAACAACGAATTCATTCACTGCTTCCCATGGGCAGGCAGGTGCTGAGCCATTTTTAGGAGAGCAGGGCCTCACCACAAATAACAGTGACTCAGGAACACAAAGTCATCACTTCAAAATCTCCTCCTTCTTCCCCACTTTATATACTGAGCATGATGGTCTGCCACATGGTCTGGAATATCCCTTTGCAGTCAGCAGTTACAGCTGTGTCTCCTCCCAATTACCTCATCCCTCTTGCCACTGTGGCTATTTGAAAAGCAGAAAAGACCTTGGCTCTCTGTAAGCCCTGCTCAGCAATAACAAAAACATCTCTGTATGATCAGCTCTCTGTTCAGCACAAATCCGAAACACAGTCCCACACTGATTACTGGGAAGAAAAATTATTCTACCCCAGCCAAAACGCACATCAGCCAAAAGTCATTGGAGAGGAGATCTTACTACTTCATCTGAAAGTGAGAGGGAGAAGTTTTTTCCCCATATGAAGCTCATGGGTCCATTCCAAATTTTTCCAAAGGATGAGGAAGTATTTCTGTCAAATTAAACATATTTATGAGTTGTAGTTAGCTGATTTAGTCTGAACTACATTTCTCTCCTTTTATCTGCTTTGGATAGCTGTGGATACAACCAAAACCACAACATTTCTAATAATTTTCTTTCAACCAGAAAAAGGGAATGCTAGGAGCTAGAGAGGCTGGCTTTGCCTCTCTTGGAAGAACGGGAAAGAAAGAAAAAAGAGGAACAAAAAAGGTTATTATGAGAAAGGAATTAACAGAAAATGTGGACTATTAAACTTTAAACTGAGCTGGCTGGAACATAATTTCTGCTGACTTCTGGAAGTTACCTCAAGTTACTGGAACTTCTGATCCTATTTCCTAGCTAAAGATCCTTCAATAGATCTGCAGAAACAGATGTTGCTAAGAAAATTAATGATAAAAAATCATTGAACTAGCTCCCCTTGATTTCTGTGACCCTTTGTACTGACTGTGCACATTTGCTAATTAAAAAATATTTTAACTTCTGTGCTGTCAAAGAGAAAATATTTTTTAAAAATAGCAGCTTAGGCTTAAAGGTAATAAGGTTTTGCCTTACTTTTGGCAAAACACCCTAGAAACTGTATTTTCATTCACGAAGAGCTGGGAAAGTAGTTAAATGTGAACTTGGACTCTAGCATGAATTTATGGAACCTCCTAACTTAATCTCTGAATCAAGTAATTATTTCTAGCGCAAATCAGCATGCATCTGATATTCCTGTGGATTTTCTTTAATTATGCAGCCACAGAGTGAGTTTTTGTTGATAGGAAAGTCATGGAATCCTAGAAGGGTTTGGGATAGAACGGGGGCTCCAACATCATCTAGCTTCAACCCCGCTGCCACGGACAGGGACACCTTCCATTAGACCAGATTTTTCAAAGCCCCATCCTACCTGGCCTTCAACATTTCCAAAGATGGGGCATCCATAGCTACTCTGAGTTTCCTGTTGCAGTGCCTCACCACCCTCACAGTGAAGAGTTTCTTCCTAATATCTAATCTAAACTTGTCCTTTTTCAGTTTAAAGCCATTCCTCCTTGTTGTATTGTTGCCGTTTTCATTTTTTCCTTTTTTCTTTTATATTCTCTGGATTCTTTACACATATATTTGTAGCTTTGTAGGTTCCTATTGTAGCTTAGCTTCAGCATTTTCCCAGGCAGGAAGACAACAAATTCCAAGGCCCCTATCCTATCTTGGTTCTCCCTGGCTTTCAAGGTTGAAAACAGCTCTTTGAGACACATTTTCATAAACAAAGTACAGCTAGTAACCAAGGGGGGCGTCCAGAGAAGGGGCTTGACCTGGGGGAGAATTGCATCACCACTTGTCCTCCTAATTGGTGCTTTTTATCAACTATACTAATTTCCTAAAACCTATAAAACTGTATGTACCCCTGTGGGGGGTGGGCTTTTGTGAACACTCTTCCATAACTGCCCCTGGAGGCCTCAAAATAAAGATCCACCTTTATATTACCTCCTACATTAAAGCTATCTCGAGTTTCATTTCCATGTTGGGAAAAAGGCAACACTAGCCCTACATGTCCTTGTGAAAAGTACCTCTTCATCTTTCCTGTATGTCCCTTTCAGGTACTGGAAGGCTGCAGTGTGGTCTTCCTGGACCCTTTCCTTCTCCAGGCTGAACAGCCCCAACAGTCTCAGCCTGTCTTCATAGGAGACGTGCTCCAGCCCTCTGATCATCTTCATAGCCCTCCTCTGGATTCACTCCAACAAGTCCACATCCATCATATGTTGGATGTGGCACTCCAGGTGAGGTCTCATGCAAGAGGAGTAGAGGGAGATAATCACCTCCCTTGCCCTGCTGACCACACTACTTTTGATGGAAGAAGCCAAGATAAGGCTGGCTTTCTGGGCTGTGAGTGCATGTGGCTGGTTCAGCCTCTCACCCACCAGCACCTCCTTCTTGATGGGGCTTCTCTTGATCCATTCTCCAGCTGGATCCATTCTCCGTGCTTGTGTTTGGATTTACTCCAACCCAGGTGCAGCACCTTGCATTTGACCTTGTTGACTAATGACATTTTCACAGACCCCCTCTCAAGCTTGTCAAAGTCCCTCTGGATGACATTCCTCCATTCCAGTGTGTCGACTGCACCACTCAGTTTTGTGCTTGGCTTTTGCTGAGGGGCTGTTGATCCCCCTTTCTGTGTCAACACCAAAGATGTCAAACAGATGTAAAACAGGCAGTAATGCATTAGTGGGCCCAGATGTAACTCCAGGCCTCTGTGCAAACTGCATTGCATCATGCTTTCTGGTTGCCTTTGTAAAACTCTAACAGGAATTTCAAAACAGAATGAGCAGAACTCTACAATCTGTCCAAACTGTAGAAGGGATTTTTCCTTAGTTTCTGGTGAGGTAAAAGAGATCACTGGCTGAAATTTGCCGGCACATTATTCAGTCTGCCTACAGTAAGTCTTAACTATCATGTGCTGTTGCTGCAAATCCAAAGATGCAGTTTTTGGTTCCTCTGAAATACTGTGGTGTGGTGCATCTAGGGCTTTGCTGCCTTGGTTAGTGGTAGGAACAACTTTATGGAAACATGCAACTCTCTTCTCACACCAAAAAACATGCTAGGAAGAGATGTGGCAATATTTTTTGATCATGATAATATCTACTTTCACTCAAAAAGATTATCTGGACCATTGACTCATTTCAGTGAAGCCTCATCTCTTTCTGAAAAATTCAAATCTTCATTTCAATTTGCTTTTCTTTCTTGCAAAAGCTGGGGGTAGATTAGTTCTGAAACTTTTCTATGTTTCACTGTCAAAGATCTTTCAGGAAATCTCCAATGCTTCCAAAAATTAATCTGTTTTCAATGTAAACATTTTTTAAGAGAAAGCAAATTTTTTTTCAATCTCAAACTGATTGTTTCTTGTGATTTTTTTGTTCAGCAAATAGAAAAATAATTTTTTTTAAAAATGGTTGTTCAGCAACTTAAACATTAGCTTAGAAATTTGAATGGGAAATGTGTATGCCTTTTCTAACAGTAAGGCCTATTAACATCTGCAAAAAATTCAGTTAAAAGTCATGCCAGGTGGTTCCTTAGTTGAATTCAAGCAAACCTGAATAGCTTTTTGAAACTTCCATTGGTATTCAGTCCAAATTTAGTGACTTGTTTTTGTGGTATATTTGTGTGGTCACCTTCTGTATCTTACTGCAAGTAAAATTTTGTTGTTCCTGTAGTTTCATATAGCCTTAAAAATCTATAAGATTATGCAGCCCACAATAGAAATGTAGAATTAGACAAGGGATAGTTAACATTTATTCTTTAGTAAAACCTATTTCCTCAAGTAAGAACACTTGATGGGGCCTCCTTTTCTCCAAGAACTGGTGATAGATATCAGATTAATCTGCAAACCATTTCTCTTAGCTGATCCCATTTATTTGCAGTGTTGCTTGGGGTTAGCTTTCAAAATCAAGTGACTCTTCTGCTTTCCCCTCACACAGAGGTACCGAATGAAGATAAGTAATTTATTTTTCATTCATATAGCAAAGACTGTTAAAGAAAAGGGCTGTTTATTACATTCTAAAGCCAAATGCATTGACATTGTCCCACTCAAGCAGCCAGGAAGACAGACCTGTGCTTTTAGTAGAGAGATAGAGTATGTGTATAAATTGCCATGCAGCAGGATGCTTCAATGCACTTAAGGTCACCCAAAATACAAATGCAGAAATGCATTTTTTCTTTCTCCTGTCCCTTTACCCCTTTCTCCCTTCCTGCTTTGTTTTCCCTTCTCCTCCCCCTTTTTATCTGTCCCTTCTGCCCTCCCCTCTTGCCCCCTTCCTCCCTTTTTGAAAGCCTATTAGGACCTTTTGTTCCAAAAGCTCAGATTGGCCAAACATGCATACTGACCCCTTCTTTGCCTTATTTCCTGTTTTAATTGAGTGTCAAAGGTCATATATTGCTATTACAGCAAAGACATGAGTGGCAGCAGGGGTCAGGGACTCTATGGCTTTCTATTAGAGCCATAAAACCAAAATTGAATGATAATTTCACCTGTTCTAACCCCAATTTTTCCAAGATGTGATAGACACTGACCTTAGTGTTTGACTGCTATTGACTATGTAAACTGCAGCCAGCCTAATTCTGCTTACTAAGCAATAAATGTGCCCTTTTTGACCAGGATGGGAAATAAAGCAATAAAACATATACACAGAAGATTCAAGCAAACAGACTAATTGAGGTGACATAAAATGATAAAATAATGCCTCACTGGGGAGGTCAGACCCTTTCTTTGACTGGTATTCCCCTCCAATTATTTCTTCTACCAATTTTTAATTTCTTCTTTTTGGCAGAACATCTTATATCCATCTCCAACTGTTGAGACACATACAGTAAATCTTAACTGCTGGAGAAGTCCCATCTATTCCACTTGAAATGTTTGTGGATCTCAAGAGGTGTGTTTTATTTTTTGGGTGTGTATTGGAAAAACTGGGAAAAGTGTTTAATTTTTTTAAACAAAACATTTTATTAAATGCAGGAACTTTTCTGAAAACCTTCTCAGTCAAAGAATAAAATGGATAAAATAAAGGCTATATAACACAAAAAGTGAGTACTTAATATTAAGTTGTTAAAATAGTTCTGTCCTTTTGTCATTAATATCTAACTTGGGTTTACAAACAGGATCACATACTGCTTAGATGAGCTGAGGCACTTCCTTTTACCTGATCTTTGATCCAGATCCATAATGAGGAAATTATAAAATGTAGTTATTTGCTGGTTTATGTCTTGAGGATTGCTTTTATATATATGGGATGGCTGGTGTAAGTCTGTGATGTTTAATTTCAGATTCATTGATAATTACTATACGAGAACTTCAGAAGGTGCTGAGATCCATTCTCTTTTAATCATTCCATTTATGGCTCTGAGGGAGACCCACAGAAAAGTATATTGATAAAATAAAATATATTTAATAAAATAATTTGTTTTATGAATTATCCTAAAGTTTGAGAAAACTTCTGAGACTGTCATCAATCACAACTTTTCACTTGTTCTACCCAGAAGTATTTACCAATCCCTAAAGAATATGTATGCCCAGACTGTAGATTTTCAATCAGATTATGCAAAACAACACCAGCGACATCTGTAAGTTTTGCCATAGCAACAGCGAGAAACTCCTGTAGGTCAGAAAGGAGGACAGATGTCTTTCATTTCCTATTGATGTCAGTATCCATGGAAACCCCTTTTAATAGTATCTGCATCAGGCTAAGAAAACAGGTAAGCTCTCTTCTAAAAGGGAGTGCATTAAAATAAAACAATGCTTGGCAAGGTCAGCTCTTCAAAGCCTTGAGGAAGAAGACCCCCTCAGTAAAGAGAAAAAGACTACTCTAAATCCTCAGTTTCTTTTCTAAGAACTCAGAGAATAACATTAGCATTCTTGAACACAGACAGAGAAAAGTAAAGCCTAAGATGTTACACCCTTGAGAACTCACTTCCTTCACTGGGAGAGTATACAGAGGATGTGATTACGTGAACTGAGAGATTAATTATGAGCAGAATTCAGTGTGGAGAGACTGACACCAGCACATGCACTGCATATCTGAAAAAAAAAAAAGGCTGAACTGCAGGAACACCATATGGCAAGTGCCCGTAAACTGGAAATATGTACACAGGAATATTATTCGCATGGTAGCATTTTAAAATATCTGTAAACTCAGCATTTTATGGATAAGTGGTTTGGAGGAAACAGTTCTGTCACCTTCTCCCACCTGGGCTATTCGAATGGAAAACAAAAGTTATCATATTTTTAAATCATCCTGGTGGCAAGCCATCCCTGTCTTCCACCTTTGATTTCCACAACAAAAATTTCCACAGCAATTAGCACGTGCATGATTTTGAGTTACAAAAGGTTGCAACTTGGTCATTTTAATTACCAAATAAGAACTGTCACACCCTACAGTTCAGTTAGGAAGCATTTTCTGATAGTTTTTAAGGCTAAATGTTACATAAAATTAAACTGAAAGTCCACAAACCAAAATAAGCACACAGAAGAAAAAAAAAAAGAAAAAAAAAAAAAAAAAAGAGGGAGAGAACCTGAAAATTCAAAACAGTGTTACATTTGAAGACATTTTACATTAAATTTCTAGATTTGGGACTATATCCCATAGGGTAAATTTTTACCATATTGCAATAAGAAAAGTCATCTTCCACAGTGGTCACTACTTTGTAGTTAATTGCATAATGTAGCTATGAATGTGCCATTGTGCTAAAACTTTCCAATTTTTTGTCAGACACAGTTGCATGATTGATCTCTTAATCTCTTTTTCTCACTGGAAGAAGGAAAAAATATAAAAATTCTCCTAATGGGTCAACAATTTGTGGCAAAGGACAAAATACATGTATTGTACAGCCCATATGACACATAGACTGCCAGGGAAGCAACTTGAGGTCTAATTGATGAAGGAATCATATTACTAGAAAGATCTTGTGGTTTAAATTATAAATATTTCTATACATATGATTACAAGACAAGCCCATGATATGTTCTAAGGAAACTTAACAAGTGCAAATTAGATCTTTGTAAAATCAGAAACACCATGGACTGTAATAATTTTAAGAACCAAGTAAGGTTATTGCAGGGAAACATTTAAATACGCTTTCTGTCTGAATGTATATATAACCGAAATATTTGAAATCACTGAATCACCCAGAACAATTCAGGGCAGCAGGGACCTCTGGAGGTCTTCTACTCCAAAGTCCTGCTCAAAACAGGGCTCATTCAGAGACTTGTCTGGTTAAGTCTTAAACATTTCCAGTGTGGGACACCCTACAACCTCCCTGGACAACTTGTTTCAGTGTTTTACTGCCCTCATGGTACTTTTGGTTTGCCTTATCAGGCTTTCCCATGTAATAAATTTTTTTTTCAAATCGACACATGTATCACTTATTGTCCTCTCCTTGTGCTGGTTGTCTCATCCCAGAAAGTAATCAGAGAGGCTGAGCAGGATTTGCCCTTGGTAAACCCATTACATCCTTGCCCTTCATATGTTTAGAAATGGCCTCTAAGAGAATTTTTCCTTCCAGGACCAGGTTGAGGACAATGGCCTGTAAGTTGCCTTGTTTCATCCTCTCTTCAATTTTCTTTAATAGGGATGAAGTGTTTGCTTTTTTCCTTCCTGGCTCCAAAGGCTTCTGTAAGTTTAACTGGCCTAAGTTCTCCCTATCTCAATCCTTCCTCCTCAGTTCCTTCCAATCTGGGTAACTGCTGCCTTTGTTCAAACTCCAAAAACCATCAGTTCTGAAGACTGAAGTTGTAATTTGGTTTTGTTAAATTCCCTTAGAGCCTTAAAATTCACAGTTTCTTGGTCACTCCAGTTAAAGCTGTCCTTGATCTTCATCCCTTCCACCACTACTTTCCTGTATGAGAGTAACAGGTTCAACAAAACATCACCTCTGATGTTGACTGATCACTCACATCAAGAGATTGCCTGGAGCTGACAGAAAGCTATAGTTTGTGCATGGCTGTACTGTTCTTTCTTAAGATATGTCAGCATCCGTATCTACTTTTATAAGTAGACAGAAATTTCAAATTTGTTGAGTTCACTGCTAAAAATCAAATGAAAAAATATCTCCACTGAGAGACAAATATAAGAAATTATTTCAAAAAACTATAGGAGAATGAAGGAAAAATAAAACCCTTATTGTTTTTCTTCCTCTTCTAGTTCCTAAAACCTGACTGTTTTGGTAGAATAGGTGTGGGTTAGACACCAGGGCCAGTACCAGCCAATACCAATTCTGAGCAAGAGTGCAAGTCCTTGAGGTCACAATCTTGGAACAACTAGACTGGAGGTTGTTGGGAGGGGTCCTGATTCTGGAGAGAAACTGCCTTTGAGAAATAATCTGGATTTTTAGAAAGAAGCACAAGTTCCTTTCCTTACTTTCATAAATAAGAGGTGAGTAACTGAGATCTTGAGATCCAGGAAAGTGCAAATCAATTAACAAATATATATATATTTCAGACACAGATATTCTGGAAAGTTTTGTCAGATATGAACATGTGCATGTGAACAGCGCACTTCGATGTAAGGGAGGAGTAAGGACATACTATACATATTTTATAGACAGCCTGGGCATAGAGATAATATTTCTTATTCTTTGTTATAGCCAGACAGGTTTGGAAAATGGCTGAAGTAATATATGAAAGTTTAGGTTGTGTTTGTGTGTGCATATATTCCTATGCTTGTTTGTACTCATGGTCAGAATGGATGATCTAAGGTTACTACTGGCCTTTCAAAATCTTTGTCTGAAACTGCCTTCCTGACCAGTTCAAGTAAAGACTGAGACTTGTGTCCCTAGGAAAGGAGAACTTGCCTGTGTTTATGCCAACAGGATGTGGCTTTTACTTTATTTTTACTCATTCTGCAAAGTCTTTTGACTTTTAAAATGAAAGTACAAACACAAAATGACATCCTGCACTTTAAAAAGGCCTTCACTAAATTGCAGTGTGAGCCTGCCTTTCAGAGATCTTTCGACACACTTCTATTTCTCCAATGCAAAACAGAAACCTGGGCAGTAGCCAAAACACACATTCCTGTGACACTCTTCCAGTGAAAGTTGAGCCATTGCTGTATTGTAGCACACCAGTGTGAAATATTCACCAAGAACTACTTCTGTCTGCACTAATGATCTTCTAAGACTGCTTTATGAAAGTCTAGTTAAATTGTCATTGCATCATGCAATAATATTCCACAAGCCTAAGCCTGAATATCATGCTAGCAGTCAAAATGTTGTTTATTCTTCATAGTGGAGTAGCACTAAAAAACCTTGTACAGGTAGGATTTTGCCCCAGAGAAGACCACAGTTTTAACAATTTCCAATTGCAAAGTTAAAAAGCCAGATGAAAAACTCTATTCTTTCTCATCACTGTACTCTAGAATAGCTTGATTCAAGGATCCTTTGTGACAAAGGTGTCATGCTCCTCCAGGGTCTGCTGTCTTTGCATGTGACACTGTGTTGGATATGAGTGTGAAGGTGGACATCTGTAGAGTGAGGCTGCTCTGAGCTAGTTCTTAGTTTTCCTGAGCTAAAAATTACTCAGGACCTGGTGGCCTCTGAATACGGACAGGAATGTGAAGTAGCACACTTTAAACGTGTCCATCTATTTGTAATAATGGCTTTAAGCTTTTTTAGCCCCCTTACTCTTCCTTTCAGGGATTACTTCATCATTTATATTTATTTAGAAGTTCATGTTCTAAAATCATACATCCAACAGAGCTGACTAAATCTACGGATTTTAGCACTGTGGCACATTTCATAGCCTCTCACGTCTTGTAGGGACAGGCTGTCACCACATAATGAAATATTTTGTATCATAAAAAATTTAATCCTGTGTTTACTTTTATCATAGATTTGTAGAATACCAGGTTGAAAGAGACCTCAAGAATCATTGATTTAACCTTAGCTCTAGTACTAGATTAACAAGGAATATTGCTGCAAAATATAACAGGTGGAATCATAGATTGTGATAGGAAGAAGTCACAGAAAAATGAGTCAGTGGAGTAGAAATACATGTAAGGACTAACCTTGTACAAAACCAGATATTTCACTAATGGTTATCACTAAAGTTATACTTTGCTGTTGCTTTTATTTATTTATTTTTATTATTGTTTCTGTTGTTTTATTTTAAGCCTAAATATGCTTGAGTGTGTAACAATGAATAATTAATTTTAACTATTTTTGGTCAGTTTTTGGACAGAGTTTCCATTAATGAGTTTATATACTTCTTAGTTTGTAGAAATTGCAGCTTATTAGAACATGATCTTTCTTATGTGTCTTTTATGTGCGCTCTAGACAAAGTTTAGCGCTTATGGCTTGTCCGTTTCTTGCAACAATACCACTCTTGCTAAGTAGCTATTTTTAAAAAGCAGAGTAAATTAAAGGAAACAAAAATAATTAAGAAACAAGATTGGCTCTGATGGTTTGAAGCATCATTTTCGTACTCTTTTGATGCTAAATTCCCAGGGTTTTTATGGAAAAATTATATTGGAAAACAATATTAGCAAAAAAATAAGTGGGCCAGCAAGCCAATGGTGACATAGTTTGTCCCTTCTAAAGATGCGTTCAGCAGCAGGAGAAAGCAGGTACATTAACTTGGGATGGGAAGGGACTAAAAAGTGGGAAAAATGTAATTTTGTTTAATTCATAGTGAAGGGACAAAAGCCACACCAGACAAAAAATAATATAGTGTAAATGAAGTACACTTTATGCATAGAACCTTTAAAAGCCTGTTTGCCTTAGAGCTAGTGTTAGGTATTTCTTTTCCTGTATCACAGTGTTACAAGTCTTCTTGGTGAATAAAAAGAAATAAGATTCAGTTGTTTCCCCAAAATGCCATCATTTTCAGTACTTCCTGGCAGACTGTATTTGTCCCTTCCATGTACAGTACCTTTAGAAAACTAAGGTGCGGTTGAGGCATACAAAACAATGGTTTTTTTCACTGAAAGTGTTAAGAAACCTAAAGAGATTAATGAGATAAGCCCATTTATATTAGATCTATTTTTATTGTACAAATGAAAATAATATGTAATAAATGGCATAATCATAGTTCTGCTACTTTTAAATAGGACATGAAACTCTTTGCCATCAAATTTGTATATTTAATGAAACTACTCCATGTACTGAACAATTGTGTTGTTTTTACCAATTTATTTCTAATTTATAACATTTTTTAATTACATCCAGGGCCTCTTTTTATATTGTCTACCATTAAAAAATACTGTTAAAATTAAATGAGCAGCATTTTTATCTGTTCTGTTCAAACCACAGATGTTAGATTTGATTTTATTTCTTAGACTGAGATTGAAATTCTATTTCAATATGCAGAACTACAGTCTAGGGAATCATAAAATGCAGAGTGTTTTCATTAGATGATGGGTCTGCACCTCTAGTTAACAGGAAAGCTGATTCATCAAACAGCAGTGATAAAGACATTGGGGCTAAAAAAGGCAATTGACCTCAAAAAGGAAAAAGAAGGATATACCTCTTTTGCAGCATGTAATTGTTTGCTTTTGTGCTGAACTCTAATTCTGCCATTTTTTATAGATCAAGGTGATGACAAGATTGAGGCATTTATTTTCATTCATTTACAGACTATTAGTTATGCAATTTTGAGGGTTTGGGTGTTTTGGGGTTGTTTTGAGTGGTCGCTCACATTTTTCTCTCAAAGCCTGCATAATTTAAGGGTTAACTTTGAATAGTTTGTTGCTGATAAAAAAGTAGTAAGTAGAGTGAAAAAAAATTCAAGTAAAGCCTGCAGAGAACCCCAGGTGCAAAATTATTCCTGCATTTAGTGGGTAGGATTTTAGCAAAGCATTTTAAATATGAATTAGGTAATTTTTTTACCTTGGTTTCACACTTACATGTGATAGACAAGTTAAGTGGCTTGGTGAAATGTTGCATTTCTGTACCAGAGGCACTGGCTGCATTCTTTGGTAAGTGTTAGTTTGATTGGCATTTCTTGGAGTGTGGTGATGCAAAATAATCAACTGTCTCTTGCTTTTTGTATGAATTGCCATCTTTGTCATGACACACAAGCTGCTGATCCTTGTGCTTTTAAACTGGGGTCACATTTCTTCTTTCCATCAGAAAATCTTAGTTTGGCCATTAGAGAGAGAGGTTTTGGCAAAGGAGAAAGGTATTTGCAAAGAAATGAATCTTAATTGCTGCATAACAAACAACAGCAACAGAAACAAAAATACAAGAGGGTAAAAGTATGCCATGCAGAATGATGCTTTGGCATTACATATATCTTTATATTTAATCTCTGTTAACCTCTAGATGTTCCCTGTAAAGTGCTAGATGGTTCTCAATCTCTGGTTGTGGTTCATTTCAGTAGCCATTGCAGAACTCTGTTTTTCAGATGTGACTTCTAAAGAGTTGCTCAAAACTACATTGCTGTTTAACAATCCAGTCTGTGTCTCCAGGAACTGCTTTTGCTGCAAAAAACAGTATAACAGAACTTCAAGACAGAGTTGGTGCTCATGTATGATTAATTTGATCCAGAAATGCAGAGCAGCCTGTCTTAAGTGGTTGCTCATGGTGTCGAGACTAGGGAGCACTGCAATATCCAGGAACAGTACTATTGTAATCTTGTGTTCATCAATGAGGAAACAGGCTCCATGTGCGCCCTCCACAGTGCAAACAAGTGTTCTGTTGTCCTCTGGGGGTTTTGTTATATGTGTGGGAGCAAAGGTCCTTAATTCATGCACCTGAGAAAGATGCAGAGATGTAGTGAGCATATGATTCCCTCTGGTGAATTGTCTCTCCATCGTTCTGTCATTCAGCTGTCCCTTTTTCCATACATATTCCTATTGCCTTGAATTTCTCACATGCCGGGTTCACCCTTTCACCAAAGGATAACACTTTCTATCTTTTTGTGTGTATTTCTGTTGAAGCACTTAGAGCTGGGATGCAAAGGCTTAGATCTTTAGACTTAGATCTTTCCAGGTTACATGCTTATGGGCTTTTGTTTCATTGGTTGGTTTGGACTTTTGTCCAAATGGATGCAATTACACAAGGAAGTATTATTGGGGTTGTTTCTGATTTATGTCTACTCTGCTTCAGGAACACAACAGGAAAGCATGGTCTCCCTTGCATCTTTACGTTTCAATTTGTTTGTTCTCTCACATGTCATTTTGCCATCTTTATGTATGGCATAAAGGCCTTCCTTCCCAACAGGCCTGTTCCTTCCTTCCAAGAGCTCCTGTGCTCAGACTCCTGTTCCCATTTCCTTATCTTATTTCTTGTGGGATGTCTGAAGAGTTATTTTCAAGAAACAATCTTTAAAGTATTTTTTGGAAGAATATCAATGTATAATAACATATAAAATAAAAATACTTTACTTGTAAGATTTTAGGGATTCAGAAATAAGACTTATAATACCAGGCTGAAAACTTGATCCTGTAGGACAACAAAAACTAGTCACTGCCAATATTTCAGAGTTTATTGTATTATTACTGCTTCTGATTTATGCACATCAAATGGAAATATTTGAGTCACTGCAAATGAAAATATTTGCATTAGCAATTAATCTGCAAGTATAATAAAATTAACATTTAGTTCTAAGATTCTTCTTTTTGTGTTTATTTTAAAATTTAAAAATAAAATCTATGAATACAATATTTAGAAAAACTGAGACTAAGACTGTTTTCTTAAAGCTTTTCTGCTGCTCACCACTGACCTTTATTAATTTTTCGTGGTGATTTGTATATTTCAGCCACATGAATGAATGAATGAAGAGTGTTGCTCTGCTTTAACCAGAAGGTTTTTATCTCTGAGGACTTCCCAGCTCTTGGCAGGTCACATGTTCTTTTGAACATATTGTCAGAGACTGAAAATAGTTCATGCCTCAAACATTGATATAAAGTTTTACTCGTTATAAAGAAGTTACAACCAAAGAAGCCTCCCTGAAGACTAGGACTTTGGACTGAAAGTCAAACTGCTGATTAGATAAACGGGAACCTAATGCTGTTTCATCTCAGGCTGAGGGAAAGGTATGCATTCAAAAAAGGCCAAAGCCACCAGCTGCACTGAGAATCATCCCTAGCTGAGATTGGGGTAGGGGGAGAGCACAGCTCACAGAAGCCAGGTTTACAGAGACTCCCCCCAAGTGGGGCAGGGAGGAGATTTCAGGTGTGTAGTGTAACCTCTGGTCATTGGCACTGAACACCCATCCTCCTTACACAAACTGGCCCAGCTATGAACCCCCAACTTCACAGGCCACCTCCACAGGACTTTCACGTGAAAGGCAGCTGAGGGGGAGTCATAATCCATCAAAGACCCCTCAAGGTGCTCCCCAGAGACTTTGCACCACAGACTGCACGTGATGTAACAGATCCAAAGTGCTGCCAGACACTGCCCCCCCTCCCCCAGGGGGACATGCCAGGACATTGCCACCTGGCCTGAGGGTATATTAACCCATCGGATTTTACACTTCTTGGGAGGACCATCACCACCAAGAAGACCAGCTGGAGAGGATCAATGTAGCATCATTAGGATTCACGGCCTGGTAATATTTGCGTTATTCTGTCTCTGTCACCCTTTTCCGTCTCTCCCACCTATTTTCTACTTCTTTATCTTTGTGTCTCTCTCTCTCTCTCTCTCTCTCTCTCTCTCTCTCTCTCTCTCTTTCTCTCATATTTACTATCAAATAAAACTCATACTATTGACTGGCATATGGTCTCGTTTGCACCTTAATTTGGGCAGAGGCATTTCTAAGAACCTTAATAACTGGATCACAACACATATGAATACCAGTATTAGGTTGTTGTTGGAAGATGCTCAGTGCCTGGAAGGTACTCAGTTGAAGACATACAGTTACAAATTGCTGAACATCCAGATTCAAGAAAGATTTCATACTATAAGCAAAAGTGGTTTGGCAGTCTTGCTATCGCCCAGCAAACAGGAAAATGCTGTAAACAAACAAACAAACAAATCTGATGTTTTCTTGCAGTAAACCCTATGCAGAAAAGTGAGGGATGTATAAGGAGACAGTGAAGACATGTAAGCAGAAATCAGAGGAGCCTGGTGTCTACTTATGGGGATTACAAGAATGCATTGTATCACAACTCATATACTCATGCCTTTATTCTGATGTTCCTCCCATAAGCTTGCTCAGAGCCTTGTCATGAGAGGAGCATCCCTCACATAGGACCTCTTGGCTTTTGATACTACTGGAGTATAACACAGGTGTGACTTGGTAAAGAGTGATTCTTCTCTACTCATATCATTTTCTAAGTCCCTAAAGTCTCTTGAGGTCTTTTTATGTCTGAGGAGAACAAGGGAAATAGGGAAGCTGTAACTCCAGAGCCATGCATAGGTCCAGTTCAGTAAAGTGAGTCCAGTGCCAACTCCCAGACTGTTGAAATAGCTCTTGGGGGTGACCAGCAGGTGACCACACTGAGACAAGGGTTCATAGCAATGAGCAGGAGACCTGATGTGACTGAGAGGCAGCTGAGCCCACTCTTGACAGCTCAGTTTCAGCCGCATTCCCTGGCCCAGCTGCTGGACAATCACAGAGATTACAAAAGTCTATTGTCACCTCCTGCCTTGGATCTCCCTTTGGATTTGGCAATTTGTTAACTTTTCCAGATAGTAAGATGGTAATCTGAAATTGATGGAGCTGAAGGGCTGTTGTTGGGTGTGTTGACCATGACCTGCAGTGATGCTGGGGTTATGGGCAGAAGAGCTCTGTCATGAGAGCTGACTTAACTGGAGAAGTTTTTATAAATCTCATGACCAGGATAATGACAAAAAAAAAATTTTACGGCATTTTTAATTGTTGATGTGCTTTTGTATTGGTTTTGGTATTTTTCCATGACAATTTATATTTGTGTTAAAGCACATTTTTACATAGTGCTATCAGTACCCTTGGTATCAGATGAAACAGGAATGAAAAGAAAAAGTCTCTTCCTTACACTGGAAACATGGCATTATTAATTCATTCTAATGACAGGGAGATCAATTGCAGAATACTGATTTTTACCATCCACAAGCAAGGGGACAAACACAATAAGAAAGAGTCAAGGATAATGTATAATCAAAGGTACTTTGTTGGTTTAGTTGACAAATGTAATTTGATTTAAATTATTCATGGCAGTACTGCACTTAGTAGTAGTTTCATAAGCACTCTGTAATATGATTTGTAAAAATAGAACTCTACATTGCAATTAAAACCAATTGTACTAAATGTGATACTTCATGTACATGCAGTGATATATATGTACCTCTAATACAAAAAACACTGCCTGTAGAATGTTGCAGTATACTGTGCAGTTTAAATTTCTGTTTTCCATATTTTGCAATTTTTACAGAACATTTCTGCCATATGCCAGCATTATTTTTGCTTTCCTTTGTTTTGCCTACCTTAAAACTTACAGTGAAGCCATAAAATCCTTTTAAGGGCTCTTTACAGATGAGGCTAAGTAACTTTGGAGCACATTTTCTGTCTGCTTTAGCTGTTTCTAAGTGACTAAAGAGGCTTCAACATCTTACCTTTTTTTCATCAGGTGCGATGGCAATAGCAACTAATAAATGTGAATTAAAATCTGTCAAATACAATGAATAATATACAAAACTATGTGTGCATAAACACTAAATTTGCATTTATGCCAGATAATTGAACTGGGAGGTGCCCTGGACTTTAAAAAAAAAGGAGGTATTTAGGTGTAAGTAACTTAATATAACTACAAAAAGCAGGACTCCAATGGCCACTGAGAAGCCATGTGCCAATGATAATAAACTGGGGAAATAGTTTCATTCTAGGCAGCATACTTGTTGTGGAAGTTAATGCTCATTACAGCACTGCTACATACCATGCAATCTGATAGTTCTTGCTCCTTTCTAATCTTATTTCATTTACCCTGAGCCACAGATGTTTCTTTTTTCCTTGGGTATAATCTGGGGAATCTCACATTTTGTTCAGAATTGCTGTTTTAAAAACATAGAAAGTATACTAATAACAGCATTTTTTTTCTTCCTCTAATATAGTGAAAGACTAAAATCTGTAGCTTTTTTTTTTGCACATGAGAAGCGGATATAAAAAATAATAATTGTAAAATTTCTAGTTACGGTTGTTTATGAAACAGGGTCTAGGACTTGGAACAATGTAGAGGCATTGCTGTAATTTATGACGTGGCAGCTGGGAGCTAGGAGGGTGTATTTATTTGCCTATAGAACCCTAAATTGCAATCATTACCAAAATAAGACTAAATTTTTTTTCTGCAGCATTTTTATATAGGTACGAGTACTTTCTGGTGAATTAATAACGGTGGAATTCTTAGAAATTATTTAGATACAAATCTCTTGTAGGAACCTAGGTGAGACTGACCAATGAACAATTACGTTTTACATAAATGATATTGCAGGTGCTGCCTTTCAGAGATATTTTCATGTCTAAAAGTGCTGCTGATTGAGCTCTGTGGGACAAAAATAAGAATTACTTGAAAATCAATAGAGAACATAGGGAATACAGTATTTCCAAGAACTGACTAAAGAAAAAATAAATTTTTGCGCAGCTATCTGTGGTAGTGTGCCGGCCTGGCCTGGCCACTCACCGCTCTGCATTCCACTTATCCCTCCCCTGTTCGCCCAGGACTGGCCAGGTGTCACAGGCTCGTCATTTGTCTATTGGCTGGCC
Organism: Orthonyx spaldingii; assembly: GCA_013397795.1. NCBI lineage: Eukaryota > Metazoa > Chordata > Aves > Passeriformes > Orthonychidae > Orthonyx > Orthonyx spaldingii. The sequence goes on from VZTJ01006499.1 coordinate 68,247, forward strand.
TCTCGCCCTGCCCACCAGGGAGAGAGGGATAAAGGAGGGAGGCGAGAAAGGGAGGCGATCAGTCTGGTCACGTTGTCCACTACATATCTGGTTATCGGTTTTGCCCTCCATGAGGGAGATTAAAGGACTCTGATAAATGCAACTGGTACGTCTGTCTTGCCTGCACGGAGCAGCCACCGCCCGGCCCGGGACCGGAGCTCCCAAGTAAGGAGCTACTGGGGCTGGACTCGGTGGCCTGGAGAAGCCCATTGAGGAAACAGGAAAGCTACAGCTATCCTTTACACCTCTAGGGAGATCAAACATATTTTCAAAGTAATAAAAAACAATATTGGAAGACTGTACATTTGGCACTTAAAAATCTAAGTTCTAATGCAAATTCACTACAGGAGATTTTTTTCCATTTCCTGACAAAACAGAAAATATGCTCTAGAGTGTTTTGATAAAAAGTCCTTATTCTGGGAAAATCAAAGCACAAGAATCTGGGGACAAAGAATACTGTATGGTGTAAAGAATTTGTTGAAAAGGAAATCCAGACCAATCTGACTAATTTGTCCCCTTGATCTATATCGCGTTCCAACAGGGCATGAACAGCAAGGAGTTCTTTTATAATGGATGGTCGGGAACAGAATTAAGCCAAGCGAGGCAGACGTTGTATCTGAAAATCGTTTATTTGTAACTCAAACGAAAAGAAAAGGGAGTTGCCCAAACGAGAGAGGGCGGAAAGGACAGAAAAGAAGGTAGGAAGCTGGAAAAGGAATTGGGGGGAGAGAGAGAGAGAGGGGTACAGAGGGAAAAAGGGCGTTACCACCAGCGAGGCAGCAGAGCGCTGTCGCTGTGCAGGCGGCAGGGGTGCTGTGCCGGCTGTCCGCCTGAGGCCGGCGGGGTGTCAGCGGGCCTGCGCAGCTCTCGGACAGGCGCGGCCTCACTGGCCTGGCTTCACAGGCGCGGCTCCCGCGACGAAGGTACCGGACACGCGGTGGGCAGGCGCTCGGAGCGGGGATGCAGGACACTGCACAGGGTTGCGGCGAGGCTGGCGGCAAGCGGCCGGACCCGGGCGGCAGGACAGCAGCGAGGGCAGGAGAGCCGGAGTCAGGCTGGGGTCAGGCAAAGGAGGGAGCGAGCCAGCTAAAAAGGAGCGGCGGGCACTGGTGAGCTGCAGCGGGGGAGCCCCGGCAATCAGCGAGTCTCGGGGGAAAAGCCTCCCAAAGGCAAGGTTGGATAAGCCGATAGCAGAGCGTGCGAACTTACGGCGCAGTGGGGTTTTATACCCCCCGGCCCCTCCCAAGCTGTGCCTGCTGACAGGCAGCATTGGTCAAGTCCAAACGTTCTTCTGCTGCCCGTTGGCGGAGACCTTTCCACAGTGTCTCCTACCCACTGCCTGGTGCAAGGTGTTGCCAGGCGAAGTCTGCCCAGAGACCGGGCTTTCCCCCACTCCTGGCTGCCCCCCGGCAAGTGCCAGTGTTCACTCCCTCCCCCCCTCATGTCTCTGACAGCCCTGGCAGACAGTGTTGAGGCAAACTAAAATGGCAGAGTTGGCTCTTCACAATCTATATCATCAAAATTTCACAGATGTTCACTGCACCATAGGTAGCACTGAAATAACTCCCAGTGTGCTTTTGTAGTTGCCTCAGAGTAGAGGCAAGCCACCTTTATTGCTAATCAACACATCTAAGGCTTGGAAATAGTAAAGAAAGCTGCTAAATCAAACACTTAGCTAGAGAACAGGCAAAGAAAACAAAGTAAAAGAATCCAATTATTTTATATTTGTTTTGCTAAATGGTTTCTTTGTCGAGGACTGTGGCGAAGAAACCTTTCTTTCTTTTCCCTGCTTTTTAAACTTGTTTGTCTCTGTTCTGTAAGCCTGGGAGCAGACAGTACCATATGATAAACTATGAATTGCTGCTGATATTTCTGCCAACAATCTCCTCCTACAAACACCAACGAAGAGGAGCCTAGGCTTTGTTTTCATATGATGTAAAATAAAAGCAGTAATTTAAAGAGTATCCAAAATTTTTCTGATTGTCTTGTAGTCAGTAATTGTTCAGTTTCTTTACCTTGAAAACTGATCCTCCAGCTGAGGAAAACATCCCCTTTCTTACCCTCCCAAAATTCTTTGGAATTTGTATACTCAAAACCACAGCTGCAGAAGTAGTTCAAAGAGCAGAAGTGCTACAGCCCTCAGGTTTTCTGTAATTGCTGAACTTTTGGATTCTGCAATGTGCCCAAAATACCCAACAAGCCCCCAAAGAATATAGAGGATTCTCCACACCTCTCAGTAAGGACTCTGCTCACTTCAGTATCTCCTCTTTGGACCATCAGTGTATACTGGGGAGGAAAAGCACACAGAGAAGCTACAAAGACAGTTGAAATCCCTTACACGCCAAGGTTTTACTCTTCAGGTTTGTTGCAGTGCAAAATTTGGGATTTATAGAAGCAGTTAATCTCATGGGAATATGAAGATTTGGACAGTTTGATTAAGAGCACCTTAATTGAATGAAGCTGCAGTGAGTTTTGGGCAGGCAGGTGAGTAGTCTGGGGTGGGCAGCAAACAGGTCTGGAGGCAGGACTGGCAGCTGGAAACCAAGGTCTGCCTACACTATCTGTGTCACCAGCACTACTGGAAACCTCATGGGAAAACCTCCTCACTCAATCTGTACAGCACAGATCTTTTCTTATCCACTGAGCTCCTCCTTTATTACCCCACTTGTAGCTTCGGTGTTTCGTCTATTGGCTCCTTCGGGCCACTGAATCCAGCCTCAGTAGCTCCTTATCCTGGGAGCTCTGATCCTGGGCGGGATGGCGGCAGCTGCTCGCTGGTAGAAACAGACGTACCAGTTGTGTTTATATCAACGTTCCTTTATTCTCCCTCATGGAGGGAAGAGAGGAGAACAAGTTGTGTGGTGGAGAACGTGGCAAGACTGGCCAAGCCCACCTCTCGCCCAGGTCTTTTATGCCCTCTGTCGGTGGAAGGCAAGGCGAGAGACAAGCCAATAGGCAGATGACTGGCCGTGACATCTGGCCAGTCCTGGGTGAACAGGGGAGGGACAGGTGGAAATGCAGAGCTGTGAGTGGCCAGGCCACCAGGGTATTCCCAGTGGCCTGCACACTGCCACACCCACTCTTTAGACTCTGAAGGGCCTGACTCTTGCATTTTTTTGGTGTTACTGAAAATGACCAAATGAGAGAAATGAGGTCTTGTGAAAGTGGTACAGTGTAAAAGATAGACTGTAAGGCACTATTTTCCTTCAAAAATGACTGCTCAACAATATGCAACTATTTTAAGGCTTATCTTATCCTATTTATCTCTGAGAAAAATAAAATACGATTTTAGATAAATGATTAAATGTTTTCAGAGTTATTTCACAGGCTATTAGAGATATGTGCATAAGGAAAAAATAAGATGTCACAGATGTGTGACTATTCTTAGATCTGTACCAAAACCTTACTTTTGTTGTGGATTTTTTTTTCTCTGAGTCTGTACTTCTCAGCCTCCAGGATATGCAGATATTTCTGCACCAAGATGGTAAGGAATCTAATTGGTGCAAACTGTGTCTGCAGGCCAATCTACATAGAGATTGTTTTAGTTATATACTCACATTTAACTTTCTCTTTATGCACAGGTTCCCCAGAATGGTTCTTCTTGTCACACCACGGTTCCACCAGAATTTCTTCATGCTGTAACTGAAGTTGCTGCTAGTCATTAAGATGAATCCAAGTTTCATTTGCCTCTCTCTAATTTGGAATTTCTGATGTCCTTGAAGTGTAGCTAGGTGGGTCATCTCACAGAATATAAACAAAAAATATTTATGGGTGTAACAGTGCTTACTAAAATGGGATTGTCTATTATCAGTACCATATTTCCTGCACTAATTATGCATTTCTCATAAATCTATAGCTTGACAGCTGTGCCTTACGCCTCGTATTGTGTGGATTAAAACTATCTGCACTTGACATTGGAGGCAGAAGAGGCTGATTATTTTACAGGATCAGACCTTATATTATTCAAGCTGCAGCTTGAATGTGGTTTTTCTCTGTGGGTCAGCAACAAATGCAGGTGAATATGATAGGGCTTAAATAAAGCCATTGGAAAGAAATTATGTCAACATATACAACACATTTAGCATTATACGGCTTCTCCCATTGGGGAATCAAAGTGAGACTTTGGCTACGTAAAACATGTCTTACAGGTTTTACATGGTTCTATTTCAGTGAAACACTAATTTTACTTTTGGCTATAACTCTGTGATTGAAGGTGATGTCAAAAGACTGGCTTAATGTCCAATATTAGATGTTTGCTTAAATACTTTGCTGAATTGGGAAATGGATGTCCCTTAGACATTCTGCAGAGCTTCTGAATCCCAAAATAGCCCTAGTTAAATCTACTCACTCACAAAGACAATTTTTAATACTGTACACTATACAGCATTAGACTTGACATTTTTATATATGCATTATTGCTGAGATACAGTTGCTGTGGGAAGTATAATTTAGAATTTTCCAACCCTTGCACAATCAAAAATCCCTGTCACAGCATTACACTGATATGTTTACAGTAATATTTCCTTATTTTATTTATCTAAGAGTTGTATTATATATCACGTTATAGTGGTCCATAAAAAGTGCCTAATGAACCCTATCCATGTTACCCAATTATTTGTGTTTTTATGGTGAGGGATGAATGTCACCTTTAATGATCACATGCCTAATGAAATTGTTTAATTTATGTTTTATTGATGTTATTATTTCATTCATTTCTGAATAAAAGTAAAAAAACCAACAATATTTGCTCATAGCAATACTTTTAAGCAAAATATTAAAGTAGTTAATTTCTTTTCAGAGTTTGCTTGATCATTTAAGGAGGTACTTTCTGTCTTTTTACTCTGCATAGCGAGGAAATGGGGCTGTTCAGATTTAACAGAAACAAGTCTGCATCCATCACATCTTAGAATACCTTTCAGACATATGGCATGCTGCATAAATAATTGATTTCATCAGGGTTTATGTCAGGGTACAACACAAACAGTTAAGGTACATTTGGCTTGAACTAACAGATGTGCATGAAAACAAATGGTATTACATAAATAGGTGTATTTTTTCATATCCTTTTGACATTGCCATTGACTTTCCTATGAGAGAAATTAGATCAATCAGGGCATTAGATGTCTGATAACAATTTAAAACATTTGAATTTTGTCACAAACAGACTTCTATCAAACAGAGATTTAATAAGTGGCAGAGAACAAAATGAATGTCCTTGAGAAATGGTGGTGCTGACTGATAATCATAGCACTACCAGACCTTCTTGGAGCTGCCGACAGGCTTAGTCTGGTGCGGTCTTTACTCATCAGCCTCCTTTGCTTGGTGCCTGCCTTGGCAAATGCTTAAGAGATGTTCCAAGCATCCAAGTAGCTCTAAGGCTTCACAATGCACATGTCCCTTCACCAAGACAAAACCGAGAAGAGTCTGGCTGGGTGGAGGAAAAAACAAAGGAGAAGCCAGCATAGAGAGGAGAAAACACTGAGACCAAAAGCTGCTGCAGAAATTCTCTCCCTGCTTGTTTGACTTGTGGTCTGAACAGCAATGCCATCACTCTCTCTGTAGAGCCTCCTACTATGATTTATCTTCTCAAAGGAGAAATGCCTGGCAGTAGGGACATCCCGGCCCCTTGGTACCCTTTTCACCTGCAATATGTATTGATGTATTTAATTTATCTTGATGCTTCTTCTTGCCTGCTGCTAAGAGGAGGCAAGTTACTCTCCTGCAGTTGGGAGTTGTGAGACTTCATTGCCATCCCCATTCATGGCTGGGAGCAAGAACACAGCTGTGACTATGGACGCAGTGAAAGGCCAGATACTGCCCTTTGTCATGGCAATGCAGGGCACTAGACTGGGCAACCTGGGAAGGACAACCTGCCTGGTTGTCACTGAGGGAATAGGTGCAAGCCTATCAGTCTGGGTGTCTCACAGTGTTGAGCTTTAAGTTACAGAAATTCAGACATGGAAATATATGTTACTGATTAAAAAAGCTGTGGTAGAGTCTGAATTATACTCACCTCCAGTATAAAAAATGAACCATTTCAGTTTTATTTCTGTCTCATTTTTTCTCCTTTTGACCAAAGAGGAAGTTTCAAAATATTCATAAAATATGTATGATTAGAGATGAACCTTATATTTTGGGGCAAAGCAACCTGCTCAATAAATTCATGAGAGAGAGATTTTAGCTAGAAATTTCAAGTTCCACAAGCAACATATTCTGATTAGTTTTGAGTATGATAAAAATAATTGTATGTGAGATGAAGTTTGTAGGATACAACTATTTCTACCATTTACCCCTCCCCCTCCAAAAATATCAGTAGTATGTGTTGAAAAAACCAGCAGAAATCATCTCCAAGTTCATCCTTTCTATATGTAATTGAAACTTTCAAGGGCTAAATTGTCAAAAAAATAGTTATTTATAAGAGTCTTTAAAGAAAAACTGGCTAGGTTTAGAATGATTTTCTTTCCAAAATGCTCATTGCAGAAACCTTGCAATAATACCTGGAGTAATTTAAAGTATGTACTTCTGTCATAGAGTTCTGTATAATTTATATAACTTAACAATAGTGACTAACCATATCAATTCTCCTTGGCTTTGGGCTTCTGAAAACCTTGTGTGAGTTCATAAAACCATGAAACCATAGAATGCTTTAGTTTAGAAGAAACATTAAAGATTACATGGTTCCAACCCCCTTCTGCGAGCAGGGACACCTTCAACTAGACCAGATTGTTCAGAACCCCATCAAACCTGACCTTGAACACTTTCAGGGATGGGGCATCCACAGTTTCTCTGGGCAACCTGCTCCAGCTGATGTCTGGGTGGTTGAAGTCCGCCAGCCAAGAGCCTACAAGCACAGTGCCTGCAGTTGGTGAAGCAGGAAATTCATCACCAAAGAATGGGTATTATGTAAGGCAGTGTGTCAAATAGCAGGAAATCACACAGCTGTGGAGCCTTCTTCCTTTTTCAGAGTCATGGCAGGATAGAGCCATGGAGATGGAAAGGGACCTTGGATCACACGCCATCTTGATTTGAACATCTCTGAGGATGGAGATTCCATAAACTCTCTGGAGCCTGCCTCATTGCTCTGTACCCACTGCAGCCCCCTCATGAGGTTGTGTACAAGAGCAGCATCCCCCATCTCTGTCCTTGTCCTCATCTTCTTCACCTGCTAATCGCCAGGCTGAACCAGCCCAGCACCCTCTGCCTTCTCTTCTACATGCTCTGCTCCAGCTCCCCAGCCATTGTGGGGACCTTCCAGTAGGTTGTGTCCTGAACATCAGGCTTTGTCTTGTGCCAGGATCACAGACCCAGGCCCTGAGCTGCCAGTATGGTCTCACTGATGCTGAGCTGAAGGACAAGATAGGGAAATCCTTGCTGCTGCTGTGGCTGAGCAAAGAGACTCCACCTTTGGCATTCCTTGCTACAAAGGATCCTTGGAGACTCTTTCTACCCACTAGAATTCCTCAGTCTTTTGTAAAAGCTTATTTTAGTACTTCTTCCACAACTCATGTTGATCCGTAACATTATTCTCTACATGCAGGATGTATGCACACTCATATGTATGTACCTTACTGAACCTAAGGTGGCTCATTGCCATCAACCAATTTCTCAGTTTTTCAGAGATCCTCCTGAATGGCTGCACTGCTCTTCAGCTTATTGGCTGTTCCCCCCAGCCCCATTCTTCCCATCACCAGTTTGATATCAGCTGCAAACTTGTTAAAAGTGCACTCTGTGCTACAATCTAGGTTGTCTATAAAAACATATTATAGTTTTGCCTCTAGTCCCTTGCTGGGTGCCACTAGCCACAAATAACCAATAGTATTATTGACACATCTCTTTGAGCCCCAGAGTCCAACCTATTTTCCACCCAATTTCTCATTTGCTTATCAGGCCATATCCTGCCACTTTGTCTACAGTGTTGCTAACAGAAATCATGTCATCTCGCTAAAGCCAAGGTGGGCACCACTTCCTTGTCCACAGCACCAGTCACATCATCACAAAAAGCAATCAGCTCGGTCAGGCTGAATTTGTCCCTGATAGTTCTATGCTGGCTATTCCCAGTCAACTTTTGGTCTTTCACGTGCCTGAAGGAAGCTAGTTTCAGCTTTTATTGCTGAATTAATACCCTGGTGATGAGCTCCTCTTGGAAGATGCAGACAGAAGTTTGACAGATGGTTGTCCTCCAAACCATTTTCTTGCATTTCAGAAGCTGGGTCCCACTGGGGAAAATTCAGAACTGTCCTAAGTAGTAATTATCCTCCAAATTTATTTATAATATACTATATTATTCCCAGCAATTACCATACATTCTCAGCTGTTGAGAGTGTACACTCTATGTGAAGCTTTACTGCAATGGCAGACTAAGGAAGTTAGGAAACATAATCTAGTAGTCTATCCTGATTTTTATTTCTGTGAAAATATGAAATGTAAGGTATTCAAATAACTCAGTAACAGAAGTTATCCAAATAAGTAAAATAAGGGAGTAATAGCCAAATGAAGAGATAAATTTCTGTATCTTGAGGCTATAAATCCTAACTATTCTTGGAGTAGGAGACATATGTTGCTGGATTACATTTCATGTAACATTTACATGTAATGTTCTCTCAAGTGTCTCTCAAGGATTGTACTAAGAACCAATCAGCAGAAAAAGTGAGAATAGAATATGTTGTATTGTATATTAAGACAAAAGTCAACCCAGAGATCCAATCCTATAGGATTTCTAAATGGTCTGGGCAGGCAGATGTTACTACTCCTGTGTTACTGAATGAACTAGGCTGCTTGTCTGTGAGGTATTGATAACATCCCTGAGCACTGCATTAGCCTCACCAGCCTAAAGGAGAAATGTGAAATGTAGATTCATATCCTGAACTAAAATAAGACCTTTTAATGGAGATTTGATTCTTCTGCTAAAATCAGTGTAGTTGATAAGAGTTTCCATTTATTCCTGTGTGTCTCCTTACCTGACTCTACATTTATGTTGTCATAAGTTGCTAAGGGACCAGTGGAGCTGAGTTGCTTATGTGCACTTGATATTCACCCCCAGTATGCCTTATTGTGGTGTTCTTAAAACTGAGATGTTGCAGGCCATAATATCAGTCTAGCACTGGGTTTTTATCACTCTTTTCTTTGGAGCATCAAATGCATGTGAGTGTGGAGCTTGGAATCCTTCTCACTGCCATTTATCTATGGGGCACTCTGGAAAGCCTCTTTGCAAGACCAGGTGAGTAAAATATTTTAATATCATGACTTAAATAATATGTGGTGATAGCTCTGCACTACTCCCTTCATGATCAGGGCAGGCTCAAAAGCAGAGAAAGCTCAAAGCAGACCGATAATATGTGCTGAGTCATATAATCACCCAAGAACAGAAGCTTCTTGTGATATAAGAAGAGCTGAAGGAGTTATTTAGTCCTATGCCCTGTATAAAGCAGAGTTAATGAGAACAGGTTGCTCAGAACCATATTGAGTTGAGTCTCGAACATCTCTATAGATAGAGACACACACGACCTCTCTGAGCCACTGATTGTCCACTGTCAGGAAGAAAAAGTGTTCATAACGTTAAACCAGAATTTCCTGTGTTTGAAATTGTTCTTGTTGCTTCCTGTCCTTCCACCTTCAACATGACAGCGAGTTTCTCCCATTCCCCTTATCTTCTCCAGGCCAAACTACCCCAGCAACCTCTATTTCCCTTCTCCATCCTTTCCTATAGCCCTGACTGTGCTGAGGACCCTGCATTGGACTCATTACTATGCATCAGCACCTATCCTGCACTGTGAGGCCAAATCTGAACCCTGCATTCTCTGTGCAGTTTCGGTGGTGCTGAAAATTGGAGCTGCGTATTGAAGCATCCCAAAATGCATGAAGCCACCACAAAACATGCCTCTTGCATGCAGCCCTTAATCAGGCAAATTAGACAAAGTTTGGGAAAGATTTGTCAGCCTGATAAAGGTCTTTGTGATCCCTCTGTTATTTTTGAACTACAAAGATTTAGAACCAGAAGTTTAGTCCACTTAGGGAAGGGAAAGGACATGCTCTTCAACAAAAAGTGTTGTGTCACATCTCTGTGAAGTAAGGTTTGCTGAGGATTTTATATCTGTGTTAGAACTCCTCCTTTTAACAGACCTCTGAGCTCAGTTATTCTAAATTACAGAGCTGCAATGCAACTTTGATATCTGACAGGTCATGAAGATGCTTTGCTGGTCTGACTTTTAGTGTTCATGGAACATAAGTTGATGAGAACTGATACCTCTAGTCCAAAGTTCACAACTGTAAGAAACTGTATCCTTATATGTAGATAAAAAATTATTTTAATAGGCTTGCTGGCACCTAGGTGTCATTTTTTTCCCCTTGCTGAATATAAAACTGGATGATATAGATATTTTAGATGGATGTGCTGTGAGCAAAATAGTCTGTCCCAAAAAGAGCAGGATTCTCAGTTATGATTTTTCCACTACCAGGTAGGCCAAAATGAGTAGGCAGATTAAATTTTCTGCAAGAATTTTGAAATTAAATTAACAGAACACTCCATTTATGGCAGAACATGTGTACCTATATTATGCAGAGACTCAGAGCACATAGTTTGTCAACTAATTACACATTAGTAGATCTAGATTATACATTTGGCTTCCCAGGCTCCTAACTCAGTGTTATGCATTCATTGAACCATTTCCTTTGTTGCTTTTTTATTGAATATGTTCCACTCATCTCAACAGGGAGGAGACCTAAAGTTGTTTACCTTTCTTTATACAGGAAAGAATGGGAGAATAGTTGAATCTGCTTTCTTAGTATGGTCAACTATCAAACCCCTCTAATGCTAATAATCTAAAAAAATGCAAAAATCTTTATTGTCCACTCATATATTCTGTACCTATATATGGGCAGCCCATTGTCAATATATAGAGGAATAAACAAATTTATTTTTCTGTTCGCACTTCTGTGTGCTTTGGATAAATCACAGAGATCCAGGACATGTCCAGAATACTGCTTCCCTTGACCTCAGTGGACATAATTTCTTTAGCTGCTTGTAAACTGATCTAACACTGGCAAAATCATTAATGAATGAGATATTTTCATGAAAGGCCTTATATTATTTTAATCTTACAATTTGTTAGCTTGGATCTGCTTGAATGGAGACTTGTTTATTCTTGAAGAAGTAAGTATACAGAAGGTAGACACTTGTGGAGTGATGTTATCTGTCAACATGTTAGCACAGAAATATTTGACTGTCACTATATTTAATTTTTAATACTGGTTACTGTTAACTGTTCTAGATTCTCAAAATGTCACCAAAAATATCCTGTCATTTACTGAATGGCTTCTACAGAGCATCTTGGAAATGTGTTCCAAGACAGGGCAAATATGCTGTCATGGAGACTTCAACCATGGAGGTGTAGTGCTGGCCATAGAGCCATTTCGAGTTGATGGGGTCAAGGTGAGCCTGGTTCTGGGCACTGCAGACCAATCTGCAAACCCTCACATGCTCATTCACTGACCCCCACACACCCCCCCACCCCAAAACACATTAGGCAAGAAACCCCAAAGACTTTTGGGTATTGTTTCTGATGCATGCCTTTTAACCTGTGAATGGCACAGGGTTACATTTTTTTAAACATCCATTTAAACTTGTTGTGTCAGAAATAAGGACAATCTCCAGTCCAGGATCGAAAGCAAAAGTAAGTTTATTAACAAAAATTATTGTCCAAAAAAAAGGAAAAAGAAAAACCCAGGTTACCAAGATCGGAGACCCTAGGCGTCCAAGATTGGCATAAGCCCCAGTGGCAGGGGACTGCAGTGTTGGAGCTGTGCTTTAGATGGAAAATTAGAGGCCTTCCTCCAACACCGGGCTTTCTCCAGGCTAGTCCAAGGAGAAAATGGCAGCTCCTGTCCAGAGACAGGGCTTTTTATGGCCTGCTATCCCCGCCCAGGAACGCCCCTGCCTGCCCCCTGTCCAGCCCCCATGGCCCTTGACGATTGGTAGGTTTAAATGGTGAGGTCACTCCTGCCCACCAATGGCTGAGTCGTTGTCTAGGGGGTAGCTTTCTGGCGGGAAGGAGCCTCATTAGTATTCATGGTTGCCATGGAGTCAAGTGGCAGAGGGACAGTGAAGTTACTATTTTTAGAAACTGGCAGTTAGGGATCTTAGTTAAACTGGGGGAGCCCCAAACCTTTTCCAAAGTAAAACACATTTAAAACATACATTTAACACCTTAAATAAGTACAAAAAAGACATTTTCCAACCAAAAAGAACACTTATATACAGGGAACGTACAAAACAATTATCATTTTCAACTTATTCCAAGGGAAAACCAAAAGGCATAACTTAAATCATTATTAGGGAATTGGAAAAAAAACAATACAACAAATACAACCTTTAATAACTATTCCTTTTAACACTAAACCTTTCAATAATTAACTGAGAACTTAGAGTAACTTTATTAACCTTATAATGAGAACTTAATGAGGCAAAAGTCAATTGCCTAATTTTATTTATAACATGTTGTATTACTTAATTTTCCTGTGTGATGATGAATATAGCTTTTGCTATTTACTATGTAATCTTTTTCTGTGTGTTTATTTCTGCAGTGTAGGTAGACTACAACAACTCTACCATTTTATATCTCAGTGTAAGCGAAGTAGTATCTTATAAATTAATGGATTTTTAAAAATTGAAATGTAATTCTGTTAACTAGATCATATATTTTCCCCCTATTTAAACAAGAACATGTAGAACATATTTAATGCATGGTATAATCTGCCAGCAGGAACATCAGGTTTCTTGTTAACTTGCTATATGTCCTTCACATATAAAAGGCAGAAAGATTTCAAAAATATACCTATTATTTTCCTCATATGCCTCTGTGGTTTAAATTGAAAAAAATATTATTCTAAGTGATGAATAAGTATTACCAAAGGTAAAGTACTGAGTTAGAATAAAGAATTCCCTCTGCTTGATTATACAAAATGCAATACAATTATGTTTAGTTTCTTCTGGTTTAATTTAGTTTATCCCCTTAGGAGAGATCCATTCACCATATTTAATTTAGCTGTAATACATTGTAGTAAATATTTTTCAAAAAAGAAAGCTTTATCAGTTGAAGACATGTATCATAAGCTTCCTATTTTCCACCCTACCTTCTTAACTGCTTGGTTCCATTGAAACTTGCAAAGGGAAAATGAGAGCTCTGGAAATGTTCTTGGTTTCAACCTTAGTGAAAGAGTTTACTTATTCATTGAGGCACAATCCTAATCCTGCTGAAATCACAAGGCCTACTCTCCAGGGCTGCCCCCAGCCCCGGTGGCACCAGGGCTGGGACTCTGCCTTCCCGGGTCTGGGCTGCACAAGGCTCTTGCCCCGGGCACACATGGACCTATTGGGTCCCCTCTCCCCCTGCCCTAGTCCATCATCCCTTGTGCACATTGACTGCAACCCTCAGAGCAATGTCCAGCTACGATTACCCAAGCCTGGGGGAATACAGTTACATCTAGGTGGTGAGGAAATGCTCCTGCTGCTGCAGGATGGGCAAGGAATACAGGAAAAGTGACCACTCTTTGCTATCTACATGCGAGAAACCTGTACTGAAAGTCCCACTTCTGACTTTTTCTGTGTGATACAATACTCGTGTGTCATCACTAGTATTCAGAACCTTCAGAAATAAGACTCAAAAGGAAAGGATTTCTTTTTATCCACATATTAAGTTTTGATGAAGAGCTTATATTTTGTGGGTTTTTTCTATCTTAACTGGGAATTAGATCATACACTTTCTTTAGAAAGTTTCTAATGAAAGCATTAAATGTTCCAGGATTTCAAGGGAAACAAATGATCTGGAATCACTGCCTCAGTCACCATGTTTAGTGATACTGACAGATCTACAACTAATTTATATGGAGCAGATATTTTTCTCCACTTTTACTCCGTCTCTTTTCTGGCAAAACTGCTTGTGAAGAAACAGAAGAAAATTTCTCGGGGAATGAAGCAACAACATGACATTTCCATCATGTGTTGAGAAGTGTAATTTACCTCTGCAAGCACAGATTAGGTAGAGATACAGACTTCATATCTATATTCTCTGTCAGCTGTATACACTTCACACTCTAAAAATTAAGGTGTGAGAAAGGAATAAAATAATAAATGCATATTAAAAATATTAATCTCTAAGACTGCATTGTTTAATAGCATAAATTGAAATACAGGAGTTTAGGAGAGGAAGGAAGATAAAATCTTCAGAAAGGTGTGATTTTTTTTTCTGGAAACTGAAGAAAATATAGTTTTATTTGCCTGAAGATCTGACCTTTGTTTTCTGCTGCAGTGTTAAATGAACAGCTCTGCATACAGAGAGGACTTTCTAATCCTGATTTGCTTTATAAATCTGTAGATTGGTAGCAGCTTGAGGCATTCCAGCAATGTCAATATCATCCTGCATAAAGGTGTAACAGTGCGCTTTGTTGTTCTGTAATGTCAAGGTTTTGGTATTTCTGATCTTTGTTATTAAACTGCAGAACATCTAAGTCACAAGGCTATAGATATTTTTACATTTTGTAACCTTGTGTGAGGCTAATGACAGAAATGCCTTTGTCAAGGATAGATACCAGCATGTGGTTTGGGACCAATGACTCAGTCACTGCCTTGCTTGAGATGGAGAGTGGCAACCTGCATTTTCATCACAAATCAGCAGGAGAAGCAGCATATTATGCAAACATTAGCACTTTAGGAAGCTTTAGGCAAGGCCAATTTGCACAAAAAGCAAGGGAGAAGAGCTAGTGCAAACCAGGGGCTGTGTTCCATAAGGCTGTTCACAAACACCTCAAGTGTGCAGCCGCTGCACCGGGGATGCAGGCGTGCAGAGGTCAGCAGCACTTGGCACTCTAATGAGCAGGGCAGTTTATCCTTCACGGCTAATGAAGCATGCTGTGGGGGCTGCGGGGGAGAGACTGAGGAACACGGACTAGCCCTGCGGAGGATCAGGTGTGCAGGGGCCGCTGCCAGCTCACAGCTATTGATCTGAGGCAGAGAGGGCCAGGGTCTCAGGGAAACAAAAGCAGTGTGAGACTAAGGATCGCTAAAGACTGTTGGTTCCCACAGCTTCTTTAGGCTTTTGTGTAGCCTCTGTGTAGCCGGCAAGGTAAGTTTCACCATGTGCTGATCAGGCTGCATTGAAACCCAACGCTTTGCAGCAGTCCTTGGTCATGGCAGTCATAAAGGGAGAGAGCAGAGCCTGAGTGGGTTGCTGAAGAGGGACTAAACTACAGTAGCAAGTAGGATCAGGATCAGTATCTCTGTTCACTTGTCAAATCCACTTGCTAGATTTAATCTGATCTAACTGGGATTTACTCAAAGGCCCGTGTATGTGAGCTTGCAATGCACTTATCTGGACATTAAGGTCAAAGAGTGTAAAACAAGTATTTGGTGTTTAGGATTATAAACTCTTGAATTTAAACTTTTTTACTTGAAATTATTCAAAACTGGGCCTACCCATTAGCTGACAATAAAGAGAGAACAAATAGACTTGCATATAATAATATGCATCACTCTTTTGTGAGGTTTTCTGGAGAAATATTTGAGTGAAAGAGACTTATACTGTCTCTTTTTTCATCTTATTCTTCTAAGTAAGCTGGGAATAGTGGTAATAGCTAATAGGGTAAAAGAAAAATGAATTTCTTAGGCCAGGAGGCAAACCTTTGTATATGGGAGAAATTTTATAGCAGTTTATGCTCATTCATATAAAAAAGTATATTAAACAGAACTGATGCAAATCCCCACAGTGATTCTTCTTTTAAGATGTTAGGCAAGATGTTAGCAGGGTTGTGTTTTTCCTTTTGTGTTTTGGGGTATTTTTTTATGTTTTGGGGAGTTGAGGAGTTTTTTATGGTTTTTTTTTTGTTGTTTTTTTTTTTTTTTTCTTAGTTAGTTAGAGTCTATAAATCTGGTCTTTGTTTCAGTTTTAAGCCAATAGGAGTTTTTGAAAACCTCAAAGTTCACACAACTTGGAAAATAAGGGCACTTACAGCCATTTATAACTGATTTATGTTTGTGTAATTTGTTATCCTTCCTATACGGGCACTTTTGTAGTGGTATAAAGTGTCTACACTAAGACAATAATCCCTTTCTAAACATGTCAGTAAAGCAGGTCAGCTTTCTATAACAGACAAAGTCTGAATAATGTATTCAATTTGCACAAAATTATATTTAAAACATAAGTGAAACAGTCAGTGGAGATAGCAAAGTGTTATAAACAAGGTTATATCTACACTGCAGTGCCTGGGTAGTACTGCCTGTACAGCTCAGTGAAAGTTGATTTATCTTCCCGTTGGTGCTGGTGCCTCAGCTGCTGTGAGCAGAGAGGACAGGTGTTGTGGGTCTATACTACACCTCAGCTCCTCCTCTTTGAAGTTAGACTAGTGCACTTTTCTCAAAGGGATTTTCCAGATGCCATCACTATTTTGGAAGTCAAGAGTAGAATACAGTTTGCCTACAGGGTGAAAAGACATGGTTTTATTTTTGGCTTGGAACATTTATAATTTTTTTTCATAAAAGTCAAGTTTCCATTAGCAAGCATATGTTATGAGTAAATTGCCTGAGGAAGGATATTCTAGAACAGTTTGCAGTATAAGCAGGGAGTAAAAAGCATCCCAAATCTAAACTAAAACACTAATACATACAATAGCAAAAGGCTACTATTGTTTTCCCAGACTTGTAATCTGGTTTTTTGTTTGTGAGATGAAGGAGAGTTATCTGTGACCTGCTATTGGGAATCACATCTCAAATATAAAAACAGATGGCTTCAAACCAAAGAACTGCTTTGCATGCTATGCAAATGACAAGCATATTCTCCTTGTACTCTTGACTACATTCAGTAATAATTAAAATTACTGGAATAAGCACGAAATGCTACACTTGCTTTTGACAAAAAGGAAATATTTTATGTTAATGTTTCTTGTTTACATCAACATCAGTGCAGTTTAAACAATCTGTATTTACATGTTGCGCTTCAGGTTGTGTCTCCTTCTGCTAAGGGCACAAGAGAGAGGGTGTTTGCCATGTGAGATACTGTATTCTGAATAACTATAACAATATAAAAAAAAAGGAAGGAAACAGAAGCTTGGGAATATGAAGGGATAGTTACAGAATCACACAATAAATAATGGCAGAGCTAGGATAATACCTAGGTCTCTAGGTTCTGGCTCAGTAATCATGTCTACTGGATATGCTGTTTCTCAATGCATAATATGAACATGCAGTACTTTGTAAAAAGAATACTCTACACATTTTGGTGTTATTGACTTAACCTAAATCCAAGGGACATTTAAATATGCACAACCAAGACTTTAAAAATAGTCCCTAATATGAATACTGACAGATAGTAAGGTTTCCAGGTCTGTGAGCACAGAAAATCCACTAAAAGGTCCCTGTCTCTAAAGCAGGTTGTGCCTTTTGAGAGGTTCACAAAAAATACTTTTCCTGCAGTATTTGCAGATGTAAAAAGTGGAACAGGGGACTTTGGAAATGTGTTTCCTTTACCATGCAATTTTAAACTTTAATAAACAAACAAAGAAGTAATAAGCTTTCCATGACTACTGCTGAACATGCTGATGCCTAGCGTCAGGGGCTACAGTGATGACAGATTTAGAGATT
This sequence comes from Orthonyx spaldingii, assembly GCA_013397795.1. Classification (NCBI taxonomy): domain Eukaryota; kingdom Metazoa; phylum Chordata; class Aves; order Passeriformes; family Orthonychidae; genus Orthonyx; species Orthonyx spaldingii. The sequence continues at coordinate 85,912 of VZTJ01006499.1, forward strand.
AGAAAATGAAACATACAGAATATTATATGGAGATCAGGGAACTGCCTTTGCTCTGCAGGGAAAAGGCAAGTCCCTCAGTATCACACAAGGGTTATCTATATATACCTTTGCCTCTTCAGAGACTGCAGAAAGCTCGGTGCTCTCAAGACACCTGGGAACTTTCTCAGTCATGCTGCCTTTAAGGATCTCAGACTCAGCCTTAGGACATCCTGCCTGCATTATCTGCTCACCCGTGTAGCACACATGGTTTCTCTTTTCTGGGAGACCTTGATACTCATGAGTTTGCTTTGTAGTGGCCACAGGACAGCTCCTGGACACAGTGTACAGGATACTTCCATGCAGCTGTGCTGGGTGAGAATAAGCTGCTCTATGTACGCTTTCAGCTGTACCCTGATAAACAGGACATGCCAAGAACTCATTTGGAGGGTAACCAGTGAGATTGCCCTGAATGTACTTTCTAGGTGTTCCTGTTGCTACACAGCAGGAGTCAGTCTCAGCTGTAGTACCACGGCAATTCCAGCACACAAGTGCCGATGGAGATGCAAAGAAGGAAAATCCTTGAGTGCTTTTGAAAGTCTGGCCTGTTTCTTTAAGAGCCTTTATGGAAGCTAAATCCCTCTGAAAATAAGTTCACCAATCACACAGAGACTTAATACAATTTCTTAATGTTTGAGGATCATCCATTAGGGTAAGAATATAGCTAAGCACATGGGAAAATACTGGGGTCCTGCTCAGACCTGCTGGGGCCTGTTGCAGTCTTTTTATAAAGGCAACATATTTGTATCTTAGTTTCACAGTAGAGACAGAGGTAAAGACAACCACAGCAAGCAATATTAAAGCCATCCTCAATTATTTCTTTCCTTTATCTAGATTTCCAAGGTGGCTAATGAGTTGACATTTGAGACTTAACAAATTATCTGATTTGAAAGCTGTAAAAGTGGCTTGGATTTCAGAAAGAAAATTTGCTCCCAACTTTGTGTTGTTCAGTCAGACTGTCTGACTGTCTTTGCTAGAGGAGACTTATACAGAACATGTCTTTTGAGAAAGAGGTTTTAGTGCTAGTGACACTCATCTTGTTTGAAAAATATATACAAGGTGAGATTTTTCAGTGTATCCTGGCTAAATTACATCTGATTAGTAATTTAAAATAATATACTAACTTCACATGCACACATATTTCTAATTTGCCTTTTAATTTTAATGACTAAAGTAAAAATTTGTACCATCTGGAAACTCTCACTTTATTTTTCCCAATGTTTTCTGAGGTAGGTTATTTAATTACTTGGCAAATGGTCTGTCTAATGCCACTACATCTTGTTAATAATTTGTATGCAAAAGATGAACTCTTGTCTGAGCAATAGTTCCTCTGAGGCAGAAAAGAGAGCAGAGGAAACAGTTTTAACTGAAAAAAATATACGCATTTTGTAAATATGTTGCTGAAGCACTTGTTCTAAACAGTGTGTCCACAGAGACTTGTATTAATGATCCAAAATACCAGAGCAGGATGAAAAATTACTTAAATGCTTCTACTGTTTTGTAGCTGCAATACAGCCAGAGATGGCTGTCAAACAGAAAGCCAGGACGATGAGCAGGAGCAAAAGGCTGCTGGAGAGGAGAGGTGTATCAGAGCTGGGGAATCACTGGGCTGCACAGGTGGAAGGGAATGCAGGCTTCAAGTGGAGGTGGGTGTGTTGTTCTTCAGGCCAAATTCATAAAAGTGCCTATGTAACTTCAGTCTCTGTTTCCTGGTTTTAAAAGTACCCAGTTTTGGGAAAGGTTTTGTTTATAAGCAACTTGTTTTCCTCACACTCAGCCAGAGTGTCAGGTAAAACACACAGTTTTCTTCCCTTAAAACTACTTCTCCATATTATGTACATTGCTCAATTTAAAAGAAGGAAATTCTTTTCTTCTTATTGACACATAGCAGATTAAAAAAAAATGAGGGGAGGATAAAGGCGGGTTTTTCTAAAATGACTTCATTGTACCTGCTACTTAGTTTTTATTCAACCCTTTAGTTTACTTTTACAAACCTATTACAAAAGTAGTTCAGCTTGACTTGACACCCGTCTTTCCCTCCTTGCAATGCTTGCCACTGCCAGTCATGTGCATGCAGTTTCAGTCATGTAAAGATAGTTTGTTTTTGATAAAAATGTTATACATGTCAGAAGAAGGGACCACCAAGTATTTAGGTTGCCATAGGAATTTACCAGAATACTTACAGGGTATTCTTTCCGTGTTTGGCAATAAAGTTTTAGTTCAGCTCTTTCTGTCAGGAAACTGAGTTAAACTACAGCAGGGTACTTGTGCTACCTGTGTGCAATAATTCAAGGACTTGGTGTTAATTTCTGAAGAGGGGTTTTGAATCTGTTGTGCTTTAACCCCTACCAGCAGATCAATACCATGGAGCCACTCACAACAGCAGCCACTGTCACAGCAGCAGTAACTTTCCATGGAATTGGTGCAGTGAAAAGAAAAGAAGCTAGTAAAACTATAAATACAGATGTACCTGCTGGCAAGAAGACTCAGGGGAGTATTAGTGTAAGGAGGTAAAATATTGTTTTATCCTTAGCATTTACACCTTACCTTGGCACCAAATGAGAGCTGAAGAATGACTGTCTGAGACTAGACAAAATCTTTTCCTGACACAAAACATGACATAGAGAAGTTTCCATCAGTGTTAAGTTTAGAATTAAATTATTTTCCAATGGACTACAACATCATCTATTTTTAATACTTCATAAATATTTATTACATTTCTTAACATTTTTGAGAGTTTAGTGGTAATTTCAGTCAATTATTTTGAAAGAGTTTTGAAAAAAGGTGACTAAAACCTATGACAACTATTGCAGATTTCTGATTACATACACACTAGTTCATAAAAAATAATTACAATACCTTGGACTTTTTTTCTTTTTCCTTTCCCAACAGCATTTTCTAAATTGCACACACTTGTCTGAGGCAGCAACTGCAAAATCTTACTATTGTTTTTGCATTTTTCTATCCTTATTAGCATGTAGAATTTTTTTCCTTCAGATATTTATATTTATTACCTTACAAAAAGACCTGTTTGTAGTCGTTCTATCTCTTGGCATTAGAGTTCCACTACCATATTCAAAGATATGTGCTTTTCACATATCACCAACATGCATTTGTAGGACAGACACTACTCAGTGTAAAGCTTCCCCTTTACAAAATTATTTGAATCAAAATAATTAAAAATTTTAAGCTAGCCACTTTACTTATTAAATTATAATTTCACATTTCTAGCAGTAATTCTTATTTGTTTAATATGAGTCATACTCATAAGCACCACACTATGCCGAATTGTACTGGTTATTCACCAAGGATTTTTTTAGTAACTTTTTATTCAATCAGCAAATGTTAATTAACTGCTTCAGCTTCATTTTAAGTCTGTGAGTATGTTGACCTAAAGTAAAAAGAAAACCATGAAAATGAGTTGAAATTGACTTTTGCTAAGGTAAAAAGATGAAGCAAAATGATGCTATGGCTTTCTCTTTTCTGTTACAATGTAAGAAGGCAATCTAATTTAATTATTATTCTGCCACTGTGCTAATGACTATTTAGCCCTTATAAATGACAGCCTACACTAAAACATGGAGATGGCCCACAGCTTTAACTCTTCACCCATTTTTAAAATTTTGTGCTAATTTCAATCAGAATGGAAAATTGTGTACAATGTCATTACTTAGATTGATTACAGACATACATAAAAAACCTTTGAAATTTAATACTTTATATCTTTGAAATGGGGTATTTTGAGAGATTGGATATGCTTCATTTAATAATTTCAACAGCAAGGTTTTAAGAAGGCTTTTAAAAATAGAAGGTTAAGCAAAAAATCTACACGCAATGTGTTCCATCACCCCGAATAAACTTCTGCTAAAGCAGAATCCTTGCAGCAGGACTCCAACCAGTATCAGAGGACACAGTCACATTGCAAATACTTCCACCTGCATATGAGAAGAAATTACACATGGAAATGCCACAATCTCCACATTCGCATTTTGTTGGAGCTGTGAAAATGCAACTTGTTCCATCAGCAAGAGCTGTTTAGTTACAGCCTGTACCATGCCCTGCAGTGATGTCTTCTATGCACCTTTTTATCCACAGGGGTGATAACTGCCTTTCTACTGTTATCTCGCACTGGTTTAGCATAACTTTGGCATCATGACTCTGACAGTGCCAATTGGGCTCTTTGAGGACTTTCAGGGTCACTTGTCCCCTTCTGGTATTGCGTGAGTGGTGACAGTGATTAGTGCCCTGGATTACTTCTGTAAATTGTTGCAACTTAAGAGTAGCTGTGGCATAACAAAAATTGAATCACAACGAAAATGTGTGCATGATGCTGGGCTTTTCTTTACAAAGTGAGCTAAAATCAATGCTGGATGGATTTTTTAAAAGTGCAGTGCTTGATGATTTGATTCAGAAGTTCAGTTTATCTTTCTACCAGGAGCAACAATCTTCATAAGTAATTCTGTATGTCTTTCCAAAAACTGAGTATTCATATACATCTGCTGAAGATGAACCTGCTTCGATAGAATATTTTTTTCTCAATTCAGTAGTAATTAATCTCCCAATGTAGGTTATCTATTTTTATAAAGAAACCACATAGAGGTATGCATGAAGCAGGAGACCAGTATAACTATAAAACCTCTACAGTTTCCTGCTAATTGGATGAAAAGGAGAATAAAGAAAAACAACACTAATCCAGGGACTCCATATTCTACCACCACTCCTTAAATGTTCTAGTGCCTTACTAATTTTCTGGCCTTGTGCTGTCTTTGAATATGCAGCTGAAACGGAGATAGGGTAAAGTGATAATTTGCTCCAGGACATGCGTTTCTTGCATTTCTGTTCACTACAAAAAAATCCAGCTTTAACTAAGTTGCTTTCAACTAATTCAGGTTCTTCTTAAAAATGTATTTTAGATGTGTTATAACTGACTAAGATATCATATTGATTTGAAAATATTGAAATGAAAGTCAAAGATATTTCCCCTTGGTCAAATATCTGTGGGAATCACATACTGAAATACAATAAAGTTATGTTAGAAGTAGTTTCTGGGTTATGTTTTATCTGTTCAGGGGATTTGGGGGGTTGTTTGTTTGTTTGTTTTGAGTTTTCAGTTCAAGAGGCACTAAGAGGGTTTTACTTTTTTGGTTTCTGTTTGGTTTGTATCTATTTGACCTGATTTTCCTTAAAAAAGAAAAATCGCCTCCTTTGGGGTATTATGAAGTTATTAAGAAGCCTTTTAATTGCACAGATGTCTAAATGCTCTTATTTTAGGGACAAGTGATATAGATTTACTTGTGAAAACTTCATCTAAGGAACTGAATGATTTTTACGTACTTAACAATATTCCAAAAGCTCTTCCTAAAATCATACTTGTGCTATGTTCAGGTCAGGCTATTGCTGTGCAGAAAATGAGGTCTGATATCAACAGAAGGAATTTGAAGTCTGAAATCAAGACAACAGGCAGCTTTTTTAAAGACATTCATTGAGATGCAGAGCTTGCTGACCACAAAATAACGATGTTACTCTGCTCCTAGGCAGTTCAACACTATTATATGTATGAGGGGTTTTTCTCGGTGGAGGGGGCAGTTGTGGAGCAAGAAGTGAAGGATCTGTATTATTCAGTGTTGCCTTCACCTTTCTGAGCAATGTGACACTGAAGGCACATTACAGGAAGTGTTTTATAACTAGAATAAAAGAAGAGAAAAATGTTTAGTGCTCTGTGACCTCACAAACATGTTTTATGTGTGCAGGTGAGCTACTAACCTACAACAGTATTAACTTGTCTAGGTAGACTAAGGACCTAATCTTAGATGTCTAAGATTCTGAGTCGTGGTGATAAATAATATAATTTCCCATTTTTCAAATGGTCCTTTGGTGTTTTGCTTGTAACAGTATACTTCATATGTGTCCTTGGGAATCTCTGGAATTTTACAGCAAGTTTGCTGAGCAACTCCTATAAAATGCAGAGCTTTTGCAACTCAGTCTTTGGTGCCATGCAGGAAGATTCAGTCTCATGCCACAACAGTACAAAGTTTTGTTTGATCGTGATATGGACAGGAGCATCTTTTAATGGATTTGAAAACTCTGAACCCCTACTAAGAAAATCTGCCACCCTGGACAATTTATTAAGTACAATCTTAAGAAAATTATAGATTTGGCAAATTCAAAGACTGATGAAAAAATATAATTTTGCAGTAGGTTAGAAGGGCATGAAACTTGTGCTAACACTAGAAAAAAGTCTATTTTGAAAAATTATTGCACAAAGATAGATAATATTTACAGAATTACTACAAGGTCTTGGCAGAAGTGTTGATCAAATACAGACATAACCTTTCAGATTGTAACACAGAATTTCATGTGCCTAGCTGAGATCAGTCAGATTTGGACCAACAAACATTGGTCAGAATTCTTTGTTTCAGAGTTTGATAGTGTAAGATGTTTGTCCATTTAATTAAAACAGTATAAAGAAAGGCAATGTCTGGGCCAGAATTACAACATGAAAGTACTCCATGAAATAAATAAATTTAAGTTCAAAATATATCAGGATGTAGAAGAGAGAAACTTCATTTTCTGAGATGAATTAATTGTTAGAATTGCAGAAAAGTTTTGTGAGTGGTGCCTTAATTCCTAAACACTGCTGGGCTGATAAAAGATGGTCTGTTTTAGTGCTTTATTTCACAACATTGACGGGATTTATGTTTCTTGTTCTTTGCTGTTGTGTGTGTGTGTGCATTCCTTCACTAAGAGACGTACATAGCACAACCATTAAGCAGAATACAGTCAGACTTTTCTCTGTTTTCATGTTGAATTGACAGAATAAAATGTGAGTTTCTGGAAATCCATACAATTTCTTCTTGAGTAACTTTTTTTTGGTTTTTTGCTTCTGCTTTCTTGTAAGGAAGATTTGCAAAAGCTCAAACATGACAAAGAGAAAATCGAACACTAAAATAGCACTATATAAATGAAGGTTGAAATGGAAAGTTTCCATTATAAATATCATTAATTTTGGTGCATTAATTGCTATAATCTCACCATACATTTCTAGTATGTGGTCTGATCAGTAGAACTTTCCAAGAGAATTGAGTAATTGAAGAAATTACCTAAAAGTTCTAATATGAAAAGGATCCTAAGAGTTACACTGAAAAATCAACGAATTTTAAAAGTATATCTGCAACTACTTCTGATTTTGATCCTACAGATTCCCTAACCTAATTGATGATATTTAGGTATTTTAACTACTGAATAAGACTTATGAAATGTTCAGGCTTTTAAACAATTGCACCTAGTGTCTGTGGGACCTCTAGTTGGTTGTGGGCAAAAAATTGTAAGGTATTAGAGACTGAGATAAGGCAGCTGACAATTTGAGGAGAGCATGATAACATGCAGTAATTTAATATATCAATACTTTTAAAATACTTATAAAAACTGGGTGATTTTTACTAGCATTATAGGTGAAAAAACTGCTTAATGGCCAAATACCATTATAAAAACCAGCAAAATTTGCAAGTGTTTTTATTTTAAACATGACACTTTAGAAGTCAGAATAACTACCCTCCAGAGTTCTTGACCCCTTTCTTGGCAATGAAACTATTTTTGTTTTGTCAGCAGCACCAATGAATAGAGCTGCTATACTGTATGAAATAATTGTATTATATGACAGATAAAACAAGGAGTATGCATCATATTATAAATAATTTAATTTTACAAAGGAATTTTACATCTTAATCTGTTCGACCATCATTTTCACTTAGACCCTGAAATAGAATTATGTTATTGTATTCTTTGCTATAATCTAATTTTTCACCCCTAAGGAAATGTCAGGTCACATTTATAGCAATCTAGGGGCCTCTAAGCCAGACTGGAAGGTCATTCTGTTTGAGCATTGTAAATGAAACTGTCCAGCAAAGTTTTGGTTAAGGACAACCAAGGACTCATCATATAGTTAATTTATCCAAATGCCAGTAAAAGCAATGCCAAGGTTGTTGCTGTCTGCCCTGTGAAATTTGAAGTGGTATCAAGCATCCAATAAATAATCCTTTATTATGAAGACTGGGAAGAAATTATACTAAAAAAAATTTGTGGAAGATCATTATGTTACAATGCTAATAACATTAAGCAAAATAACCTTGTGCTAAAATGAGACAAGCTGTATTTCAGTATTATGAAAAATAAGGATTTGTTTTTGTTTTTTAAGTGTTGTAAAGTCTTATTCTAAGTCTCTATTCTAAGAGGCTTGACTAACTTTCATAGCCTCCCTAGACTGCTACATTGGCATGATTAAGTTCTATCAAGAGACTTTTTTTTTGGTAAACTGTGACTCCCTTTTATACATATGATTGTGCATTTGTTATGCACACCCTCAGGGAACATGACTGCAATCTTGAAAGCAATTTCCACCTCACTTATCTAGTGTTGACACTAGAAGTCAGGAGAAATAAAGATGCAGCTGTGGGTGGTGCCTGTCACTAATAAACCTGTAGTCCTCCATAGGCAGAAAAAAGAAAACAATTAAATGTCATTACAAATTTGTGAAGGGCCAGATGGCATATTCTAGTTATACACAGTAGCTTTTGTGCTCTGACTATTGTTTTGCAGTGGTATTTGTCTATTTTGTAATACTGTAATATGTTTTCAATAAGCTCTTCTTTAAGATGAGATTTCCAAAGCTGATGCAAAACCAGCAAGGTGCTGACTCCAGTGCTAAGCCACATATTTAAGCAACACACTGGTAAAGTCAGTCAAAGCATTGCAGTTCTTTCCTGACAGTAATATTTTTCCCACACTCTCCCCATCTTCTTTCCTGGTTTATACAATTTATGCCATATGCCTATTATACATAGCAGGAGAAGAGACAATTCTCCTTTGCAATAGAGCTGGCATAAATTAAAGCATTGGAGTTATATACAGTGATAGGAACACTGGAGAGAAGATCTGTAAGCAAGAAGGAGGATTTTTTCTTTTTGCATTATCAAAGCCTATTTTGAACCATGAATAAAAATAACGTAATTGAACTAAGATAATTTGAGCAATTGCAGTTGCCTTCTTCCAGTCAAAGAGCTGTATGACTGATTCTGTTATGATATCATGGAATTTCACATGATGACACACACACAAAAGCTCATGTTTAGAGCTATAAACTCACTCCTTTTAACTTTTGTGTCTTTCAGAAAGGGGACAAAGTTTATTCTGATAAACTGAGACTCATGATGTCAGGAATGTAGAGAATTCACAGGAAAAAAATAATTTTCCATAGAAAAAATTCTCTGTTTAGTACTCTGTAGCAATTCATGCATTCTCTACTGGAGATCCTAAAAGTCTCAGAGCAGTTAAATGCAATGTATTTGATTTTCTCAGCAACACAGTGCTATGAAACTCCTGGAAGAAATTGAATGAACTGTCATAGTTGATAATGTTTAGTGAGCTTTTACCACACCAGTTTGATTTCTTGATTCTCTTGAAGGCTGCTTTCCTGCTCCATTTCTCTGGAGAGTTGTAATTAGATACTTGCTAGTGTAGAAAACACTATAGGTTGCAAAAGCAGTCTCTTTGCTAAGAATAAATCTTCGGCACGATGTTTTTCCTTTGTGCTGTTTTCAGTGTTGGTCACAGGTCTGGCACCAAAGTTTTCATTTTTGACTACAGGGACATCCATAGCTCTGTTAGAACTCGTATTTTTACTGAAGTGACTTCATGTGTGAAGCAAGAATTTGCAGTACTCCACAGTCCAAAGATTCTCATTTGGGATCACACATGGGTTTCAATTTTCACTAAAAAAGGGAGGGGTTTTTTCTTTAGTGCAGTCTCTAATGTAGCAAAGGGTTGATTTCTGCCAAGAAATTGTGTAAGACCAAAAGTAGAGCCTGGAAACTTGAGCATGATGCAGTACAGGCAGACTAACTTCACTTAAATCAGAGATGGGTTTGGCTAAGGAAAAGATTTTTCAGGCCAGTAAAAACTAGTTTGTTTTACTGATCCTACTGCATGAGGCATAATGCTTACAAACAAGGTAGACAACTTTTATGAAGTCCAAGAATGGAAAAGTGCACTCAGCCACACTGAAGGCTTACACTGTTTTCCCACTGCTAATATAAGGTATCTTCCTGAACTCATGGAGGGTAAATGATGCCATGTGGTATGAATTTGCAAGTGAAATAATAATCAATTTTCCAGCCTCATGTTGTGCTTCCTGCAGGTTTCAATTGATATTTTTGTAAACAATGTTGGTACTCCTGTTTAGCAGCAGTGAAAGTGCCATTGTTTAGAAGAAACTCATCAGAAAGGAAAGGGGTGTGGTAATTAATTGTTACATGCACATCTCTGGGTAAAAAGCCACCTGCTGCCAAGTGATATTATCCTCCCTCTAGTGACATCTAAGGACACTACAGGTTCTAGCATGGCCAAACACTCAAGAGTCCTTCATACTTCAAGGAACAGAGGGAAGCTAAAATGTTTACCTGAGGCAGAGCTATCATGGAGGCAGGAATATTCCTCTTTTAGTGTAATTGCTCCCAAATATCGTGGGTGATATGCGAGTTTGTGTTGTTTTGGGGGATTTTTTGGTTTTTTTATGAAATACTGAGTTTAAAAACAAAATAGAAAGAACAGTTAATTGTGCATTTAATGATTATATGAAGAATAAAGTATGGCTGGTGGCTAATTAAGTCCCTAATTACTACACTGCTTCTGTAATGACTCTACAATTGAAACAAAAGTCCTCATGTATTTAATGCATTTTATGCTCAACCAGGTATTATGAGTCACTACTCCAAAGAGCAACCAAAGAACTCTGCAGGTGTACAGAAGCCTTTCATAACAAGCTGTAAAAGTGGTTAATATGTGGCAATTTCAGGAAGGTGGCAGGTAACATATGTGACCCGTTATTTAGCAGAATAAATTGTCCCTTGGATCCAGTACCTTTACAGTTTTGTCAGCCAGCTGCACTGCAAGTGGTCTGTGCCTCCAAGCTTTTTTCCTTTTAAATGCAATCGTATTATGGACTCCTTGCCCATAGCTTTTCCACCTTAAATCAGTCCGTGGCATTTGACACTCGCCTACTAAAAATAAAATGAGCTGAGTCCCAAGTTAACATCTGTTTATTAAAGATGATCTTTCATGTATAGAATTACCAGGACATTTGGCCTGATTTACTATACTAACATTTCCATTTTCGCCCTGGGTAGGGAGCTCTGTTAGCAATGCTGCACCCTATGGTGAAATAGTACCTAATCAGTATTTATGAATAGGGTTTTGAAAGTCACTAAAGAGCTGAGCTTTCACAGTGGACTGGGGAAGAGGTTTCACCTTCTTAAAACACAAATATTGCTGAGCTTTGGGGATGTGTATGATATTTTAGAATTGAAGAGCTTTCATTTTTTAATTGCATTAAAATATGTAATGTAATGCTGTCATTAGTTTAACCAGAATGTATATCTTTTGGCCATTAAACCTAGTAATTATTATACAAATGAACTGCTGCACTTTGAAAAAGGCCAAGCAGTGAATACAGCAGTTTCAAATTCTGTCAAATGAGAAAGTAGCCCCCTTAATTTTTTTTCTTTTTTTTTTTTTTTTTTCTTTTTGTACTCAAATATTGTTTGGGGAAGACTGCATTTTGGGAAGAAAAAATATTTTTTTGGAGTTGAAAGAAGACCTGTGGGTATATCTCCATACAGTAACAGTGTGCTGATTGCATAATGTATTTGGTTTTCTTAATCTGAAATGAATTCTTTAAAATATCCAGGTCCTAATACTAGCTCTTATTAGAAAGCTGACCTCAGGGAAAAGTCAAAATTATGCCAGGGAACTTGATGCACAGAATCTTGTGTTACTGATGACTTATCTATTTGCATAAACTGGACTCATCTAGAAATTACTAGCGTCACGTTGGATGATACTTCCTGTTCTTTCGATGTGGAGAGCTGATTGTTATTCCCTTTTACTTACAGAGCTACCATATATATAATTAGTAGTTATAATTCTGCTTTTCCTTCTTCTAGTTATCTAAGCAAGTCTGTTTTTAAGTCTTCCTCAACTTTCTGTCTTCTAGACTTGTATACCTTCTCTCCTCAGGATGTTCTCCAGTGATTCTATGCCCAAAATTTGATATAGGAGTTTGGGTCTTCCAAATAAAAGTCCCAATACCTAGAGGAAATTGTAAAAGTCTGTTATTTCCATTACAAGTTATATTTCAGATTATGTGAACCACATTGATTGCTGGATTTTTTAATTATATCAAATATTTTTAATTGCTATTAAATTTGTGATGTAGCATAACTTTTAGATTCTTTTCCGTGAATATTTGTCTAAAGACTTTTTCTTTCATCTCTATTTGTGTATCAGGTAAGTCTTGTTTAAGTGTGAAAACCCATGTTTATCCTATTTTAAAATGCATCCCACATTTTCTTTTTCTTTTTTTTTTTTTTTAAATTTGGTATTTAAAAGATTATTCTGTTGATCATTCTTAAGAAAACTTTTTTGAATTTTAGTGAGAAATACTTGTTCTTAGTGACAAAATCAGAAGATATACAGCTGATCAGCAAAGGTCTGCATCAAATCAAGCCATGTTGCCAATGGCTGTGTCTCCCTTCTGCAGGAGCTGCAGTTCATCTTTGAACTTCCTTCAGGACCTTATTATGTTGAATAGTAGACCCACACAGGTGAGCATGGACCATAAAAACTGTCCTGGTGAGCTAAAAGCACAAACCTGGAGAATATGCACCATAAGGAAAAATTGAGAAATTCATATAATTCATATTCTGATAGGAAGCAAGACACATTTCAGTAGAATACAAAATTCAGCTTTGGTGAGCTAGGGAATTAGCCCCACAGGGTTGTTACAAGTAATTCTCAGCGGAAGACTTTATAGGACTGAGTAGTTTCTACAGTAAGCTTGGCTTTTAAATGTATGGTTTTTCAGAGTGTATTTTTTAATTATGGAGAAATATTCTTTTTTACTACTGGAAATAATTGGAAAGATCAGTAGGGTACATTTTAGAAATGGTCTACCAAGACGGAGTGAGCAACATTGTATGCTCTCTTCAGATCCATATCAAATGTTGACCTGAAAGAAAACCTCTGGAAACATTTGACTATGTTTGACTTAAAATCCTTTAGTCATTACACTGAAGCTTTATCTTATCCTGGTAACACATACCTCTACCAACAGCACATGTGAGTAGGTAGAGACTGCAATTTTCAGTGTTAAAAGGACATAAATAGGAATTTAGGAATGATCCTATGCAGTCTGAATTATAAATAATTAGTTTCAAATTACCAAGTTCTGTAAGACTCTTTTGCAAATCAGAACGGCATTCTCCGCTCCCAATAATGTGGGAAATTTGTGGTTTTTGTTAAATGTAAAGTACAGCCAAAAGGGCATAACTTCTCTGATCTGTCAGCACAATGTTCTGTTAGTAAAACAATGATATGAATGGGTCAAAGTACAATATGGTACATGTGCATACAAAATGTCTGTGAAAGTGAGCATAGAAGTTAATATCCTTAAGTTATTCCTTCTCCTGCATAGAGGAATATGTATAAAGCCATTTCAAACGACATCTTTTTGCAGCAATTCTTCTAAATTAGTTGGAAGTGTAGTTGCTTGATGTCAAAAATTCTGCTAGATTCCTCTACAAATGTATGAAGTTCAGCAGGAGTAAAAAGCAATGATGTCTAGATCTTCCAAAAGCACTATATAAAAATGAGACTGGAAGAGGTCTTCAAACACGATCTCTACAGGTAATTCTCATATAAAGAATTCTACTTCTTTTCTAGGCTAGGAAGTAGCAAAATATTAAAAAATGGACAGAACAAGCAAAAGAAGAGGTTAAATAAAATGTTGGAGGAAAAACCATCAGAAAATATTTTTATTAGATCAAAGAGGCTGTTAACAAGGGTGAAGGATGGTCTTAATTTTTTTTTACTTTTTTTTTGGTATGTTTAATGATGATCTCTCTAGTTTCAGCTCTCCAAAACAAAGCTGTCATCAATGGCTGGGGAACTGTAAAATCAGAAGTGCACACACAATCACAATATATTAATATTGCTCACCTGGATAACATGGTCCATAACTGCAGTTAATGGAGCAAATGAGCAAAAATCAGTTATGCTAAATTTAAGGAACCTTTTTTTTTCCTTCCTTTTTATTTTCTTTTCCTAACTCTGAAAAGGTGATTAGTGTATTATATTCTAATGCTGTAGTACAGAGACTCACTTCCAGGACTATTCATCATCTTAATATATGCATTAGATTGGGGAAATTAATAGCAAGGCAACACTATCATTGAATTAAAAAAACCCAGACCACTCCAGTATTCTCTGCCAAACTTTTGGTGGTACAGCTAGCACAACAGTTTGTCTTCTGTAATTATTTTCAGAGTGAGTTGGTACATCTCTTACAATACAAGATTGGAGAATCATCTTTCCCAAATTGCCATGTGTGTGCTGGTCAGCAGTCTAGTATGGACCAAGCCAGACATCACAGAATGAAATGAAACTACATGGACTCATTTCTCTATGGTTTTGTGCTGAAAGCTCATGAAATTTATGAATCCTACGCGATCTTAGTTCAGTTCCTGGTGAGAAATTGTTATCAGACAACCAAGGAACATCTGTTACCCCTTGAAGTCCATTGTACTGTTTAATCCACTCAGCTCATTACTACATTAGCAATCATACAAATCATGTGGTTTATTCATCTGTTTTTCATGTAGGTAAAAAACACAGTAAAGGACACAGTCAGAGCAAATCTAATGTGTAGTACACTGGAGGGCCATAATTTATATGATACAGTGGTTGCTCTTGTAGAATTTTAATGTTGGGGGGTTTTTTGACCAGGTGATTTCTAGTCAATGATACATTGTATATGTTTAAGTAAAAGAACTCTGTAGTAAAGAAAGTTATTGTTGAACTCTTTGGCAAAAAAACCCCTTTGTGGTAGTGATAGCAAGAATAATAATTTAATTTTTTTCCTTTGTTTTCATGAATTAAAAAATATTGCTATAATTCAAAAACAATCACATAAAGGCCATCAGAAAAATATTCTTTTCTAGAGAAGATCACTGGATAAAGAGAACAACATAGAACTGGAATGAATTTCCTCCTGCTGTGCAGTTACTGAAGATTGTATTTGTCATGTGCTCAGAGGTTTTGATTTGTTTCATTTTGTTCTTTCTTTGTTGATATGGAGAAAATTGTTCTTTCTCCTTCAATCCCCTCTCTCTCAGATGTATATACAAATACATACGTACATATACAAATAGAGCAGATCTTCATCTTCTTGTTCAACCACATTTTAAAAAAATGTTATCAACGGTTTGCCAACACAGTTTTATGAACTTGGTGTCATTCAACCTCTGTCACTTGAAATACTTCTGCTAGTTCCTTTCAAAATTATAGGTAGCTGCTTGGCAAACAGGAAGGGTAGCTTATTACTAATTTGTTTCCAGAACAGTCTAGAGCAGGTGTGAATGCATGTGCAAACACTGAGGAATTGTGTGCCTTGTAGCATTCAACAGGCTTCTCTTCACAACACCTTTTCAAAGCAAGAGACTGCTTTTACCTCCGTTTCACATACAGAAGATAAAACAAGGCTTTATAGCTTCCCTGATTGACAAAGCAGCCTGGGTCAAAGCAGGGTACTGGATCCAGCCTCCCAAGGGCTAAGCCGGTTGGTCTAACCTATTGTCACATTGCAGCCATAGCAGAGCAGAACTCTCACCCAACTAATTTGTCAGCTGAGCAAGTTGTTGCATCAGGATTCATCTTATAATACAAAAGACCTTTTAAATCTGGGCTCTTAGCTTAAATTTGCGGAATGATGCTTGATTGAGACAAATGACACAATTGGTCAGGAAATTCTGCCATACTGAATAAAGTACCAGAGAGACTAGTTCTTGAACACAGCAGCAGTCTGAGGCTTCAAAATCTTTTATTTCTGCCACTAACTAGGTGCAGCTGAGAAAATCTTTTTACTTTCCACTGCATCAGTTCCAATATCTATTTCCTTCTTTTGCACAGAATCATTAAATGGCTTCAGTTGGAAGGGATTTTAGAGATCATCTACTTCCCACCTCTCTGCCATGGGAAGGGACAGCCTCCACTAGACCAGGTTGCTCAAGGCCCCATATACCCTGGCCTTGAACATTGCCGGGGATGGGCTGTCTTCTCTGGACAACCTGTTCCAGTGCCTCACCACCACTCACAAAGAAGGATTTCTTCCTTATACCTCATCTACACATACTTTTTTCCAGTTTAAACCATTCTCCCTTGTTCTCTCCATACATGCCTTTGTCAAACATCCCTCTCCACCACTCTTGCAACACCCCTTTAGGTACCAAAAGGTGCAAGTTTATCTTCAGCTTTCCTGTAGCCTGCTTTATGTACTGGAAGGTGCTATGTAGTGCCTCTGGAGCCTTCTTCTCTCCAAGCTGAACTACCCCAAATCTCTCAGCCAGTCTTCATGGGAGAGGTGACAACTTTGTGAAATGTCTGTGATCTACCTGTGAAAGAGGTAGATTCCACGGTCAGCAGTGGATATATATTTATAAAGAATTTCAATTCGTGAATTCAATTCATGAATTGCATGAAAAGTGTTCAGATTCCTTCACTGGCGTTTTAACAATCATTCTCCTTAGCATTTATAGTCAACTCAGTGTCCATTTTCTTGTGTTACAAACACTGAATTGTTACACATCCTTATTTCTTCTGAAAAGTACATAGCAAATGATGCATTTTAATTTGTCTTCTTAGGATGGGATTGATCTAATCTGTTTTGCAAAGGAAAGGTTTCTTCACCACAATTCTTGGTTAAACAAGAGCAGTTTGCAGGGCAGGAAAGCCTATACAAAGAAATATTTTTCTGTAGAATAGAAACTGATGTGCATTAGTGTTTCCTGTGATAATCATAATTGTCATTTACATGCTGCCAATTTGTGAGGGCTACTTTGCTGAGAGATGGCATTGATGCCATTAGAAAGTTCCATCACAGACTTTTTACCAGTTTCAACATTCTGCAGTGTGCTTCAAAATTAAAAAGAAAAATATCATCTTTAAAATTTAATCAAATTTTTAATGTTCAAACGTTTTTCTGAATAGTTGTCCAACCACGATAAGAAAATAAAGGGAGATTTTTTGTCTCTTCAAAGTCTCTGACATGGACTGTTAAACTGCTTAAACTTTCTGTATGACACCTAACCAGAAATGATGTACATCCCTCAGCAAGATGTTGCAAGGGGAAATGTTTGAAAAATTAATTTTTATTAAAACGAGTGATACTTGATTTGAGTTACTGTAGAAGAACACCTTTTGTGGATGCTTGTTTAAAGTGAAAAAAGTCTTGCCTTCAAAAGTACATAGAAATGTACAGTCTCATTATGTTTATGAGAAATATTGAGCTCTATTTAATGTTCCATTTTTGAAGGCTGCTTTTGAAGGGTATTTTGTATAATTTGAGAGCTGAAATATAGCCTTTATACACACTGAAATAAATAAAAGGGATCCCATTGACTTTTTGTATGCTGAAGTACTGCAGAGAGAAAATTACAAACCTCAAGGACCCTCGAGAACATATCCTTGTCTTCTGACTGCACAGGGATAGCCAGCTTTCATTTTGTCTCCTTCCCTTTGAACTCAGGGAATTCTGTTGCCTTCTAACCTGTAAGCAGACAGCTTGCCCCAGAGGGTAGAGTTATGTCTGAGTTCTCCACAGGTTTTATATTCACAAAGCGGGATTTTATTTTGTTCGCTGCCGTCCTTAGGAATAAAGTGGAGACTATGGAAGAAGAGCTGCCATGTACTGCAAGGGCTAAGCAGTGCTTTGGGCGACCTGCAGTGCACAATGTCTGCAAACTATCCATGTAAAGCTCAGAGAGAAAGTTTGCATGGAGAAAATAGGGGAATCAAAAGTAGAAAAGGGTGCAGAGTTAAACATGCAAATTAAAGCTGTCAAGAGCCCTTTAATGTATGTACATAACAATTTACATTAGCCAAGGAAAATCTGATGCTGGAAACAAAGAGAACGAGACTGAGAAAAAAGCAAAATAGAAAAAAATTGTAATTAAACATAGAAGATTCACACAGTTGGTACCAGTCAGATCCCTGCCTAAGACCTATGACTATACTCAAAGGATTTTCAGTAACTGAATTTTAATATATAAAAAAACTAAAAAAATCCAGCAGCTCCTTTATTCATATAGTCTATGTTTGGTGTGTTTGTGTGCCTATTTTTTTCTATACATTATCTCAATACAAAGTTGTGTGACTGTAGTAGCTGCCCCCAAAATATACTTGCAAAAGCTTTCTGATGGTCATGAAAATGTGTCAGCACTAATCTTTGCAGAGGCTACATTTCACTATAGGAAATTGCAGTGATGCAAGAAGCAACTTACATCTGTTTTATACGTGCATGTAGAAAAGGCTGCATACTGCATTGCGCTCTAACTTTGCATTTTCACTTAGGCTTGTAACCACTATATTTGTGGTTTAGAACACCCGAGAATATGGGATAAAATTGCTTTGAAAACTTGACTTCTTCTTGCCCATCCCCTGTTCTCAACTATGTCAAGTATTGCTGGGTTTTTTATTCTCACATAAATTGTTTTCCCTCAGGGAGCTCTCAGTTTATTAAAGGACTTGCTACTTCTCACATTAAAATCAGCACCAAATTTCTTCTGGCTTTGGTGAAAACCTGTACTTTGCTTTCTTTTAAGTGAATGCTTTATAAGGTCTTTAGAAGATTTACTTTTAAAAATACATGTTTCATCTTCACAAACAATTGACCAATGTCAAAGACCAACCTTCTTAACTTAACATTTAATTAATATTCTCTACTCTTGTCAGATGAAACTCTGCCTGGAGTATTTCATTCAACGTGAAGCAAATGGACCTGTTAGAACAGGTCCAGAGGAGGGCCATAAAGATGGTCAGAGGGCTAGAGCACCTCTCCTATGAAGACAGGCTGAAACAGCTGGGGCTATTCAGCCTGCAGAACAGAAGGCTCCAGGGACTTCACTGTGGCCTCTCCAGTACTACAAGAAAACTGGAGAGGAGCTTTTGACACGAGCATGTATTCACAACACATGCAGTGGCGACAGATTTAAACTGAAATAGAACAGGGTCAGATTAGATTTTACAAGGGAATTCTTACCTATGATAGTGGTGAGGCAATGAACAGATTGCCCAGAGAAACTGTGGATGCTCCATCCCTGGAAGTGCACAAAACTAGATATGACATGGCTTCAAGAAGTCTGGTCTAATGGAAAGTATCCCTGCCCATGGAAGGGGGATGGGAATGAGATGATATTTAAGGTCTCTTGTGACACAATCATTGTATGTTTCCTTTTAGGATTTTTAATGGGAAAGAATGCACTTTTGCCAAGGTTGACTTCTTTCCCACAATAACTTGAAAAGTCATCCAATTTAGTGTAAAAGCAAGTGTAAGTGACAGCATAACGCAAAATTCTGGGAGATTGTGAAATATATTAAAAAAAGATAACATGGATAGAAAGAGAGCCATCAAAAAATAAAAAGACAGAAATTTCATTTTCGCCATTTTCACCAGTTCACACACTAGATTTCACTTGTATTTCATGATGATCCTGGTAGAGTCAAGCTTTTTGTGTGTTCGAGAGAGAAGACTATCAGAAAATCAGAGTTGGGATAGCTGAGATTTTGTTTCTGATGTCTGATATGTAGCTGAAAACAAGGATTATAGCTGGGTTTTGGGAGCTATTCACAAGAGGTGACTTGAAACAGCCTGGGGTAGAACATCAAACACTCCTTGTTTGCATTTTAGTCTCAGGACTCCGAGTGTGAAAGAAAGAGTGAAGACTACATGAAAAACAGTTGTTTGTCACATTTCATCTATATGGCAACCAGGAATAACAGAGTTGAGACTCTGGAGACCTAAGGCCAATTTCTAGACACAAACTAAATTCAAGTTCTTGATCTGCTCTGAAAAATATTAAGGCTTTCTAAAGTTTTCCTACTTTTATCCTAGATCAAGCACCTATAGTCCAGTCTTTCTGACATTGTTGGTTGGTTTGTATTGATACACATATTTAAGATTCTAATTTTCTCACTTCATTTTTTTCTGTCACTTCTATTCATGCTTATAAGGTTTTGGTCCTCAGTGACATTGGTAGCATCTTCACAGCAACTTCTACAGAAGACATCTTCCTGCACTGTGCCCATACTGTTTCTGAACTTTTCAAATAACATCCAAGTAACTCATCCTAATTATTACTGGAGACCTTGCAAAATATTAGATTCTGTCCCCCCTGTAATAAGAGTCAACAGATCATTTTCCAGAGCAGGTTTTTCCCCAAACTCTCTAGATGATTAAAAAGATGGTTAGAAACTTGAGAAGATCACCAAATTAAGATGAAAATCAAGTGCACTTTAAGCTAAAGGCTGGTAATTTTGTAGAATGTGCTGGCTGGTACAAACAGTTGTAATGGTTGGAAATTAGATATTTTTATACTGGATGTTCCTTATAGTAGTACTGCTCCCCAGAAATCTCACCAAAAAGACTAAATCTTGTCATAAGCCTGAATTTATGTGAGAGTATGGTGTAACATTTTTAGTGTTTTCATGTGCTGATTTTTATCCAGAGCTTGACAGCCTCCCTCTGTTAGCATTTAAGATGCATTTTCCTCTGCTGTTTTGAGAGTTCCAGGAGTGAGAACTTGGTGTGGTGCTTGTCTTGCTAAGATGATGTTCTGCCTTCCTTTGTATTCTATAATGCCTTTTATGCAATTCTGTGATAAATTTGCCTCTTAAATTTCAAACACATAGATACCTGTTACAGCAGTGCTTGGGCAACTCTATTTCCTCAGTTATATATGGTAATTTAAGTTTCCTGCTGTCTCTTTTGTGACATTAGGTTGAGTATGACTAACATTTAAAACAAATTATAAGTTTCTGCTTAGTTCTCTTTTTCTTCCCATGTTTTATGCATAGCATTACAAGGAAATATTTTGAGTGATATTAGATACCACTGTAAAGAGCTTCCTACAGATAGTGAAATCCTGATCTTCTAGAACTTGCTTAGCTTTACTACTAGCAAGTCCACCATTTCTTCACCCCAGAAGATTTTTTTGCTGTCTTCTTCCAACAGATCAAACACTGTGCAAAAATAAGAACCACATTTCTTAGTAATAGCTATTATATATATAACTCTAATAATTTCAATTTTTTTCTTAGAGGCGTTTCTGACAATCTTGGTGACAATTTTGTATTTATTCCTTTGCAAACTTAATCTTTGTTTCTGCTTTTGCAAATTTCATGTAGGCAGAATTTTGTCTTTAGAGGAGATTGTTAGTGTAAAGATTTCAAATTCAAGTGGTATTCTTGGTATCTGGACTTCTTGGAATGCACCACAGACTCATTGTCAGTCTGTGTATAAGTGTCATTAATATGAATCATAAGCACATCATTTACTTGTTGATTCTGTCCTGGTTAATTTCACCAGTCAATGAGGTGCTTTGAGTATGGGAAGGAAGATTTTTGTCCCTATTCAGGGACAAAGTTTACTCCCTTGGGTTTTTTGTAAATAATTGATTTTCACAAAAAATGTGAAAAATGATAATATATTTTCTGTCACTGGTGGCATAAGGATACCACTGAAGAAGTTTATTTCGCATGTTTTTGTTGTGCAAGTGCCCAGAGAATGTCCTTTGAAATGCAAAAAAAGGAGCTTTTTAAACATAATTTTCATTTATGGAAAAACGTAGAAAAGGAAAATTTTGGTCAATTGTAGTACATGTGTAAGACTTGACAGTGTTTAACACTTGAAATTGAAAACTTGCTTACTAAATCATTTCAAGACCTTGAACAGATTCCATAAAACAAAGTGCTAGTAGTTATTACCAACTATATATGAAGTGTTGTAATTGTGTTTTAATAATGCTATTAATATTCACCAAGGTGAGCTCTGTTGAGTGTTCTTGATAATATATGCATTAGATATTATAATATGCAGTATGAACAGACCAAAATGAAGTAATTATTATCAGGCTTGCTAATTTAGCACCTGCATTCAAGTCTTCATTTGCGCTGCCTTAAAGTTACAGTATTGAAAATAGAATTCATGTTACCGAATTTGTAGAGCTGTGATGACATCTGAGAGAAATGTCAGCAACAGAGGAAGAAGTAGGCAGGAATTGATTCACAGACTTCATAGCAGGTTCTGCACCTGCCTCTTTTAATGCATATGGGTACTTATGGGAAATAAAAGTATCTGGTCCTGTTTCTGTATTTTAGTACTAATGCCTAATTATTTTGTGTTTCTTTTAACTTCCCCTTGAAAGCCGATGCCAATGTCAACTTGAAAACGAGACATTTTAATTGTATTCAGGATTCCAACCAGAGATGTGCTGGTTGGAGACACTGCTGCTGGGTCCTTGAAAACATCTGCTCTGAAAGGAGTAAAATCTCTATATACTTGGTAAGGTTAAGGTCTGTTTGGTATCCACATCTTGACTCTACCATAGTGAGGGAGACTTATTCACTTATTGCAGAGGCAAAAGTGGAATGGGAAAGAGACAGGAGGGTGATAGCCAATAGTCAAGGTTACTGAAACTTGCAACAAGAAATTGGATTCCATCCCTGTCCCAAAGTAAGACTAATTTTTTGAATATGTGACAGGATTCCCAAAATCTCATTTCCAGAAGTGTTGACTATTTGCTGTTAAAATGGAAAACAATGCAAGCAGCCTTTTAAATGCGTTCAGTGCTATATGCTATTGAATTATCTAAAAACTACAAAGTTTTGATGTTTTGACTTGGGCAGTTAGAGTTTATGTGTACCTTTGACTTTTCTTGCTAGACTTCAACACTAAATTTTGGAGATTCTTCTGTTCTCATGAGAATGAAACATGAATATGGGATTCTTATGTGCAATAACAGAAATTGCATTGTATGTATGAACCATTAGGTAATTGGATAGTGTTTTAGTACTGAACCCTAAATAAAGCATGGGAAAAACAACAAGGAGAAAATGAATACTGAACCTATATTCATGTAAATGCATACCAACATTTCAGTGAATTAAATAATTCTCTGAAAAAGAAAAAAAAGGATGTAATCTTCAACATAAAATCTCCATGTTGAAATAGAAAGGTGTATACACAGTTGTTTGAATCAAGGTTGTACAGGCACTTTGAATTCCAGATTTTAGTATTTTTGGGTATTTAACACTGCAAGCTTATAGTTATTCTATTGATGTTGAATATAAATTTTGTAGTGTTGTGCTGTGGGATGACTGGCTTGTGAATAGACTAGTTCTCTCTGCAAAAGTAATAAAATATCCTGCTAAAGGGTCATCTATAAGAACACTTGCTATTTCTTCACTTTTATTCCATTAAATATCTTCAAGAGAAATGATAGAGACTTTCTTATATATTGACAGTACTTGCAATACGAAGCTGGGTGACTTCAACTGGCTGAATTAATCTGATATCAAAAGTGCTTTTACCCCACCTAAATCAAAAAGTATCATGTTCAGAGTAGTATTCAGCCCTTGACTGAGAGACCTTTTTGTTTCTCTATGTCTTCTTTTCTCTCTTAGGAACCGCCACTTTTGTTTCCATTAAATTTCTGTGGAATCATCCCAGCGGTCTGCATGAGGGTGTGCTGGAGCAGACCATGCCACGCAACAACTTTCTCTGGCAGCAAAAGAGCAAGAAGGGACTGTAGGGTTGAACCCAAGGCTGATATGATACACATTGTTTCCTAAGGTTTATAAGCTGCAAGCAGTGTTTAAAGGATGTGAATTTAACATTCCTTTTGATATTGCTAATGTCTGTCTTAGTAATCAATAATTTGATTTACTTCAATAATGCTAAAGCTGTACTTGTAGCAATCTTAAACTTGGCTGTGTGTATTTGCATTGGATGTAGTCTATAGTTGCAGAATTATTTATTAAACATTTCCTTCCATGTATGGTAGGATGATGCTTCATAGCTGCATTACATAAGATAGTTTTTGGGAATATTTTATACCCTAACTCTTTCTTTTAACCACAATACAGATTAGAGTGAAAAAAGACCCTCTCTAAAAATAGAAATGCTGTAAAATAAAAAGAAAGGTTGTATTTCACTTGTCATGCAAGAGCCTTCACAGGAGATGCTCTTTAATTTAGTCCTTAACTCACCCAGCTGTGCATGAATATTCTAAGACTTTATACATTAGTAATATGTAAGATAACACTATCATCTAAAAGTTTTGCAGTACCATGGGTATAGAAATCTGAGGTGAGCTATTCTTATCCCTACCTTCATCTTTCAGGTATCCAACTGAACAGTTCAACACAGACTGTGTTTCCTCTGTTGCTGAAAAATAATTGGCAATAGGAGTATATATTCAGTGCACTACCTTGTTTTCACTCCTTTCATGTCCGTGGAGCTGGATGAATCATGATCTTTGGCCCACTGCACTCAAGGACATCATGTTGTGCTAGGTGCAAAAAAATGGACACAAGTATGTATAATATTCTTTGGAGAATAGGTAACAATTCAGAGGCTTATTTTTCTTTTGACACACATATATGTCATAAAATACTAAAGAAAATCCTGCTGAGTGGTGTTACTTCACATGCAGTTCATGGTGTGGCAAAGCTAATCATAGTAGACAATTTTCAAATCAGGGGCAAATGAAGTTTCATTTTCAAATCAACTGTTAGCAGTTGCAATTGAAAACCCTGAACTTATTACTCTAATCATTGTACATTTCTATTGTGATAGTTCCAAGGAAACCTGTCCATGGTTCTTGTTCTTGACATGTGCACATCAGAGGTATATTTATTGTCTGCCCCAGAGAGCCTATAATCAGAGCAGCAGCAAAAGAAGGCAAGAAATTGAGAGCTAGGAAACTCACTTTATTAAGAAATCCACTATGATTTGAGTAATAAGCAACTACAACTGTGGCAACTAAAGGTTTCTAGAAAAGACCTTTCTCGAGGTTTTAGAAAAGAAAGAAAGTCATCTTTCTTTCAAAGCCTTTTACTGTATATATGGATGTATTTTTAATGATAATAATGTTTTTATGTAATTATGAATTCAAAGTAATAAGCTCTGGAGTGTCTGGAAATATTCTCAAGAGAATACAACAGTTTGCTCTGTGAAAAGATTTTTGTTTATATCCTATTCCCTCATTAGGAATAAACCTTATGGGACTGGTTGTGCTGGTAGAGTCAATTTTCTGCATAATGTCTGGCGTGAAGTGGTCTCTTGGATTTGTGCTGGAAACAGTGTTAACACAAGGAGGTTTTTGTTACTGCTGAGCAGCATTCACACAGAGACGGTCTCAGCTGCCCCTCACCACATCCCACCAAGAAGAAGACTGGGAGTGTACGAGGAGCTGGGAGGGAGCACAACCAGGGCAGCTGACTCCAGCTGACCCAAGGAGCATCCAATACTGTATGGCATTATGCTCAGCACATAAGCCAGGGGAAAAGCTGGCGGGGAGCCACTGCTCAAGAACTGACTGGGCTTTTGCTGGTTGGTCGCGAGCAATTAGTTTTCATTTGCATGTCTTTCTTGACTTTTATTTCCTCCTTTTTTTGTTGCTGTTGTTGTCGTTGCTGTTTTCATTACATTTTTATTTTTATTTTACTTTATTTTATTTTAACTTTAATTTAATTTAATTTATTTTAATTCAATATTATTATTTATTTCTATTGCTAAACACTTCTTATCTCAGCCTGCAAGCCTTCTAACTTTTGCCCTTCCAACTCGCATATCCCTATCCTGATGGGTTAGGAGTGTGCAAGCAGGTGGAACTCTTAACTATCAATTGCAAGCATTTAGTATTTGTGTCATGTTTCTTGTTTGGTTTTTTTTTTTTTCATTCTCAGAAAAGTCAGAATTGTTAAGCCAGATTGTAAAAACACATTCATTGTTCTTATAGAAACTTGAAAGCACTAGACGAAGCCCCAAGGTGAAGGTATCTAAAACAATGGTGTTTAGGGATAAAGGTTGAAATCATTATTTTTTTTTTTTTAATGATGCTTCAATCAAATAAAGAGAATGATTGGATTTGTGAAGCTGATTTTTTTTTTGTTATGGGCAGAGACAATACTGAAGGAAGAAGCCTTAAAAAGTTATGCAGCTCAACTATAATTGATGTCTTTGAGTGCAATGAAGCCATACACCTAGCTTTTTAAGTAATTATTTGTTTTATGTTATTCTCACCTCTTTGCCACAGCTGCCTTTTCAATTCCAGAGCAGCTACTCCTCCGGAGTACAAAATCATAATGAATCTCTATATCACACAGAGTTTGGAGGACTTATTCATTTTTCCTGCAAAAGTTAAATAAAGTACAAAACTTTCAACCCATCAATCCTTTAGCAAGCTGTCCGAGGTGACATTTCATTAGCGCATTTTGTCAGTGGATAAATCGTACAGCATGCTCTGAAGAAAAGGTGGAAAACATCCAGTCCTTTTTCATTAGATCCATCTGAAGCTGAACCACTGGAGATTACATACAAAAAGCACATAAGACAGAAAAAAATTGCTATTCTGTCTGTAAACTGCATTAATCATTCATTTCTTTCTGAGTGCTTTGAGTCACTGCCCTTTCTCTGGTTAGGCCCAAAACTGGCAATTTAATTTTGAGCTGCATGACAGATACATTTCAAGGAAAATCACAGACATAATGACTCCTGCCAAGCTTGATAAAGTCCTCATTCATCAATTAAAGAGCTTCCAATAAGGCAAGAAGGATAGAGCAAAATGGGACCAATCACATACTATGAACAGAGTTGGGGTTGCCAGGATTTTTCCCCTCTCTCTCATGCATGCACAAGCACATATTCCCCAAAACAAACACACACATACACACCCCCTCACACATGTTCGTCTTGTTGATTCTGGGAATAGAAGTAATTAGGGGACTTTGATTCACTGGTATGAACTAATTACCTAAGGGACTGGGTTTACTTTGCTGCTACACTGATGGTAAGTGTCAAAGAGCTGACCAAAGATAATAAATACCTGGGGGGTCACCCATGTACTGCAGTGTCAAAATGATTTTTTTCTTAGTGAAATTTTTCCAGGTTATACTGAAAATCAGTGTTCTAATAAACGTGAGATATGTAAAGAAATAGCAGTGCAGCAAAATCTAATGAATCACTGGAATATGTGCTATATAAACAAGTGAAGCTCCAACAATATAGAGGAGACAAAATGTGATTGTTTAGGGACCAATTTAAATTAGTGATAAGCTAATTAAAGGGGCGCTGTCAGATGTAAACCATGGGTCCAATACAATGTTAAGTCAGTGGATGTGTTAGATATTGATGAGTCATTTTGCAGTTAAAGGCTTGACTAAATAGAAAGACATCACTGTTAAGGGCTTCCTAATCAAACATCACTGACAAATTTTATTTTCAGATGTTGCCTAGGATAAGAAAACCTAGAATAGCCTAGGATAAGAAACCATACCATTTTACACCGTTATGCATAAATGAGTCACTAAAGAAATTTTTGGAATAGATTTCACACCAAATTTTTCTATTAGGTGGTGAGAACACAAGTATTTCTGGAAGCTCTGCACCTGTTTAAAGCATCAAAAATTACTTCTTGGTAATAGCGGTAGGAACTGAGTCATAAACTTTGCTTTACTGGTTCCT
This sequence comes from Orthonyx spaldingii, assembly GCA_013397795.1. Classification (NCBI taxonomy): domain Eukaryota; kingdom Metazoa; phylum Chordata; class Aves; order Passeriformes; family Orthonychidae; genus Orthonyx; species Orthonyx spaldingii. The sequence goes on from VZTJ01006499.1 coordinate 113,576, forward strand.
GCCCCTCTTTTGACTTTACTCCCTTTCTAATTTTCTGGTATTATAACTTATCCATCTCTACCACTTTCCACCACTAAGAATGGTTTCTTTTTTTCCCTAAGAGGAATGACCGGATATTCAGAAGTCAGACATATTTTTATTTCCAGACATATTTTTCTTTCAGTCATATTTTTTGTTCCAGATCATTTCCAGTAAAATATTCTTCTTTAGGCTAATTGAAAGAGAAATGGTTAGATGCTACTGGCCCATGAAGAAAAATTGTGAAATACTGCCATTTGTGCTAGGTTCGGAACAGATTTCTTGGACACCAGGTGCCCTGACTTTCTGATGTACTTGATTCCTCCAATGAAGATTTTTTCTAACGTTTGAAGTAAACAAAGCCATAACTCCTCATAGTCCTGTCTTCTGTCAGTGTTTAGACTTCCACCAGAGGAGCAACAGATCATAAACTAGAGTAAACTTATAACTTGAAGATTCAAATGAAGAGTGAGAGAGTACAGAAACAGTAGAAAGTCATCTTTATCCTCCCTTCTTCCAATTTTTATCTTAAGAAACACCGCAAAAGATAATGTCTTCCTGTCCAAAATACATGTTAACAACTTCCTCCGTAACTTTTGGCATTTACAAGCACTCAAGTCTTTCTTTGCAGAGAAAATATCACTTTGGAGCAAACTTGATCTTTATTTTCTTTAATATTTTACATAATATCTGAAATACCCAATATTAACAAAGGCTTTCTACTAGCAGATTTTAGTCTCTCTGTTTCATTTGATGGTGACACAACTTTTTGGCATCACAGTCTGTTGATGTCACTTGTGCTTTTATGAATATGCATGAAAATTAATTTCAAAAAATTGTCTGCGATGGCATGAATTTAGTTTTTATGTACTTGTTATTAGCCAACATGTTTTGAAATTTGCACCTGAAAGTGAAAATAGTGATCATGCTGCAAAGGGCTTCCACTAACAGAACATTTTGTAGACCTTCTGCAGGTGAAGACAGCAGACACTTAACAGGAGAATGAAATGGATTGCTTTGAAAGATGCCATCTTTTCTCAGATTTTAACCTTTTTTATAGTTATATATGTGCTGATTTTTTACTAAAATATTGCAGATTTTTTCTTATTTTATTTAGATGATGTTTTAAGATTCTTGGAACACTAAGAATACCTTGGCTTTCATTGGGAAGATTATCTCATTTTTTTAAAAATGTTCAGCTGTGCTCTTATGAAACACATTATATCTGAGAGACACTCCCACTGAAAAAAAGTGAGAAAGAGGCAGCTCGTGTAAATGCGTCCTTTGTCAGTATAAGGAAAACCAGTGATATTTAAGGAGTTAAATTCTCTGTCAAGCGGCATCTTGTAGGTGATTCTCTAGGTATTCCTTTCAGAGGCCTAAGGTGGTATTTTGGATGGCTTTTTAAAGTTGGATTGAAAAACTAATTCTGTCAAGCTCAAATTTTATTTTAGCCCAAGGAATCTCTGTCTGTGTTTGAAGTGCTTTCTGGGAAATGTTAGCACCGAAAATGTTCTATGAGACACTCCCATCTCCCACAGAGCTTGAAGGGATACAAGCATTGTCTCCCTTATTTTCTCCATATTTTGCATGTATTTGCATACAAGAAGGCACACAAAGCCTCGTTGCAGTCGCAGGACAGTCTCTGGCAGCTTTTCTTCTGCTGTGCTTTACCAGTGGGCCAGGAGACTGCACAGGGATGGGAGAGCATAGTTTCTGTTGTGCTGCTCAGGTGGTAAAGGGGGTTATGTATTCTTCAACCAGGAATGAAAAGTTTTGGTGTACTTCACCTCTGTAGAAAAAAAAATGTTCTCTGCAGATTATTTAGAAGTTTGAAAGTTTAAATCAGACCAAAAGTGATACTGAGGAAAAAAAAGAGGTGTTGAAAACTCAAGATAATTCTTACCTGCAGGCCTAATTTAGAGCATTTGAAAGTACAGTGGAACACACTGAGACAATAAACCTTTAGTCTCCTTAGGAGTTTATCCCACAGAATGTGAAAAAGAAGGTAATACCTGTGTAAAATCCAAAGTCAGAAACAGAACTGTTGTTCATGTGGGTATGAATATGTCATTTGAGATAATACTGTACTTCACATGAAAGTAAAAACTTTAAGTGAAAACTTTAAGTGAAAGTGAAAAGGAACTGATGTAGATAAGGGTCTTGAGGATCTTGTTTACTTTGGTAAAACCTAAATAATTTTCATTAAATCATTACATTTAATTGTAATTTCAAGGAAGGAGAAAGTGTTCAAAATAACTTTAACAGCATTTATCATTCAATGGGTGGAGCCACTAAATGGCACAATGCTCCTCCAAAAATAAAAGTAATGTCCCTGTTTGCAATATTATTCACAATGTCCTTATTTTTCACCCTTCACAAAATTATATTTGGATCATACATATGGTGGTAAGACCATGGTAATACAAATGTTAATACAAAACCATGGCCAAAATATTTTATTTCAAGATAATCTTTGTTGCTGTGTTTATGAAAAGTTTATTGCAACTATAAATACAAATAAACAGTACTATAGATTTTTCTCAGTATCTTTATTATAACCCAGATTTTCTTAATGGAATAATACCTTTTATGGTTTCTTCCTAATAAATGTTACAGTGTTATTTTCTAACTATTCAGATTTTAAGCAATTTGACTCAAGTCTGCGGGTATCTATTTACAATGGTCAGTTGAGTTTCTTACCAGATCTGAGAAAATGTTTAAACCATTTCACTACATTTTGCCCTTTGAATTTTTTTCAAAAGAAATATGACACTTTTACTGGTACTTGATTAAAGACTTTTTTTATTCTCAATGAATTTTAATATTTATTGGACCATTTGTACTTCTGAAAAGTAATTGCTAGACACAAGACGTTCAAATATGCTCAGAGAAGTGAATAATAATTTTAAAAATACACTACCAAGACCTTAAATTTGTAAGCATCCAAAAAGAGAGAATATGGATAATTCTGATTTCCTTCTCCTACTGAGACCACTGAGGACAACAGTGAATATTTCAGTAGTTCTGATTTTGATCCTATCTGAAGCACACAGCTTCTAAACAGTGTAACAGAATATAAGAAGTAGACCTTGTTGAATTTACTTGGTTTATTTTTTTCCTAATTGGTTTGATGACCTGTAGATGATGTGTTCCAATTAGGTGAAGATAAAAGATCATGAAAGCCTAACAGCAGGTCTCAAGTAACATAAAGAAAAGGTTGAATTAATTATTTTTCCAATAATAGGTCTAAAATTTTTTCATGAGAGCTATGTAAGGTGAAACTTTTGGTTTAGAAAGTTTAAATATTCAGCATACCTCAGGTAGCTTCTTCATTTCTGGAAATAAAATATGTTTCTTACAACTATAAACTTAGCTGTTTGTCTTACAACATTTTACAATACTGCCCAATTAGCTGTGCTACATGCTCCCAGTTGGTAAGTGAAAACTTGGCCTTCATTTTATTTATACTACAATTCCAATTGTCTACTAGGGAACAGAGATTTGGGTTTACAGTATGATCACAGGCGTTAATGTATCACCTGTTCTGTGCCGTAATACTCACTCTGTTTAATGAAATTAAGGTTGTGGTGGGAATTCAAAAAGATCATATTATGTACCACAGATTATGTAGGATATCTAAACATGAATTTTATTTGTCCATTTTTTTGTGTGTGCTTTTAGCCTCTATTTAGATATTTAGTCTATCTAAGATAATGATATATTTAAACATAGGTTTGGAGCACAAAATTCTTCTATCTCAGTGGTTTTACTTTGCTAGAGGCTAGTATACAAGTGTTGGCTAGAAACAAGACAAACTTAAAAAATCTGAACATTCTTGTTTGGTTTCTAAGTTCTCACATATTTTTGCTTTTAGAGCCTAGTAAAGTTAGGACGCTGAATCAGTAGTCTTGACTGATAATTCAGTGACTAACATTGGTGCTTTAAGGCATAAGACCAACTCCAAAATGCACAGGATAACTGAGAAAATACGCCCTACATGAAAGTAAATGACATGCCTTTCTTTCCTCTCTAGGACAGTCAGGCTTGACATTTGCAATAAAACAAAAGTTTCAAACAGATAGTTATTAAAAATTAATCTCTCCATTAAAATGCCTTTGTGACTAATAGGAAGAAGCCCTTGCATACAGTGCTATAAATCTTACTGCTAGCACTAAACCCTTCTAATTATGGGTTAGACTAACGAAACATGATAAAATTTATGTGCAAGTCAGACTAATGTGTTTTGTTTTCTTTTTTTAATTCCATCTTTGGCATGGAACTAAATAAGGAATCTCTAAAGGAATACAAATTAACAAGTAGGCAAAAATAATATAGTATTCCTGATACTAAATAGTTGTAGGTGATCTGCTTCTGCTGATTCAGAAAATAAAGAAATTAAAACAAGATCTAGCTGCCTGCAACTGCTTACTATCAAGTTACTTAACAATGAAGTCATTCATTTGCAACTTCATTTAAATTCCCTGAGAGCTCCTTTTTAATATTTTTAATTTCCCCCCTTCTTTTCTGCTATTGCAGCGGATGATTCAGTCCTATTGCTTTAAATAAACAGGTATGTGCCTATAATTCGCAAAGGTTTAAGAAAACTTTGACCACAAGTTCTTTATTTTGATCTTGTTTATAACAACTGCAAGCAGAAGTGTTTCTGCTGGTATTTGAATGGTATCAGTATTTTAGTTACTTGAATCTTTATAATTTAAAGGAAACAAGAATTTAGAAGACAATTTGTTTTTCCGATTTAAGTGAGTAAGATTTCGACACACTTTCACAATGTGGTCCTTTCTGTTGAAGTCTGTTTCTGAAATTCATGAAACAAATTATTAATGATTTCAATTATTGTCAGTTCTCATCTGTTCTTCAACTTGAAATTCTGTTGTTTACCATTTTGTTTTTATAAGCAGTAGGCAATGAATAGCAGGTAGATTACTGCTTTAGAGGATACTTGAAAATATTTCTATCGGGAGTTTTCTCTGGTCTGGGAGTGTTATTTTTCAGGAATCATCACTGTAACTCACAGATTCTGGGTAGCACCTTTATATATTTAGTTCAAACTTCAGTCATAATTTTTTTCTAGTGAAAAAATTATTTTGTTAACTGTGTTTTTGAAACTAATTATCCTAACAATCCCAAAGAATAAGAGTAAGTTAATGAAAAAACTCACAATCCTTAAGGAAGCTTTTAGTTTTTGAAGGACTGTTCAGAAAGAAATAACTGCCTTACTAGAACTGTGTGAAAAGCAGACTGATGATAAAACAAAATACATATGCCTAAAGGAGTTTGTGGGAATTAGAGCTGTGTCCCACTGAAAATCAGTGAAATCAGTTGCTAATGATAATAGCACTTCAAAAATGCTGGTATTGCCTGCAGAATGCTAAAACTCTGTATTTGTGGGTCAGTATGTATCTATCTCAATAGGAAAACAGCAGTTACCTATTAAATAGCTGGAATACTGGTGATGAGTAGATTATTGAGATACGTACCTTGGAGAGAGGAGAGTTTGTATAAAAAGTCAGTAATGATATACCGAAATATTATGGGGAAAAAGTGTAATGTAATTGGGAGCTAACTGAGAAGCTAAGCATCACTGAATCCATCAATGAAAGGGCTAGGGCCAATCCACCCAACACCCTAAAGTAATTGGAAATTCACCCTAAAGTAATTGGTTACTGACATGTCTAGATTCAATCAAATTCAGTAATGAGCCAGAAATACTAGTCCCCTTTATCTATTTGTGTGAAATAGTGCCATCAGTTTTAGAGTGCATATGAAATACAAGCTTTAGTATGTGAAGGAACTATGAAGGAAGGTGAATATTCTCTTATGAAGTGGGAATGAAACTTTTGTTTCCTTCTACATCACTAATTCAGACAGTAGACATGTATGTTTTCAGTACCCTTTAGTACCTTAGAGCAAGCACAGGATTACATGCATTTAAGGCTTTAGCATGCTATATAAACTGATCTGCAACAATGGATTAATGGATGCTGGGAAGGCTGTGGATATCCATTACTTCAAATTTAAGAAAGCCTTTGACCCTGTTTGCCAAAACATTCTCCTGGAGAAACTGGTGGCTTGTGGCTTAAACATGTGCACTCTTCACTGGATAAAAAAATGGTTGGATGGCCTAATCCAGAGAGTAATGGGGTATGGAGCAACATCCAGTTGGTGTCTGATCACTAGTGGGGTTCTTCAGGGATCAGTGTCGGGTTCAGCCCTTTTTAATATCTTCATCAATGACCTGAATTGAATGCATCCTCAGTTGGTTTGCAGATGACACCAAGCTGGGCAGTAGTGTTGATCTGCTGGAGGATAGGAAGGCTATGCTGAGAGACCTAGACAAGATGGATCCATGGACTGAGGCCAAGTGGATGAGGTTCAACAAAGGCCAAGTTGCCCTTGGGTCACAACAACCCTGTGTAGCACTACAGGCTGGGGCAGAGTGGCTGGAAAGTGGCCCAGTGGAAAAGGACCTGGAATGCTGGTTGTCATCCATCTGAACATGATTCAGCAGTGTGCCCAGGTGGCCAAGAAGGCCAATGGCCTCCTGGTCTTTAGTAATAGTGGGGTCAGCAGGACCAGGGCAGTGATTGTCCCTCTGTACTCAGCACTGCTGAGGCCACACCTCAAATCCTGTGCCCAGTTCTGGACCCCTCACTATAAGAAGCACATTGAGGTGCTGGAGCGAGCCCAGAGAAGAGCAATGGAAATGGTGAAGGGTCTGGAACACAAGTTTTATGTGGAGTGACTGAGGAAGTTCAAGTTGTTTAGTCTGGAGAAAAGGAGGCTCAGGGGAGACCTAATCACTCTCTACAGTTCCCTGAAAGGAGATTGAAGCAAGGTGAGTGTCAGCCTCTTCTCCTAGGAAATTGGTGAAGGAGAGAACATGGCTTCAAGCTGCACCAGGGAATATTAAGGTTGGACATCAGGAAGAATTTCTTCATCGAAAGGGTTGTCAAGCTTTGGAACAGGCTGCCCAGGGAAGCAGTGGAGTCACCATCCCTGATGGTGTTAAAGAAATGACTGGACATCGCACTTAGTGGGTCTCCTTGACAAGGTGGTGGTGACTGGTGAAATGTTGAACTTGATAATCCCAGATGTCTTTTCCAACCTTAATGATTCTGTGATTCTCTGATTCTATGAGTAACAAATTCCAAGCAGCACTTTCGCCAAGGCTTTGCTAAGATCAGCTCTAAATGACTGTTTAACTGGTAAGAATATTGGCATTAATATATAAACTAACATTTTTGGTAAATTTTAAGATACCCTGGTATTTCTAAAAGGAACCACATGACTCTTTTATCCAATTTTCCAGTTTACTTTTAGCGCTTCCATAGAAATTGAAACCCATACACACTACAAAATTAGACCACTATAGTTGGCCAATGAAACTTTTTTTCATCCCTCTGTTCCTTTTCACTATTTTACTGAAGAAAAGAGAAAGATCCCATTCCAAGTCCTGGTTAGTAATGTAAAGCTTCCTTTATTCTCTGTCTAAAACTCTGTATTATTGACAGGTGTCCTTCTTTCATAAGGACTCTAAGAATGTGATTTAAATGAGCTAACCCTTGGACTTTTCACAAGCACTTAAAAAAAAAGAAAACAAGAATATACGTGAAAAACAACATAGAAATGCATTGCTAGCTGCATTAGTGAAAGAAATCATATGTGAAGAAACACTCCAACCCATACTGTTATTGAGAATCTAGTTAGAATCTACCGCTTTCCAACTATTTATGTCAGTAAAGAAAACTCCACTTCCAGAGTCCCTGACCTTCGTGGACTCAGCTTCTGCTTACAATATTGCACACCATTGCATGATAGCAATTGACTTCCTATAGAAAGGATGCATGTGCCAGGGATACAATCATTGCTCAAGGAATTGAGCAGATAAACAGTCAAACTGTGGGACACTTTGTCAATGAAACAAGATCAAATATAGGAGCTGGATTATACATTAGCTGAACAACACTGACGGTGTAACATGGAAATTAACATAGAAAAACATTTCCAAATAGAATAAAGATCAAGAAAAAATGGTGTGTGCTTACAGAGAATGGTAGACTAGATCTAGAGATCCTACAAGACTGTTTCTTTGTGGACATTAAATAGTTTTTCACACTTTCAAGCCACGCGTTTCTGCTTTTTCCCTTTTTTAGCTGTCTGTCAGAAGGAACAACTATTAAAGACAAGATATGATCTATGAAGCATAACCCATGTACAGATTCTGGGTCAGTAAGGATAGATATATTTTGCACAATAGATAAAAACATCGAGAATGTTGTATTTTTGATACACTTTTTAGTGAACTCCTAATAATAAATCACTGTTTCTGCTACCTGACACATTCAAAATTACATAGTATTTCTCGACTGCAGCAAATACGTTCAGTGGGGTAACAGACCATGGCAACTGAGATGTTATTGAAATATGGGAGTCTGAACCCCAGCCAATGAACAAGTAAAGCAGGCTACAAAATATCCTGCCTTGAACTGAATCAGTTATGTACAAATGAAATAACCAAACACACAAAAATTTAAAAAAACCCACCCAGCTGTGATGCATATCCTCCTAAAGATTGTCACCAAGCTTTGGGTCCAAATTTAAGTAAAGAGAAAATATCGCAGGTCTGCTGAGTTCTAATTTGCTAACTCTGGAAATGAGAAGAGTTAGCTGGATGTAAAGCTAAGAATTGAGACAAAAGTGGGAAAAAGGTCATGAAATGCTGGTCATGACAGGTAGGCTGTCAGAAATTGCTATTATACCCCTCTGCTAAAATATGTCTCTTTTTATGTGAGTCCTTTTTTGTCTGCCTCTCAGATGCATACAGAAGATCTTCCAGTAAACAGCAACTTTTTGCATAGCTATTTTGGCACTGCTTGCTAAAGATCATTTTCTCTGCAAAAAATACCAGTAAAGAAAGAAAAAGGAAGGAAAAGCTGAATGAAACTGTGAAGAAAAACTATTTCCTGTAGCAAAAAGCCAGAGGCAATTTGACCTCCTAACAATATTAGTTTTCAAATTTTGCTACGTAATTGTGACCATGTTACATGGTTTGAGGAGGGTTTTTCTGCTCACATGTGGAAACTGAAAGTTGTACAACAATATCAACTGCACTGGACACTGTTCTGTACTTCTTTGGATCATATTCATCATGAGCTTGAACAGAATAAATTTCTGTACTGCTTTAAAATGAGAAGTTGCCTGTCATGCTTTGATGTGAGTTACAGCGTGTCTGTACAGCAAAATATGATTTTTACAGTATAGTCACAAGAACCATCAAAAAAAGAGGTTGTGATATAGTTTCTTACCAGACAAAGTGCATGACTAGATTACTGATTACTATTCTAGTTAATGTTCTTGTTACTTCTGCTGCTGTTGCCGTTGTCTTGTTGCATCAGCCAGCAAAAATGACACAGACATCATCTCACAGATTTATTGTGGTCTTGGCTTTTACACAACGGCTCAGTTTAAAATGTTTGAGACTATGGGTGTAATTAAATTGCGGATTGGATTAAATTAGTATCTTGTTGACTGTGTGAGACAATGGCAAGTTATCCAAACTAAGTCAATTAAGCATGTCTCAGTATTTATTCAGAGGAAAGTGTTCATATTTTAACATGAAATCTATGACTACAGAACACCACATAAAAATTATAATAGATGTTGATGATGTTTTTATCTCCTCTGCCTGCTTTTTCTTGTGTCTGCCTCTCCTGCTGTGTTGTACAGTATCCTGACAGCCATTTAGTTTTAAATTTATATTTCCATTTTAAGTTTATCAGTGTTGACTTTAAAAATAAAGTTGCTGTTTATTTGAGAGAACGGGAAATATAGAAATTTTGTCATGAAAAGTAAAGGAACAAAAGGCAGAGGAAAATACCAACTGACCTACAACAGGCTTTTTTTCCTTTTGAAAGTACACATATATTTTTCTGTGTACTACAAAGATAGCTTTTTTCAAAATGAAAATGAAAGTTTCATTATTATTTCCTTACTTTAATAAGCTGTAACCTTCAGAGTAATCAGATTTCTTTTGATAATCAATTACAGGGATAATTGGTTATTTATATCTAGTTTTAGGGGCTGTTCCTGTAAATATAGATGTGAATAATTTTACTAATACAAAGTAGAAGTGCATTTTGTAAAGGCATATGTATATATTTGTTAGAATTGTTATACAAATGTGTGTTCTGAACACATACTTTACAGATAACATATTGCCTGAATTCATGAGCCTTGTTTTTAAAATTTTTCTATAAAGTGAACTAGTCTTGAAATACATTTTATTAGCCTCTGTGGAACACATATTACTTATGTCCCAACATAAAATGCAGCAAATACATTGAGGTGAAAAAAAGTTAATGAGAATGTCTGGTGATATTCTTAATTTGTTTTGGCCTTGTTTTGTTTTATTGGAATGCAACCTGAACCACCCTATTGCATTATGTGGTCAGTTTTTTGATAAATCCTCACTTTTGAAATATCTAGACAATGTTTTACATTTTTTTCCCTCTCTTTATCTCCAAGTATCACAACCTGCAGTACTATGGAACATGGCAAGTGGACCAAATGATTGCAGTCTATGGAACATGGCAACTGGACCATATGATTGCAGTCTATGAAGTAAACCTGTACATGACAGCAAGTCAATTGCATCCCATGCGGCATTCTCCTATTCCATACATGTATGCACTGATGAACTTTACAGCATGATGTGAGAGGTCTAAGACTTCCTGAGTACTAGTATGTTCACAAGTATATTTTCCTGCCTGAAGTTCCCTAGACAGAAATTGTACAGTGCTAGCACAATACCACAGAGTGTTTCATCCTGTCTGTAATCACAGCACAGCTGTTAAGATGGTACCTCATGCACAACCTATACAGAGGAAGTTGGATTTATGGTCCTAGGATGGGTCAGTCTGCATTCTGTAGCTAAATCCTGGAAACCTCCCACCTCTTCTCCTGGACATACTGTTCCAGTGCTGGAAATTGCTTCACCTAATATTCATCCTGACCTGCTTAATCTGCAATTTGTGGTGGGTATCTCTTGTTGGGTGATCTACTAATAGCAAGTAGAGTTTGCCTTGCATTTGCACTTTTCAAGCAGCCATAGAATGGTATCATATTATCCTTTAGCCTATACCTCACCAGTTAACACCCACCAATCTCTGTAGGAATTATTCAAATAGTAGGGTAATAACAGCACCAAGAAGGAGAGAAAGTGTTAGGCAAGTACAAACAATCAAATATAAAAAATACAAACTAACGAGCAAACTAAACTTTGCTGGAAATGCAGGTCTGTAATACTGTCTTTTGTATTGAATGTTTCTACATGCTAAAGCAAGGACACATTACCTATAAATATGTGTTATATATCTCTAAACTCCTTTTCAGAATTATATTCTGAAAAATTTTCCATAAGGAAGAGTAACATTGAGGCACCAGCCTAGCACAAAATCAACCTAAGTCTGGGGGAGTGGAATGATTTTTACCCTGTGAGTGGCTCCTGATCTGGATCATGGTACTCTCCACTGCCTCAAGGCACTGGGCCCTATGATGCCAATCAGTCTGATCTGAATAAAGAAAGAAAATCCCATAAATGAGTTCTACATGATAAACTGCTCTCTTGTGAAAATTTGATCTCTAGGTCTAAACATTACCACTGAGTTAAAACCAGGTCATTGTGGGAGCAGAAGGTGGTGTTTTGCAGCTTTGGGATAGACTTTAGGCACATATTAATCATCTGCCTTCATGACATTTTCTCAAATTTTACTAAATATTAAGTTTATTGCCACTAAAACTTAAGAGTATTATGAGACAAACTACTGAGTCTCACATTCAATCAACCATTTTTTATAAGTGTATTGTTAGCAGGGTTAATAACTTGGGAGATCTGTGATGAACATCTTCTCCCCACCCTACAGCTACTCCATTTAATAGATTTACTCTCTTTGTTTTATATAATATTATTATAAAATATGCAAAATATATCCTTCATAACCCTCAGAGGTTTCTTAATGATACTTTTTTCGTTTCTTTTTGTAAAATGTAGGCAACTTAACGGTGCTTTATGTGTTCTCTGATATTTTGACACCTCTTGTTTCATTTGATCACCCATTTGAATTTTTAATTTTGTTTTTTCTCCCCTCTGAAATGTAACAATTGTTTCTGATACAGATGAATCAATTGCTACGAAGTGTCTTTTCCCAGTTTCTTCCACTGAGAATCACGTAGTTTCCAATCAGGGGATTGGGCTGGCAAGTAGATTTTTTTTAAAGCATCTGAATTTTCTGGTAAGTGATTAATATAAAATTCTAAGCACATCACAGGAGGGATTAGTCTAGTGAACGTTAGCACTGAAAAATGATATTTTCACATTGTACATGCACAAACCATTTGATTTTGCATACCTCTGATTCCTATGTTAGATTCTATTTTGCTTTTGATGAATACACTTATTCTTATTGCAAACATTTGGTCTTCACTGGTCACTGACCTCTGATTGTTTCATAAAGATTTTACATTTTCAATCACAAAATGGTTTAGCTAGATCTTTTTTTCAAAAATGGGAAGCCAAGCATTTTCAATCTGTTCTTATATAAATACATTAAATAATCTGTTTTCAAGTACTATAGTTTTGTATCAGGCTAACAGGCAAACTCCAAATTTCCCCAAATATGATTTATCAGCAGTTTAATTCTGAAAGTTGTGTTGGTTTTGCTTGGCCTGGTTTTTGGTAGCAGGGGGGCCACAGAGGTGGCTTCTGTGAGAAGCTGCTGGAAGGTTGCACCATGTCCAGCAGAGCCAATCCCTTTGGAGATGGCTGTGAAGATGGGCAGGCTGCTGGCCAAGGCTGGGCCAAGTAGAGATGATGGCGAAGCCTCTGTGATGATGTACTTAAGAAGAAAATCAAAACAAAATGGGCACAGATTTTGTTCTAGTCAGAGAAAAGGAGGGGGTGAGAACATGTGAAGGAAAACAACATGGTGACACCAAGGTCNCTCACATTGGAGCAGTTTTGGGAGGACTGCTGCTCGTGAGATTGGAGCCACACTGGAGAAGTTCATGGAGAACTGTCTCCTGTGGGAGGGACCCCACGGTGCAGCAGGGGAAGGGACTCCTCTTCCTGAGCGAGTAGATGAAGATTTTGGTTGACGAACTGACCAAACCGACGAACTGACCCCCACCCCCTGTCTCCCTGCACTGTTGGTGGGAAGGAGGAAGGGGCTTGGGGGAAAAAGATGTTTTAAGGGTTTATTTTACTTCTCATTATCCTCCTCTGATTCTGTTAATAATAAATTCACTTTGTACCTTTACGTTTGAGCTTGTTTTGCCCTTGGAGTGTTTTCTCCCAGCCTTTATCTCAACTCATGAACCCTTTGTTAAATTTTTTTCTCTCCTCTGCTCAGCTGTACTAGGGGAGGGTGAGTGAGTAGCTTTTGTGAGTGTCTGGTGTTTGACCAGCATCAAACCATGACAGAAGTTTATTATAAATGTTAATTCTTCCTGTCTTATTTCTTTTCTTCTTCTTCTTTTTTTTTTTTTTTTAATTATACATTTAATTGTGTAGTCACTAAGGGGAAATGATGCATTTTAGCTAAATGACAAAAGAAGAGAGAGATCATATATTCATCTATGTCTCCAAGATATCCAGTTGGTACTAGACCAGTCTAGTCAATTGGAGCAGGGCTTTGATAGTCAAGCCTGACTCATGTGGGTGGTGTTTGTTGTTATGTTACACTCAATCACATGGCAGTGTTTTGGTAACACAAATAATCACTGCAAATGGTTTGAGTCACTTGTTCTTCTAGACTTGAGCCTGGATACATTTGGGGCATGATCTGATTTCTGCACAAACTTGATGCTTCCATCTGTATGGATATTGTTAAACAGCCTGTATTTATTGAATAAGAATGATGAAATAGCAGTGTATAGACACAAAAATTTCTTTAATTGCTTGGCTATCACTTCTTGAAATCATACAATCCACAAGTGATACTCTTGTAAGCCATTTTCTTCCATCAAGTTACTTACAATGTGATATCAGAAATGCTGTTCTCTTCTCAGCTGACCGTATGGTGCTGGGATTTCTCTCCTTAGCTACAGCCTAGACATAAATATTTAGTTTGAACACAAAGAGGAAGTAAGACAGGCACTCTGGTGCTTCAAGGGTTCCTATTATGGGACCAAGTCTGCAAACTGCTCTGTTTATCTGAATAAATACAAAAGTTTCTTATGGCCTGTTGGACCTGAAATAAACCTAATGGTAGATGGAGATGTGAGAACACGTACATGATACCACAGCTTAAAACACAGAGTGAATGAACACTGTGGTCAGGTCAAAAAATGCTTACATGAACTATGGAATGATATTTGAACTAGATTCTTTGAGTCAGGCTTTTATGCTTATGCACATGCAAATAAGGTCTTAAAATCAAAAGAGTGTAAGATAAAAAAAAAAATCTTGAAAACTCTGGCTTAGTCCTAATAGGTGGGCGTGCTACTCTAATTCAAAGTGCTAGGACAAATGCTGAACATCATGAAGTTATATGTACATGTGTAATGAGTGCTGTTAGTAGAATACTAATTTTCAACTAATTTATGGAAAAGATTAAGCGACGTCATGAATATTTTTCAAGTTGAAGTGTAATCATACAGATAAGTACATACAGCAATATATATGAGCAAGGAAGATATCTTAGAAAATATACATTATTCATTTTAAAAAGTGCTCATATTCACATTTCACAGAGTGAGACCTTCAAAATTCAGTGCATTATATCTGTAAATATATCACAGGAAAAAATAAAGCAATGAAGTCTTGGTACTAAGGGGTTGATCACATAAAATGCTTAGTAAACCTATAGCACCAAATATTGAGAGCTATTTCAAATTCTAATTACTGCATATGTTACACAAACTAGCTATATATTATTTGATGACTTAATTGCTACTACATTTTTTTCTTGATCAGGCTGTAAGACTTTTTTTCAGTATCTGTGTCAGCAGATAAAAGTCTATTAACACCTCGCTGTTGCATACTTTGTCCTTAATTAACATATGTAATACTGATTTATCATTTTTATTGGAATATCCTATACAAATGCATTATTTCTTTTTTCTATGTTATATCCATATCCAATCAGCATTCAATTTTGCTTAGCAATATACCAATGCAGAATACAGCAGAGCAGCTATCCCTACAATTTCAGTGCCTATAAAACAGAGAATCGCTGCATAGGGAATAGGCATAGCATGTCGTCTGAATACTTGAATGTCCAAAGAGAAGGAGCTGTTTTCCATAGAAATATGGAATTGCTACTTCATATCTATGGTGGTTTGAACTTGGTTGGAAGCCAGTTGCCTGCCAAAGGCAGTTTATTACTCTTTTCCTTACCTGAGCAGGGGAAAGAATATAGAACGAAAGCTCGAGGATCAAGATAAAGACAAGAAGATCACTCACTGTTATGCTCAGGCTCAACTCAGGAAATCAGTTTAAAAATTTTGTTGTGAAAAGCCAAATTCATAATTTCATGCATTATTTTAACTCAAATGTCATGAACATAAAATTTTGAGGTTTTTATAAACAATGGAAACTGCGAAAAAAAAAGGTTTTCTTTGAAGCTTTGGGTCATATTTTTAGAGTGTGTGTATTCTATATGAAAATTTCAGCAAGATAAGGCACAAAATGTAGTCTCTCCTAATGTATGTTAAGATATGGGATATGAACAATTGTTTAAATTCTGTATGGATCACTACACAGAAGCTGTGGGTAAATATGTTTACTGTCTACAGATTTCTGAAAGCTGTTCTATGAGTAAATTTGATAGGCTTAGCCAGCAAATATGTAAGTTAGAATGATTTTGAAAAATTACTTCTCCAGAACAATAGGCAATTTCACTGTCTCATTTAGAGAACAGTCAGCAGCTTGTGTCCATTATGTAAAACAGTCAGAAATAGGCTATTTCATTTAGCAAATGAAATTAGAAGATTTTATTTGCTCAGTTTGCAAAATCATCTACCATGTGTAGTTTAAAGGTGTTTTTAAATATTCTGGTAGAAATAATATGAAACTCTGAAAATTTCCTAAAGGAAGCATGGCACCATATCTGCTGAATCACAACAATATCTTGGTTTTTTTCTTTATAAAGCAATTTTTATGATTTATGTCTTTCTTATATTCTATATAATATCCTTTGGGATGCACTAACTATCAATTTCCCCAGTGATTTTAATTTCTACTGCCTATCTTTAAACATTATATCAGACATTATATAGGTATTTGCATATCAGTGTAACTGTTTTTTTGCTACTGAATGCAGAGATATATAAATGTCGCATATATTTTCCTTCTTGTATCTTTAATCAAATCCTTATCTCTGTATGTATTCTTGCTCAGCAGCAGGGCAGGGTGACATTTTAAACAGTCCTAAGTGATGAGAAGATCAAGGCGGATATGCAGCTTTATCAAAGACAAAAGAGAGACGGGGAACAGGCCAGGAACATAAACAGAGACATCTGTAGGTGAAAGTTAAGAGGTATTCCCATTTACTTGCAGAGGCAATGTGAATCTGTGCTGGCAGGGCTGCTTTTACAACTACAAATGTCCAACAGCTGTCTGATCCCATGCCTTCCCATGCTAGTTCTGAAATGATCGTGGACAACCTTCATTGGCAAAGATGTGTCTATTGCTTTCTGTGGGCAGTGGCAATCTGGGGCTTCTTGGAGCAGGTCAGCACAGAGGATAAACAAAGGTATTTGTCAGAAGTGCTTTCTTTGAGATGATGCTCTTCTTCACTAGGGACTCAGCTGACTGACATGATTCTCTTGTCTCCAAGGTGTGTCCACTGATGAATCTTTACTTTCTTTCAGCCAAGCCATATGCCTGCTGCAGCCCTCTGTCCAGTTGACCAGTCTAGTTTCAAAAAAAAAAAAAAGTAGGTTTTAAGAGTTGTTAAGCAAATAAACCTCAGGAATACCAAGCTCCACTAAGATTTGTGCTCATTTGAAGGTTAGAAACACTAACCTTTCTTTCTCCAATGAAACAAAGGCTATAACGAGATCCACTGGCCCACTAGGTAGCTCACCCACTGAATGAACAGAGATAGCCACAGTCACAGGGAGTACAGATGGAAGGTGACTGCTTGGAAAACATATGGTGGAAGTATATAAATATGTAAGCAGGTCTGCAAACTGCAGTGGGGTGAGGTGGTTTAAGGAGCACCATTCTGGTGGTACAGAATAAATGTGAGTCTTTTCTGAAGCAAGCCATGAAGAGGTTTTGTACTGCTCTGAAAGTAAACTGGAAGGAGAAATGAATCCCACACAGATACTTTGAGAGAGATTTCAAGTTGGAGGTACAATTTAATAGAAAAATAACAATAAGTGTGGTGATACACAGAAGAGCTGGCTTAAACCCACAAAGTCAGAGTACAACCTGGCACCCTGTTGGTCAGGGTGGTGGTTACAGTCCTATCAAGTTGTGGTTGCAGTCCTGTTGAAGTGATGATTGCAGTAGAAAGCAGTGGTCCTGTGGAAGGTCTGGTCCGCCTCAGTACCTCTCCAGGGGTGGGGAGTTTCATAATGGAATGATGTAGTCCTGTGAGTCATAAGATATTTTTTGAAGTCCTTGATGGTCGTTGCAGTTGCCTGCTCTGCTAGTGCCATTCAGTCTTTTATGGCCCTTTAGCAGACAGGACCCCCTCAGGATGGGTGGGACTGTTCTGGTGCTTCCCTGCAGGAAGTTATCAGGGCTGAGTCTTTGGTGTGAAGAAAAACAAACATTACCCTGCCTGGCAAGGTTTGCCTCCTTTTCATCTCATTTAGCACCCAGCTTGTAGCCTGTGGTGTCAGGTATGCACTGGGCAGCTTCTGTGAGCAACCCATCTTTAAGAGTTTATCAGAAATGAAGTGGAGGGGAGTAGAATACACAGTTTGGGTTACACCACATAGTGCTCAATTTCTCCTGTAACCACAACAGAAGTGTACTCATATGAGTACATTTTCATACTGAAATGAAAACTCCCTTGGTCCTCCTGTTCATGGATCAAACTTAGTCTGCAGCACTTTTTTTAAGCTTTCCCACCCAGGGTTTTATTTGAAAGCTGTTGTGCATGATTAACTGAATTCTTGCTTTTTGAAAGAGGCTAAAATGGTCTCATAGTAACCAATCATTCGATTATTGCAAAAGGAAAAAAGAAATATTTTTGATTTTGATGAAAAATATTCCTAAATTATGTTTTAATCACATATTATTTCTGTAGATTGTGTTTTGCCAAGTATGAAGGAAAGTTCTTTGTAGCAATTCTTGTAAAGCCAAATAATTTGGAGCTTAAAGGTCAGGTTTGTTAGTGTGTCTTGTTTATGCTTAGAGTCTTCTGATTTTAAAATAATTGCTATTATTTTACTGCAGTGATGTAAAAGACCTTAGCCTTGGATGTTAAAATTTCCACTCTTGTCAAAAAGGATACAGACCATCCACAGAGAACTCTAAACTAAGCTTAAATCTTCTTGCATACTTTTCTTTCACCCCTGAATTTCCATTGATTGCAGAGAAACTTTTGCTAATTATGGGTATGTCTGTAATTTTGCCATTTGCCCATTGAAGGGGAAACTCTCTACTGAAGTGCTTTAGGTGATAGCTAACTTACAGATGGTGGTTTGTGATATTACTGCCAAAATTCATTGTCAATAAACAGCATTTCCTTTCTGAGCTATGGCAGCATTGTTCAGACACCTGACTTGTCACTGTACAGCTCTGCAGAACAGAGCTTAACAGTCTCATGAAAAGGCTTTCCCTGAACAAGACTGCCTAGAGCTTTCTGTGTATACATTGGTGATGATCTGTCCCTGCATGAGAGCAGAGTCTGTATGCAACTGACATTAATTCAGTTGTTAGACATATTTCAATTCTGCTCCGTCAGTCTCTGGTGCGAGTTCTTATGGCAGTATTCCTAGGAGCAAGAACAATTTTCTTCATCAACAAGTAGTATTTCTATCTGACTCTCTATGGGACTTCTTCCTTCTTACCTGTAGGAATTGTCAGCAATCCTACATACTTAGTTTTACTACAAGTCTCCATTCTTTCAATTTTCCTTTTTGAGCTCCATTTAGCATGTCTCACCCCAGCTGCAAAACTCTTATTAGCTTTCATCACTTCAGATTTCTTTTTGAGTTTCTCAGATTGACTTTTTAGATATTTTCTATGATTATCTAGCCTTGTGCTTTTATTAAGGGAGTGGTCTCTTGTGGTTCAAGTACTGAGTGAGGCTGCCTGGACTGTTTCCACTTCTGTCAGGAAGTTTCTTTGCAATCTTTTGTGCCACAGTGCCCTAGCATTAAGGTGAGGAAACAATTTTCTCATTTCCAGGCATTAAGTGAAGTATACTTCACTAATGACTGTGATGAGATTACTGGATGATTTTGAAGTGCTATTAGCCATCATTTTACTTAACTTTCAAAGCGTGCTAGGCTTTTAACAAGCATTTACTGAAAAGAGGTTAATATTAAGATTACTTGACCTGTTACAAGACACTCTTTTCAATGTTTTAATTTTGCAATACTTCACGCATTTTGATTGAAATATTTAGTTTGGTACCCTAGACTAAATAGCCTAAATACTCCCTAAAAATACAAAACCTGCAGAAAAAGCAGTTCACCGGTTCTTAGAACAACGTTAAGAAGATGATCTTGTGTTGTCCAGTATCACTAGCACTACTATTACTGCTGCTACAAGACACAAAATCTGTGGAGATACAGCTTTCCATTTTTTTTATTTCCCAAGTTTCAATGGTTTGATTTTATAGCCTTAATATATTCTTTTAACATAGTTCTTCTTATGTGAAAACAAAAATCAAGGCTCAAAATTAGCAAAATGCTGTCTTCGCTCTACCAAATGCATTAAGATCAAAAAAATCAGTAAGTCCTTGTCAGTAAATTGCTTCCAAGCTGTGCAATGAAGAACAAATAAGAAAGGGCACACAGTGGGCAATAACACTGAGCATACACATTATTTTAACAGATGTTTCCTATTAATAAGGCTACTTAGCAATTCTTTCAACGTATTCTTTCATTCTTCCAACAAGCAGAAAGTATTTTTGATTCAGGGCTGCTTTAATATTTGATAGTCACTTTTGTTATGGAGAAATCTTATTAGAAAGAAATTCTTCTATGTGAATAGAAAGATTCTAAAGTGGTATCTGTCAGCACTTCAAAATAGTGGAGCAGATCAACTTCTTTACGATATATAATACTTCTTCAGCTAGGTATGAAAGTGTTTATAAGAAAGAATTATTATTTAGGGACATTGAGTTTGAAAGGTGCAAAGTGATTTGCTAAGGTTTTTCTGTCCTTTAGGCTGACAGATTTCTTAAACATTTATCCATTCTGCTGTTTTCTGGATCCCAGCAGTGGATTCCTTTAGTTTTTCCTTTTGTTAAAAATCAGGGAAGATTGAAGCCAAGTAATCACTAAAGAACATTTGTTAGTTTTACTAAAACTTGTCAAAAATAAAACAGAATTCTGCTACTGCTTATTTTCTAAAGAAGATGGTGACTTCTTTTGAAGTCTCTGATTGATAGCAGTGATTTTGAAGGCATTGATTGATAACACTTATATGCTCAGCTTCAACCTTTCTGTCCTTCATGCTAAAATGAATGAAATTTAGCTAGTTGATGAAAATGAAGATGAAAACAAATGATAAGAGAACAGGATCTGCATAAAATGTTTTAAAATAACTAGTTGCTAACAAATGTGATGAATGCTGATTAAGCAGACAAGGTTCAATATGTATCTACAGAAAGCAAAAACCTAAAACTAATAATACCACCCAGAGAGGCCAGAATGAGGATAAGAGAATGAGGTTACATTGTCCCTGGCCTTGTTGAAGATGGCCACTGAGTCTCATGAACAGTCATGTATTTAGGAACGGGCTTGCATCATGTTTGATGCAAGATTATCTGGTCTAGCTGCTAAATTCTATTCTAATGAGTAGTAACAATACAGTTTTAGCCATGGATATGAACATTGCTTGGGAAAAACTGTTAGGATCAGGAGGAGAGATGGTAGATGAAGCTTGTGAAAGGAATCATCTATGTCAAGAATAGATATATAATATAAAATTCACCTTAATTTCCATGCTTCCTGGTAGCATATAACTCCTTTTTGCAGAAGAATATATAAATAATACATATGATTAATAATGAAGAATTTCAGTGATAAGAAAAGAACAGTATTACTGATTCAGTCCACAGAAACCAATGCTTGTCACAATATTTTTCAAGCCTTTTTTGAAGAGGAACAATTCTCATTCTTCAAGATGACAGACTGACTAATTTTGTCTCTTATTGTACTTTCAGAACATTGTTATTCTAAAAGTCTCTCCAAGTTCTCAGGTACTGATTAAGAAAGAAAGACTGAAACACCTACTGGTGGTTCACCAACCGGTCATGAAACCAAGAATAGGAATTTTGTTGTTTGGACTGATAAATAGGTTCCTTGACCTAATGAAAATATAGTGGGTGATCCTCGTGAAAATTAACTAAGGTAAAATATTTCTTCAGGTTCCTCAAATTCCTTTGTGCATGACACCAGGTTCACTAAAAATCTCAGGGTGGACAGGGAAACCATACCCAAAAAATAACTCAAATCAATCCAATTCAAGTGACTGATTGCAGAAACTGGTTACGGCCATAAGCCAGGAGAGTTTAAAAACCCACAAATGGAATCCTCTTAATGAATATACAATTATGACCCATACATTTGGATTCCAGTTTGTTCTCATTTCTGACAAATATATGTTGGTAACCAACTTGAAGGAAAGTGCTATTATCACCCACACTCTACTCCTAATTCTCCTGTCTGGCCAGAGAAACATCTGAACAGCCAGTTGTGGTTTACTGCTTGTTGCAGAAAATTTCATGCCAATACTGTGCCTTTAACTGCTGCTGTTTTGAATTTTTTCTGAACTGGTAGCTCTAATTCAGGAAGTGTTCCAATCATGGTTGGCAGCCTTGGATGCAAGAGATATGTTTTTATGGAAGGGGCACATCTTTTACATCCAAGATTTTCACTACTGGAACAGACTGGAGTGCCCATATACCTTTAACAGTCTCCTGTAGCAGTGTAAACACTCACCCACAATTGCATACATTGTGCTTGCCAAAATTTTATGAACAGTCTCAATCTCTCCAGATATTTTGGTCCAAGGAGACCCTCCTGAAACTGTAGGAGAAGCTGCAACAGTCATGTGGCAAACACTTTGTGAAGTAGAAATTGAAATTCCACTTCAATCTCAAAACCTTTTTTTTTAATTAACACCGCTGTTGGCATTTTCATCCAAATATATTTCCTTTCTTTTCTGTTTCACAGGAAAGCTGGACGATGGGTGGATTAGGCTACACCAGCTTTGTATGTATACAAAAAATACAGTCATTAGTTTTGGCTGTAATACTATTTCTTCTGTATGTAATAATCTGTAAACCTAAATTTTAAGGATAGCAAATCAGCAGGCTGCTGAATTTATGATATTATTCTATATCCTGACAGTGCAATTCCCTTTGACTCCTAATCAAGACATGGAATGTCTGTGGTTCCAAACTTATGATAAATATACTGGAAGTGCTGGAATTCCACCCTAAGGTAAGGCCAATTTGAACCTTGCTGTTGTGGTTGTCCATGAAGATGAATTACATCTCTTAAGTGAGTGGGAATGGGAAAAATTGATGAAAAAGAAATTGAAAGCACTCATAACCATGAAATTTCTGAAATATTTGCACTCCAAGCAATGCAGGAAAGAAGTAAAAAACAGAGTGCCAAGCAATCAATGGGTCTGCTCATGATACCCCCACTGCAATTAAAATATACCATACTGATTTACTAAAGCAAATAACAACAAACAAACCATGTTATTAAGTATCAGAACCAAGTTATTAGTATAATTTTATTTTTATACAAGTAAAATTGCATTTTATTCATAGGGAAAACAGGGTGTAGAAATTTTGTTTGATTTACCTAATTGTAGAATGTAAATTGTGAAATTTGTGTATGACAGTGACTTCTGGACATACCTATGCCTAACTTAAATTTTTTTACAGTGGCACTGCACAACATCAACTTTTATGGGCAAAAATGGATCATCACAGATGAGACTGGAAATCAATATACGTACTATCTCTAAGGGCAATTAAAGGAGACATCATTTTGATAAAATGCCAAGTTCAGAATAACGTCAAATCCATGACAACAGTCTTACACCTTGCTGTAAAATAAGTCAAAGAAAAAGGTGTTGTAAACTATTCTGAAGAAAAAAAAATTTAGACATCTTCTCTTTTAAGCTTGACTGCTAGCATATCTTTGAATTATCCCATACTACACTTGTAATATTCCTTTGAATAGACCCCAACTCTCGATAGAGTTTAAGCCTACAGTTCAAAATTGTTTTTGAAGAACCATATTTAACAGCTCAGCCTTCTATCAAACTCTCTTCTCATATCTATATCTTTGGTCCTTAATAAAAAATACAAGTCAACAACAAATGTGATTTCACCCAATATGGTCATTCAAATGAGTTAATCTGTTAATGCAGAATCATGTTTCCACAATTCTATCAGCCTGGTCACTATTGCTGAAAATCTCTTATGCAGAAAGGGCAGAGGCAGCTATTAGTCACCACAGTGGTATCAGGCTGCCCTCCTCTTCTGCTTGTGCCCTGCACATGTAGCAAAGGCAGATGAAAATACCAGGAGAACTGCAATTGGAGCCCTAGCATGAGACAACATGGCTATTATGTTACTTATTGATTGTAAAACCTGCACCTAAAGGTTTCGTTTTTGCATCTGGAAGGCTAAAAGAGAGAGAGAAAGAGAGAGAGAGGGAGAGAGGAGAAAAAGCCAGCTCTTTTGTGTCAAACTTTATTTTAGACACTCAAATCTCTGACTATCAGCATGTGGTAACCTCTCAGTAACCTTGTTGCGATGTTTATGCACAGACAAGTCACAAAAGCAGATCAGATCTGTCTTTTCTTATCATTGCTCAGTTCTTGCTCAGGCATGTGTGTTAGAGCAGATTTCAGCTTGTCTTATAAGTGGCAGAAGTTTGGGGTTTTTTATACTCCACTACTCGTTGAATTGACAAGATTTTCAGGGATAACAATTACCTCCAGTTTTCTGGTAAGAATTATATACCACCAGTCTTTGCAAGTGAATTCCTGCTTTAAGATTTTTACTGCATTAATATATTAAGAGTGGTTTTGAATATTCAAGTTGTAATATTTTGTCATATGTCATAATTGTAAATTTTGCTAGTTTGAATATAATATTAACTTAGAAAGTTATTTTTAAAAATTCTACAAAATTCTTTTAGACAGTGCTTTCTTTTTGAACATAGGAGATGGTATTTTTAATAGTATTCTCTGTTCCTACTTTTGGGATACCAAATTACTTTACTTCACATCACTCTGAATACACATCTGTAGTGGACTTTTTGTTTCTGAGTCCTTCCAGCTGAGGGTTCAGATTTAAAATTTGCCCTAAAACTAATAGAGAGTTGTGAAATTTATTTGTATTTTTCTTCGACAAAATCGAGATTTGTGGAGCTTTTTAACTTCTTAAGTGTGTGACTCTAAACACCATGGTATGCATGTTTCTGATCCCAGCTATGTTCTTTTCCCAGTCATATTTTGCACAGTCACTTTCCACGACTTTTTTCTTCTTTATAGTGATCTTTTTAAATAACAGCATCAAAACTTGTTGTGCCAACACTTTGTGAAGTTTTAGGTTTTTTAAGGCACCAGAAATAGCTGAAGATGACACGTAAAACTAGATTCAACTTTGTTTCTTCATTGATTTACTTATTCCAACTATTGTGCATTTCCTTATTCTAACTATTGTGCATCAACCGCAACTTGAATGGTTTCTGTATTTTATTGTTGCTGTAAAAGGTAAAATTCAAAGCCCTGGGATTCAGTGTGTGTGTCCAAAGCCTTGTTTATAGTTACAAAAAATCAGAAGATCAAGGGGCTGATATAAAAAGCATTAACGGCTTTCAAAACTGGCCTAATATGATATAGAAATCAGATATTTTATTAAATCAGGCCAGGCATGGAAGCTCTCCTCTATTTCCTGTCTGGTTCTTATTCAAACAAAGGTGTCACTGATACGAATGCTGAGAGTTGAGGGGGGGAAAAAATAAGGAACTTTCCATTTATGTACAGTCTATTTCACATTTTTTTATCATGATACATAGAATGTTCTGAGTGTAAGACCTGCTTGGCAAATATTCTTTGTAAGCTTTAATAGTACTGGCAGTTCAGGATGCTTACAGAATAGCAGGTCCAACATGAACAGTAAGGATTTTATTCAGAGTAAATACTGATGATTTACATAACTATAGATGACAGTAATAGTCTCGCAACAGAGGAACTGATTTGGGTCTACCTTTGCACAGTCAATTCAAGCCTATATGATAAAAATGGTTTTTGCCCCAACAAGGAACAGTTCTGGCGATGTGACAGTTAGATGTTAAGAGCAAAGAGTGTGGTACAAGCAGTTGCACTTAACTAGTTCAAACTACCAACACTCTGTCAAATACCATGACCAGCTGGGGTCTTTAGAATGTAGGTCTTAAAGCTTTCAACTTTCAGTTGTCTCTGTTACAGTCAGTCGTCCAATGTTTCCCAGGTGCTGTTAATGGTACTGCAGGTGATAGATTAGTTGGAGTAATATATAATACATGCAATGTTGTTTATTTCCAACAGTAAAAAAGAGCTATTTAAAAAAATGTATCTACTGTGTTATATTTACAGGAAGTGAAGCAAAGAAGTCATGGACAAGGTTGCAAATACTGCTAAAAAGAAAATCATCTTTGGAACATGTGCATGCTTGTGTATAAATCTCCTTCTAACATTTCATCTTTTCTCATGGAAAAGGTGAATAAAAACATAGCAGAAGAATGAAACTTTCTGCAGAGAGTCTGTTCTTAAATAATTCTTGCACATTAAGTTTGTGATTGCACAGGAAGAATTTCTGGTATGACAGAGAAAACTAATGGCCATGTACCACAAGGAGGTTTAAATGTTGACTCCCTACGCTGAACCTTGTCAAATATATCACTCACTGAATGATGCTAAGCTCTTTCACAGAAGTAATTTAAGTGCAAATATCAGGTCTTGTTTTGTTAATCAGACAGCAAGTAAACAAAAACTCCCCCAAAATCTCCTTTTTGAGCCATGTATTCTGTCCTCTAGAGTAAGTATTATATTTGTAGTTTCAAAGAAAAACCTTGAATTCATTATAATAACTTATTTTTAGGTGTTATAAAACATTAATAAGGAATTAAAAAGTACATTGCCCTTCTTTTTAAGGTGCAGAATCATAAGATCGTGTAATTTAAATCAGTAAGCTGCAGAATATATAAGCTAGTCCCATGAAAAGGGGAATGTAAGTTTGTTTTGAGAAGAAAAGGGACCAAGGAGAGCTATCAGACATAGTTCATGAATGAATCCAATATCTAACACTGACAATATTAACAATCTAATATTTCTTTTTATGACATTGTAAATATGGAGAATAATGAGGTGGCAAGAAAACTACAGCATAGATTTGCCAAGATAAATCCAATGTAACCAAACTGTTTTCTTCTATTACAGATTAGCTGATTTCGCTAATAAGAGAAAAATATTTGATTACATATATATATATATATATTATTTATTCAAGTAAAAATTTTGTCCAAGAGGGAAATGCATAATCTGAATGAAACTGATATACAATTGATGACTTGGGTGAAAAATTATAGTCAGAGAAAACTATCAATAAACTGGTGTCAACCTGAAATGAAGAAATAGTGATCTTTCACCTGTTCAATTTGCACATTTTCTTTATATACTTAAAAGATGTGGTAAATGTCCACATTAGAAGTGGAAGAGAATTGCAAAGGCCTTGGGTGCCTTTCACAAAAAGATATAATATTAAGTGAAGAAATGCTTTAAAAATCCATGGATGACATTTGCTAAAGAAAGTACAAAGTGTTTCTGTGTGACAGAAAAGTGTCACCTCCATTACAAGGTGGAGTAAAATAAGGAGGCAGTAACAGTTACAGTGATCTATAAGTTAAATAAGTTTAAAAGGTGATGAAAGAATTGGTCTGTAAGTAAAAAAGAAAAGCAAAAAAAAGAAAAGGTGTTTGTGTGCACGTCATCTGGAAGAGAAAACAGTACAATAACTATCTAACACACTGCAATTTTGCAAGAAGAACAAACATTTTTAGGAACAGGTAACAGTCCCCTCTCAACATGGTGCTGTATAAGTGTAAACCAAATTACACAAACAACAGCTTTTGGCAGATGGTGTTTTACTTTTTGTAGAAGTGTCTTTTAAAACAATAATATAATTCAAAACATCACTGAAGCAATGTGAAGAGAAAAATGTACTCAAACAAAGAGAAAACAAGAAAAGCAAATGAACAGATTTTCAAACAATTAAATTTTATCTAGCAATAGCCTGCTGAAGCCAGTAGATGGTAAGCCATTGTCTTCTGGGCCCAGTACTCAAGGTGTGGCCTCACCTGTGCCAAGAACAGGGCAAGAATGACTTCCCTGGTCCTGCTGGCCACACTATTCCTGACAGAGGCCGGGAAGCCATTGGCCTTCTTGCCCACATGGGCAAACTGCTGGCTCTTGTTCAATCTGCCAGCAATCAGTGCCCCCAAGTCACCTTCTGCCTGGCCACTGTCCAGGCACTCTGTCCCCAGCCTATGGCACTGCAGGGGGTTGTTGTGACCAAAGTGCAGGCCCTTCACTTAGCCTTCTCAAATCTCATATTGTTGGATTTGAACCATCCATCCAGCCTGTCCAGGTCTCTCTGCAGAGTCCTCTAACAATTCAGTAGACCGACACTCCCCTCCAACTTGGTGTCACCTGTACATTTGCTAATATAGACTTCATCCCATACTCCAGGTCATCAAAAAGTTATTAAACTGGGCCCAACACTGACCCCTGGGGATGCTGCTAGTGATTGGCCACCAGCTGGATGCATGTACTGCTATTTATGAATTTTCACAACTTCAGTTTTAGCATTGTTAGGTCAGAAGATTCCCTTGGGTGCTTTTCAGTCTTGGAGATATTAATTCAAAATCTGTTCATTTATTAACAGCAACTACAAAATGTACCCAGACAGAAAAGCTCAGATCAGCTCTTAATGATATAACCATTCACAAGGCAGATTAGCAAAGTTGATACTGTTTCTCTGTAAACTCTGCTTGCATGCAAGAGCTATCATTCAGCTCTTCTTTAATTTCTAAGGTTACATGTTGATTTCTGCTTTTTACTGAGAAGTGAGAAGGTTATTCTCGTATATTTTCTTTGGGTTTTTTGCCCTTCTTGATCTAGTTCTTGTTCAAAGTCTATAGTATACAGAATCTCGGGGAAGTTCATTTTTAGCTTTCATTCTAATAAGAATTTAAGATAGGGAACTGCCTGCACCTTCCTATAGTCACAGGACACTGCAGCAGAACACAGTTTCAGTGACAATGAAAGTAGCTGTAATGCAGTTTGAGAGCTTAATTCAAACATATTTTTAGACTTCTGACAGATTTTATTTTTTTTTTTAAAGTATATGAGATGATCTAAAATCCACTGGAAGCATCCATTCAATATTCTTCAGTAAAATATCTGCATAGATGAAAAAGAATTTATGTGGGAAATGTCTGCACACACACACACACACACACACACACACACACACACACACAAAACCCAAAACAAAACAAACTTATTCTGTACCTACATTAAAAAAAAAGGATTTTTCTAAACTTTTACTGCTGCATATCTACTCCTTTTCAACTCTTTTGTGGATGCTTGATAATCACACCCTCCCTAAGTTTGCTTCTGTGAGAAGAGAGGATACCTAGGTGATCCACTGACAGGTTTGTCAGTAAATAAATGTACTTCAATCTTTGCTTAGTAGTAAAACCTGCAGCAGTCTAATGGCTTTGTAATCAAATTCTAGGCTGAAATTCCTGCCATGGACACTGCAAAATTTGGTCCAGATTTTCTTATGACTTTCTATACACTGATAGATGCCCTTATTAGTTTTTGTATCAGGGCATGGGAGTCTGGTTATAAAACAGTGCTCATACAAGTTTTGGGATCCAGTTTCAATTAAATATATGTAGCATATTTAATATGCCCTTTTTCCTATGCCCCACTCAGATTTTTCTTTCAAGTGTTCCAATTTCAAAGCCATACTCTTTAAGGAAAATACTTGATTTAGGCAAAACTTGCTTTGTCATCTCATGCTATACCAGAATAATCATTGTATATAAAAGTGTTTAGCTGAAGAAAATTGTCTCTTCTCTGGTTGTTTGCCTTCTGAGACTGAAAATGTGTTGATAGGTTAACAGCATTGCTTATAAAGAAGTTCTTATGCTTTGCATGTTGTTGTGACTTTTAAAAACGAAGATTAATAGAGCTGAATTCAGAATTGCTTATGGATGAGATGATTTGATTCCTTTACCTTCTTCCCCTTTAAGGATTTTATTTTCCTTTACTGTACTTAAAAACACCTACAGAGTATTAATGACCTTCACACTTGATTTAATGTACTAGATAAACATAAATATATTTAAAAAGTATGTGCTTATTTTATCTTAACGAAAAAGTTAAAAAAATAATGGTGAAATGATTATATTTTCTCTGACCATTCCATTAAGTTATTTCACTGTGTTTGGAGACAGAGAAGTATAGGGTACAGGGAAGAAGGGTAAAGTCTTCAGACACTTATTATTACCTATATGCTGCCTTAGCTATTTGTGTGCCCTTCGATTAGACTTTACAAAAGCTATGGACAAGATCTGCAGGATCCAATTTCTGGTGTTCTCTGGCTGCTTTTCATCTTTGTCTTTGGTGCTCAATAAGTGCCTACATAGGACAAAGGAAGGGCTCACGAATATTGTAAAGAAGGGGGAAATGCATTTTCTTGAAAAAGTACTATTTATCTCTCAGAGGAGTGTGATCTTTATCAGCAGAGGTAGGGTTAATATTTTGTAGGCAAGTATTACTTGTTGCTGGGAAACAGACTTTGGTGGCATAATAGGTAAAAAATATTAGCCTGTGGTTTGGAAAGAGCATCATGAAGAAGAGTCTTGATTTGCTAATTGGGGAGATTTCCCCTTTTGCATTGTGTCTGTGTCTGACAACAATAGATAAACAACAGTTTGTTTTCTTCAGAAGTTGTACTTCAATATTATAAAGCCATCTGACTCAAACTTTCTGAAGTACCTTCCTTGCCTTTGAACTAAACAGGCTGCTATTTATTGATTTCTGTGTTAGGTGGGAGATTTAATTTCTAGTGCCTTTAGTTTACACATACTAAAACAAACATAAAATGCTTATATAATGTATTGGTTCATTCAGTTTAGTTTAACAAAGAAGATTTAAGTTATAGGTGGTTAACCTTGCCACTTTCTCCCTTCCTCTTCTCTGTATTTCAAGCCTGAATCACCAGATCTCAGAAGACTGCAGGTCATTGGAAATTGTCTCTCAACCTCCAGAGTGTGTTTGCTTTGTATATATTTTTAATTTCTCCAAAGCTTAGGAAAACACATTCAGATTTCATAAGCAATTTTTTCCTGTGTGTGAACTCCTTCTGACTATAAATAGTAGGACACTGCAGTGGGTTTTTTTAAGGCTGGTATTTTTCCAGTGCAAAAGGATCAGCCCCCCAACTAAGATCTAAAAAATATAAATTAAAAAAAGGAGGACAAAAATAATAAAAACTACTCTTTTTCCCTGAGAATGACTTCTAGTATTTTCCTTTTTTCCTTTGTCTTTTCCTCTCTTTTTTTTTTCTTTAAAAAAAGTCTAAACCACATGTAAGCATAGAGGTCTGATGCCATGGGTTTTCATCCTGAAACACATCAATGACATATTATGAACTGTATTATCAGTGTCATTAAATGATAAGGTGGCAAACTCTATAGCAGATGTGACGTTTCTATATTTCTGTTACAGAAAGGATTTTAATAAATGATGACTGAGTGCAAAAAGTTTGTCTTTCTACATGAGAAGTTTTCCACAGAATATTGCATACAGCTTGGCTTGGCATCACCAAGGACATGTGAAAATCATCAAGTTAGTTAAGACCAAATATGAAAATGTATTTTGAGATCTCTATGCATTTCAAATGTAGCATTTGGAGTTTTAAAAATAAAGTTTCAATTTTCACCCACTTCCATTTAGTAGAAAAGGAGAAAAGAGACAGAGTGTGAGAAGGGAGGGTCAAAGTTTATTTTGCAAATTCTTTTAAATTTGTTTCATAAAACCAAGCCAGTGACAGATCACATCGGATGCCTTTTCTGTTGAATAGCTCCACATTTCAGGGTAAAGAACTAATATAAAAATTAGACCGAGAGTCTGGGGCCCAAATTGTTGGTATTTCTCACTATCTAAAAGAGGTTTGAATGGGACAAGTTAAGTAAACAAGCAGTAACTACAATAGCAAACTACTTAAAATTGTACTAGTTTTAAGTAGTTTCTTATTACAGTTACGTAAAACTGTACTAGTTTTAAGTACTAAAGAAATTTGTAAAAACTTATAACAACAACATGAAAATTAACTGCATCTTTCAGTGTAGGATTCCCTGTTGATTCCAGATACAGAACCTGCTTTACCTAAGAGGTAATGTAACTGTGTAATTTTCAAGTTCAATATTTGCCTTGCATTTGATGCAACTGGATGGAGAACAAAGAATCAGAATAGTGTCTCTTAAACACAAGAGCTCAAGAGTGACTAGGAAAGGATGAAGGAGAGTTCCAGAAAAATGATGTTACATTTGGTCCATATTTTTGTGAGACACTTAAGTGGGCCAGATAATTCATTATCCACATCTCAGTAGTAGTCAAGGACAGAATAAAGTTCACAGGAGAATTTGAATTACTTACTGTCACTTTCGCTTTATGACGTTTAGCTTTGGTCCTACATCTAAGCCTTCCCAATTGGCATATATGGTATCTATGCATAAAGCAATTTAACTCACTTGAGATGCATGGTGACCAGTTGCCTTTCTGCTGAAGGTTCTACTGGTGATGAGGGGCTGACAACTCCAATCTCTTAACTCAACAACTCCTGTGTTGTGCAAGTCATCTCTTCTGATATACCACCTATGGTATAATGTCTCCTCATTTTTTGTCTTTCTGTTCTGACTTCTGACAAAAGAAAATATTCCTCTGAGAGATGGGAAGGTAGAAGATGAGGTAGTATCTCAAAAACAGTGAAAATTTTGTTTCAACAGTGTAAATTAATCCCATATGGTCCAATGTAGGTGACATACTATTTCTTGTTGTTAGCAGCTGTTATTAGCAGACTTGAAAACCATTGTTTGCAAAAACCAAAAAGCATATAAGCAATAGAGACACATTCTTCAAAGTCTTGGATGGTTACAAATCTTTTCTTAGCAGTTATCTAGATGAGGTGCATCACAGCTCTTACATGCAACTGAGTGAGCTGATGAAAACCCAGGTCTTGTGTTTTGATTACTTAATTCATAACTGCAGAATTTGATGGTCTCAGAAATACTCATGAGTTTGTCTTTGCAATGTCTTTGTGAATTATGGAAACTTGACCTCTGAAGTGTGGATATGAAACTGGTGCACAGATTGATGAGAGGACCTCCTGCTGTTGCACAGTGAATCTGAAGCAGATTTAGGAAGAGGTGAAGAGTTTCCCAGTCCCTGACCAGATATCTTTAGCAAGTGTTGTGGGGCAAGAGCATGTCTTGAAGTAGGCATGACCAACACAACCACCTGATCAAGTAATTGCCTGGTGCTTCCCCTGGTCCCACCCTACTGCAGCTCTGTAGAGGCTATCTCCACTCTTGTACTGTTTTTCTGTCTTGTTCCTGTAGCTCATTCTATAAATGTTTTGCACTCCCACATGGGTTAGAGCAGTGGTGTCCTTCACCATATTAGAGCTCAGGAACAACAACAGAACCCTGGGAATTTTATGAACTCCAAGCATACTAGTCAGAAACACCTCAAACCAAGCATTCTCATGAAGGTATGTTTATGCTGATAGGTACTCCTGCATGCTGTGGAAGGCCCCTGAGTGTTGTCACAGTAACACATCCACATCACAGCCATATGATGTAGCCAAACACTTATGCACATCTTGGCATTCCTGAAATGTATGGGTTTGACTGCTATGTTGAATCCATGATTTCCTTACGCCATAGAGCATTCCTGAAGTTAAGGACAAGTACCTTTCCTGGGTCTCCGTAAGAGCAAAGGAAATTGCAAAAACCTGCTATGACTCCTTGCACATGAAGAAGAAAATATATGTATATGGGATTTTTGGTAAAGCTTAAGTTTCTGACTGTAGGCCAGCCATTCCGACAATGCCTTGAAAGCTGCTGGAGTTCTTAACCGTCTCTGCTAGAACAGCTGAACAAGAAGGAATACAAAAGCAATCAGACAAAATAGGCTCTGAAACTCATAAAGCAGGTGTGGACATCATGATTCAGATTACTTACTGTTGTAAATGTTACGATAGAACTGCAATGCTTTGCAAATGTGAGATATCTAAGCTTCATAATTTATATTTTTTCTCCCTTGTTTGTAATGAATGCAATTTCTTCACAGTCAGTAGACAATAAGTAAGTCAGTAGACAATAAGTTTTCCTTGTGATTTTTGCATTTGCATTTAAATGTAAAGAAACCATAACTTGTTTTTGTATGGATTTCAGGAACCATGTTACAGAATATGATGATAGTACTTTACAGATTGATGCATATTTGCTTCCACATTTGCCCCTACAGTCACACTTTTACATGTGAACACCACACACAATTTTTTTAAAAAAATGGTAAGAGTACACTTTGGGCTGTGCATTCTTATTTACCTGAATTATGCCTTAGGATGAGTGAGTGACACTTTTAAGAGCCAGAGGCTCTTCGTAATGCATAACCAAGGGGGATCTTTTTTCACACAGGTTTAGCCACCCACACTGAAACTATAGGTTAGTAAAAACTGAATGTTCTTCCTTTGTGGCTGGACCCACAGATCTATGTGACTGTTTCTTTTCAAAATAATCCTATTATAAATATTAATCTTATCCAATATTGTGTAAAGTCTTTAAAGTAATAGAAATGTTCTTTGTATAGATCCTGTCTCTTTTTGGACTTGTACAATAAATGTCCTGTGTTATAGTAACTATTTCTAGAAATTTCTGTTTAATCTCCACCACTGCATTTTTACATTTTAGGTTACTTACGTCTTTTGAAATGGTGTCATTTTTCACTACTTTCCTACTACCTTTTATCTTAATCTTGAACTGGATGGCTATAAAGACAAAAAGGTCTACATAGCAGCTTTTTTAGATAGTGATTAATAGAATCAGTTGGATTTTGCTGCTGGAGATATTCATCAAAGAAAAAAATATTGCTGCTATTTCTTAAACTATCATCAGACCAGTATTTGAACTGCAGCCTTCTGCTCCAGTTGAAAGGAAATATAAAACTGAGATTTATGTTACAGGTAATTTTACCCATTTCAGTTACTGCATATCTGTGCCATGTTTAAGATCTTCTTAGCAATGTAAAATTAGTTTATTTGTTGTATCTCTAACTGAACTTTATTCCTCGGCAAGGTGTAAAAGCAATTGCTGTTGTATTCTTAGCTATCTGTATAACCCATGAGAGATATTATCATTTTTCCAAGTGCCCTTCTTCATCTAATGTAACTCCTGTGAGGTATTTTAGCAATTAAAATGAGTGACTAGAGTCTTTCATAGTTTAATTTATACACTATTCAAACATTACTTAGGCAATGCTTTCATTCGGCTAAATTTGCTTGAGTATAATGGAAATTCCCCAATTTCCCCTTGAAAATTTGGATTTTCCATTATAGTAGTCTCTTCACAAGATTTCCACGCAGTGATTTGCATAGAGTTGGAAGAATTATGCACCTCTACATGTACCCATGGGTGAAACTTCAAGGGTCCGGCAGAAAGGCCAACTGAAAAAAAGAAATTCCAGATAGTAGGGCTTTACTTAAATTATTCAGGTCTTGCAGGTGTACAAAGATGAGGTTAAATCTCGGGACAATAATCTTCCCTGTAGTACTAGCTTCGAGAAAGGTGATAGTATATTTTTTTGCTATATTTCAGGTCCTGCTGTTCAAAACAGACTTTCAAAATTTCTTAGTAACAATGACAACAGGACTTAGTAGGAAAGATAATCTCTATCAGCAGCACTGTTCCTGTAATGTACTATGGATTCAGTCAGTCTCTGCAATGTGAAGAATGCGTGTGTTTAGAAGATAACTAAATACATAGTGTTTATATATTAAGTACCCACACTGAGTATACGTTATGAGAATGTATCTTTCTTTGAGCAAGGCATTTGGTCATTCCAGCAAATGTACAAATAAATTGCTTGGATTTTCCAAAGCAAATTGCAATTATGTCAATGTGTTTTTTCTCATACATGTACCCCTCCTGCCCTTTAGAAAGGGACTGAAAAGATAAATAGGTAGCAATCTCTTTATTACTTTCATTCTCCACAAAAGACAATTTTTTATTCCAGCATATGTCTATTTTGCATGAAAAATCACAGCATCTCAGGCAATACCTTAAAAGTGTTCCTTGGTGTTGCACTGCTGTAATGGTGACTCAGATTTTTCAAAGGATTTCTAGAGATGACAAACCAGGAGGCTGGGTGTCAGACCCCATTTCAAAATAGAGACTAGAAATAAGTGAATGTATTTCTGTTTATCTAAAGAGCAAATGTAAACTGAAATGATTGCATATTTTGTGTATGAACTGTTCATTGTGCACATATTATAAAGATATTAGTGAAAAAAGTAATCCTTAGACTTGCTGATACTAAACATTATTCATTTCCCAGGACACCTTCATGGGAAATCTGAACTGGTCACAGTAAGTAGGGATGAATAAGTGCATCTGTTCTGTACAGAAGGGTAAGAGTGTGGTATGAGATGGAAAGATGCTGCTAGTTCTTCTGTGTATGACTATGCTGTGTTAACAGATTTTCATTGCTTATGGAACTCAATGATCAAAACCTGCTAGTTACATCTGCTGCACTTCTAGCAATGGGTTGTCTGTGATTTAAAGCCAGTAGATTTTTTTTTTTTTGTGTTTCTGTCTTGAGATCCAGTCTTTGCTCTCTCTGAGGGATTTACCTGTCTTAGCTGGAGTGGCTACAGAAGACAGAAACTCATTAATGCACACACATGCATGCACATGTCTGCTGACAAGCCCAGTTGGATAGGATAGTTGTCTTTTAAGTATGAAAAGGAACAGAAGGCCAAAATAATTATGAAGGTGAAATATATAAATGGGAATTTCAGAAGTTAGGCAAAGGTAAAGGCAAAAAATCTTCAGAAAAATTAAATCTTTTTACGTAGAATTTGATTCAAATCACAGAGCACGTTATCTATTTGTGAGGTTTATCCTGGGAGATAAGCACTACCCAATAACACAGAAGGATACCAGTTAAAAGTGGCCTGATCCAGGAAAATATTTTAAGCAAGTTTAAGTAGCTTGAATAGGTGGCAATCTGGGTGTTTCATGGTGAGACAATGAAACAAATATAAGCATTTTCCTTGCTTATGAGCCCCTTCAGACATAAAACTCTGGTACCATAACAGAAAACTCTAATTTAATATATTTTAAAACTTGTTACACATCTGAATTATTTTTACCAGATATTCTTTTTCCCTATGGGCTTGGATTCTGGGAAGTACGGTTCATCTCCCACTAAACACTGCAGTCGAAGTCCTCACCTGGTGTAAAACACTGTAACTTCCTACATGGCATTGAGGCAAAGCATCCAAATTATTGACCTACAGGGATAAGTATCCCAGCTGTCATCTGCTCAAGCTATTTTTGTCAACTAAAGTGTTTTTCAAACTTAGTTTATTTTTAATTAGTACATTTATGTGGCTATATTCATCATGGGTGATCAGAGGATTTACACTAGTGGAAGACCTGACTTGCTGAAAATATACTTTGCTGCACTGAACACATGCCAGTAACAGCCCGTGACTATCTGTTTGCAGGCCTAATCACATTTTATTTGTACTGAATTTGTCCTAGTGGCTGCTGTTACAAAAGGATCATGGAACATGTGTTTGTTTGTTTTTTTTTTTTTTTTTTTTTTTTTTTTTTTTTTTTTTTTTTTTTTTAATTGTTATTATTTTTTATTTTGCCTGAAGTTCCTGCACTGAGAACAGTTGTGAATATTTTGTTGAATTAGCACATTTCAAAATTCTTGACATAGATTAATTCCTCTGCTATCATTGATTTTTTTAATTAATTATGCTTAAAGTTGTATAGTCATCTTCCAACACTGTGTGAAACATACACAAGGTGTGTGGAAGAGGAGGACAAAAAAAAAGAAGCACAATAATCAGAAATTCACAGGCGTTAATGTTAAAAAGAGATCACATTTAACTGAATATTGTTTTCCCTTGATGATCTTTTTTCTCACTGTGAACTCTGTTGTGTTTCATTCTCAATATGTTTTACCCAGAATCACAAATTTTGCTAAATG
This sequence comes from Orthonyx spaldingii, assembly GCA_013397795.1. Lineage (NCBI taxonomy): Eukaryota > Metazoa > Chordata > Aves > Passeriformes > Orthonychidae > Orthonyx > Orthonyx spaldingii. Next base: position 151,179 of record VZTJ01006499.1, read on the forward strand.
GATTAAAGGTTTGATTTAATCTTGGATTCATTATAAAACTGAGAACATTTCTATTGAATATAAGCAATGAAGAATGAATGTAAAATCCTCCGTGATGCCAGCTCAACACATCAAAGCAATTACTCCTCTGTAAAAAATTGACTCCTCCTAAGACCAATAAGTAGAAGCATGTGGAAAGTACTTATCAAACATTTTAACATTTTAGTAAAAATTTCCTTTTTGGTGTTTTTTATGAGGAAGGAGAAAAAAAATAAACTACATGCTATTTTGTATCACTTCATTACATTGATTGGAAGGACAGGGAAGTTAAAATTTCACCATTGTTACTGAAAGCCAATTTTAATCCAAAACTTGGTTCTATAAGACTGAAAGAAAAAAAAACTAAAGGAAATTTATGCCCTACTTTTTCACAAACTTTCATATAAAAATTCTTGCAATATTCCTGTATTTCTAATGAAAATTTGTAGAGGACAGGAACAGAAATGCAGAGTCCGATGGCAAGATGTATTTCTTTTATTTTTCTTGAGTAAGGGTTTCTCCAACCAGAATTTGCCAGTCATCATGATAGGGATTTTTTTTTGCATATTTTTCCAGCTTTTGTGATTTGTGATTCATTAAAGTATCTAAACTCATGCTGAACTAGACTAAAATTGTGTTGCAAAAGCGTTTGAACAGGGATTTTTGGACTTTGCTGAATTTGAAACATAGAGATCAAAACCAATAGCAAAATCATTTTTTATGTGTTGCAATTTGGACTTGGTAAAGTTCTGGCTTCTGAAATACTGGAAATTCTCTGTTAGCTTTTTAAGGGAAGGAAAATTCCAAAATAATATTAAAAATACTATGTAGAAAAGCTGAATGGAGTTGCCTACATATTCAGTTCATTTTATTTTCAAGTTAAATATAATTCAGCTTCATAAGACATTGTGTGAAAAATTTCTAATTGTAGTATGAAATTTGTCAGCTTGAGGTTGGTTTTTTAGACTCTAGAGGAAACATGATCATTCAGTATTTGCATGGGTTGTTGTTTGCCTTAGGACTTGCAAGCAGTTGATTTTTTATTGGTTAAGTTGTTGATGTTATTATTTTCTTGTGTCCTTCCATAAACCTGTTATGAAAATGATTTTATTGAGGAGACACACCATTACGATGATAAATATTCCCTCTTCCAGTTTAAAACTGCTATCCTTATCCTAGTGCTACACTCCTTGTGATAAAGGGTCCCTCTTCATCTTAGTTGTAGGCTCCTTTTAAGTACTGCAAGTCTACTATAAGGCCCCCCTGTGCCTTCTCTTCTCTAAGCCTCCCCATATGGGAGTTGCTCCAATGCACTGATCATCTCCATGACCCTCCTCATGACCCTGCTTGAGCAGGTCCATGTCTTTCTTATGTTGGGGACCCCAGAGCTGGATGCAGTGTTCCAGGTAGGGTCTCACCAGAGCAGAGCAGAGGTGCAGAATCCCCTCCCTCCTCTGCTGACCGCACTGCTTTGAGTGCAGCCCAGGACATATTTGGCCCTCTGGGCTGGGAGTGCACATGGCCATCTCCCACTAGGTTTTTCATCCTGCAATATCCCCAAGTCCTTCTCCACAGGGCTGGTCTTAATCCAGTTGAGATCACTCATAACCCAGCCTGTATCCATATCTGCAATTGCCCTGACTTGTGCAAGACTTACTTGATCTTGTTGAACTTGAGATTCATAAAAAATCCAGCACTAAAATCCTGTCAGCGTTCTTCTGGATGGTATCCTGTCCCTCTGGTGTGTCAACTTCACCACACACCCTGGTGTCATCTATAAATTTGCTGGTGAAGTGCTCAATCCCACTGTCCATGCCCCTGACAAAAATGTTAAATAGCACTGGTCCCTGAGGGACACCACTCATCACTGGTCTCCTCTTGGACTTGGGGCCATTGACTGCAATGTCTTTGAGTGCAACCATCCAGCCAATTCCTTATCCACTGAGTGGTCTACCCATAACATCCATGTCTGTCCATTTTAGAGACAAGGATCAATTGCCTCCTCCACAACTTCACAGACAGCACCAAGTTGGGTGGGAGCGTTGATCTGCTGGAGAGCAGGAAGTCTCTGCAGAGGAATCTGGACAGACAGAATCAATGGGCTGAGGCCAATTATTTGAGGTTCAACAAAGGTCAAGTGTTGGCTCCTGCCCTTGGATCAAACCCTGTGGAATGTTACAGGCTGGGAAGGAGTGGCTGGAAAGTGGCTCAGTGGAAAAGGACCCAGGAGTGCTGGTTGGCAGATGACTGAAAAACGGAGAAAAATGAAGAAAAAAATGAAGAAAAAAATGAAGAAAAAAAAAAAAATGAAGAAAAAAGGTATGGGGAATATATTGCCATAGGGTTAGAGATGGTTTGAAGAATATCACCAAGTGTAGGGAGATTAATTAATGTCTCAGAAAAACACTGACTCAATAGATATGAAATGCATATTTATGAGTTGTCACATTATATAATTCTTACTGCCATCATACTGCAATGTCTTACAAGGCTGAACAAGCATTACTTGGAATGCCACTATGACACAACAGAATCTATCACCCTGTTGGAAGATATGATAACTCATGCAAAACAGGGAATTAAATCACTTTCCTAAGGGAACTAAACACCATCTTCACCGCAAGTTTGTGAATTCATAGTATTTTTCCATACATTGTTTTACTAATTGAAAATGAAAAGGGGAGGCAACATTCATTGTGAAATGTACATTTCTGAGCTGTTTAAGCCTTAGTGAAGGATGTAAAATATGAATACTTTTATAAGTAACAGTTCTTGTTCCATGAGAAACTACTAAATAAACAAATTCTGTTTCAAAAATGGAGAGTCAATACATCTAAGATCCTATTTTCATACCTGTGAGCCAGCAAAACTCCACTAACTTACTTTTGGCAATTTTCCTGTTGAACTCAAATACTTTTCCAAATGCAGTACTATTATTATCTGATGTTCAGTATGCTCGTCTCTGTTGTTCTTTCCATGTTCTGGGAATATAGCTTCAGAAAGCAAGGTACTGTACTCTTGTGAAACAATTTGATTGCAATAATAATAATCAACATTATCATCATCATCATCATCATCATCATGGGAAAAAGACTTAATCTACTGTGTGTATCAAGACTGATACAGTAAGTTCAGTCTCTAACTTATTTCCTATACACAACAGCACTCAAATCAAATAACATGGTTTCCCAAAAACTCTTGCAGAAAAATGTTTCTTTATGTGTGGTAGCACTTAAGCTGGGGGGTTTTGTGTCACTTAAATATATTGGAAATGCCACAACCTAATTTTCCCCCCCTCAGGAAGATTAAAAAATAAATATAAGCACAGTAATTATCACTGTATGCATTAAGATATATTATCATGAAATGAATGACACAATTGCTGACATAAGATCTTGTTTTCTTTTGTTGAAAGAACTCACTTTGACAACTATAAAACCATTTTCCATTAAATTGTAATGAGTAGAACTATTTGGAACAATATGAAAGAAATACTGAGTGCCTAGAAGGTCATTTAAGGTGCTGAAATGTCAAAAATGACATAAATGTTCCTTCAACAATATGCAGTATATGCTGTGGTGGAAACTTCACACTACAGTAATATGAACTATGACTTCGGGATGGGTGAAGGGTGCTTCCGTCTCTCTTTTTGTCTTTGTTGAAGGTTGTGGTGTTGTTAGAACATCTAGAATAGTTACAGACGCTTGTAACTTTTAGGCAATAAATAAGACTTGAATAACTGTACTTGCTATTTGATTTAGCATGTAGTTTCATGTTTTTGTATTAAATTCCAGGAATATAGCAGTGCTGCACTCTATTTTTCGTGTCATGTGTTGATATAATTTTACTTTATAGCTGCACCAAGATTCAACGGGAGTAAAACAAAAGGCCTGCCTAATGTAACAGAGGATTACACACTATCCCTAAACTCTCTACCTCTGCTCTTCCTTGTTCAGGTGGTATTCATAAGATTCTCAGCTCCTGGTTGTACTGAACTCTATGCACTTAAACATTTATTAACAGTACTAAGCACTGACTTAGAAACTTTGCTCTTAAGATGTGAGTCCCACTGGAATTTGCAGGCCCATTGGAATTGCATAGTTTACATTCATATATGATTGTTGTGTTTCAAAAGTTTTTTCTGAGAAGGGTATACTTTTTTTCCCAATTAATTTTACTTTTACTTAAAGCAAAGCTATAAGAGAAAGGGGACTACTGTAGTAGTTATAGTTAATTAGAAATAGAAAAAAAAATCAGCAAAATATTTTTAAGGAAATTACAAATAAAAATTTCCATAGTTTCCAAAGTTTAGTGGTGATTGCATTGCTGAATGTTTTGACTCCTCCCGACAACAAAAAGTGTAGAATTAAATTAAAGTAATTACAATGAAAATTTCACTTTAGACTGCTGGTTCTGAGTCATTTATGAGAGAACTACCAATACTGTCAAGTGGTAACTGTTCTAAATTACTTGAAAATTAAAGAAAGGATAAATAAGAAAGAGAGAGAGGGAAAGAAAGAAGGAGATTGCAGAGTGAGAGACAGAGAAGTACAGGAATCTTGATCCTTTCTAGGAAAAGAAATAGACAGATTAGTTAAAGGCCCATGATTGTGAGTATACTAAAAGAAACTCTGGTTCAATAAAGATTTTTGACAATTTATTAGTTCTGAGTTGACATGTAAACCCTAGTCACGTTAAGTTTCAAAAACTCCTATAGACTGCCTAACTAATGTTAAATATGGCTTCATAATACTAAGTTTATAATTAAGTATATTTTTTATCTAGTTTTCACCCTCTCTCAAACATAGCCTGCATTGCTAGAAGATATCAATCAATGTCACTGTTATGTTATCACCTTTGTGCTCACTGGAATGATCAGTAAAACCAACAGGGTTTAGTTGGGTAAATATATCTATATCTATATCATTTCTATATATACATATACACCTTCTCATAGATGCATAAACACATTGTGGCTTGGTAATCCTTGGAAACTTTGAGGAAATTTCACGAAAGCCATCAAGATACCCAGGTCTTCTTAGATTCAACAGATAAGGACCTGTTATGTGAGAACCCTTAAAGAGATCTTCCCTTGCACACATCCACTTGTATTGCTATTTAATTTAAACCAGAGTACCAAAAATAAGGATAACAAGGAACAAAAGGGAACAAGTAAGTGAAGTAGGACCACATAGTGAGATCACACCATATATGCACTTGTGGATTAATTACTCAAATATTAATATGAATTCCTGCAAAATTAATTATAGCCAGAAACACAAAGCATAGAAACATGAGACTCCAAGAAAGTACTCAGTGACTTCCCATTTTTACAAGTCCCTTATATATCATATATGAATATCAAAGTTGTGGAAAAGAGGCACAATACTGCTGACTGGGTGTGATGAATCTTCCCCAGCTAAGAAACCGCTCTTGCACATTTCTTCCTGAAGGTGTGAACATGTAAACTGTTCCATCCCTTTAATTTACAAAGCCCCAGCCCAATCCAAATACTGACTGTACACAGACGTTTGTCTTACGTCTCCTCTAGTCCTAGTAAACAAACACTATGTTCCCTGTTATCTAAAGATAGTGATCAAATATTTCCCATTTGGACTTGTAAGAGTAGAAGACAAATGTCCTGCGGCTGCACCACATATACTCAGCTCTGCAAGACAAAGGATAACTTTCCAAGTGTTAGAGTATCCAAGATCTTATTACATTGATTTATGCCTATGTAAGTGCCTGCATTCTATGGTGTATCAGAATACTCAACCTTTCTTTTACTTTTACTTTCTTTTACAAGTAAAAGACACTTCAGGATGCTTTAGACCACTGAACTATCAAGGCAACCACTTTCTTCCCCTGCAAGGGGAGAGGCAGAAACAAAAAAATGCAGAACCTCCTCCAGTGAATTAAGAAAGAAAGATGGCCCAGAATTAGACTTTCTCTGTTGGAATTTAACAATGATGTAATGTGGTTTTTTATGTGCTAAATTGGCCCAAATTTAGATATTTTTCAAGCTACATTCCAAAATACCAACCATAACCATTGCATGTTAAGCACAAAGGTTGCACTCACCAAAACTGTTAGGTGTGTCTGTCTGTATCAACATGTACCAGAAAATCTGTTAATGCATACCAAAGTTGTGGAGTAGGAGGGAGCGTTGAATCTGGAGAAAAACACAGAGTTGTTTCTTTAATTTCTGGGCTTCCATTGCTGTCAGAAGTATGCAATTCTGTTTCAGGAACATGAAAAAAGGAAAAGCAGCCTCTATTTTGCTCAGCACAGCACTCTGAAATGTCACAAGGCGAGGAGCACTTTTTGCCACATATAAGCTGCCTTGCTGTTTCAGAGCATATGGTATGTAAGATCACACACTGTTCCATGTCTCCTACCATGACTAAGAGCAACAGGACAAGTGGAGGAGTTGAAGATAGCATTAATTTCAGACTTGCAAGCACTTATATTTAGATTATATTCCCTTACTTCAGTGAAAATGGTACTAATAGAAAAATTAACCCAGTGTGACAAACAGTGTAAGAACACCAGTCTTTGAAAGTGAGGCTGATGTTAGGCAGGATAATTATCCATCCTGCTAGCTTTAGGAAGCCACTTATCCACTGTGGTACTGATGTGCTGATGCATAGCACCTTCATTAAAGGAGGAGGGGTGAGGATACTGACAGAGGCTAAATCCTCATCTTACATTTCAATCCACATTTTGGACATTTGCAATTCCTTCAAGACAATCAAGCTACTTAGTTTCCCAAAGTACAAATACATTTAGAAGTGTTATTCTTTGTATCTTCAAAACAGTGTGACAATGTGTATTCATACCTTCTCTATAGTGAAGTGTTCATATGTAGTGTTCAGCTGGTATGGTTTAGGCAAGCAGTGTGGTTTATCAACAGAAGATTCAGGCTCTATTTTCTATTTCAATGTGTTCCAAGGAAACTGGAAGAACAATGGAAATCATTACTTTTGAAAATCCAGGCAACCAGACCTTGATTTGGCAGACAGGGATAGGGAGCAGAATAGAACCCCTGCAATTCAGGAGGAAGTAATTAGTGGCCTGCTGTGCCACTTAGACACTCACAAGTCTGTGAGACTGATTGGGATTCACCCAAGAGTACTGAAGGAGCTGGTGGAAAAGCTCAGCAAGCCGCTCTCCATCATTTATCATCAGTCCTGGCAAACCAGGAAGGCCCCAGATGACTGGAGGTCATGTGATGTGATGCCCATCCACAAGAATGGCTGAAAGGAGGATGCAGGGAACTGTAGACCTGTCAGTCTGACCTCAGTGCCTGCAAAGTTTATCAAGCAGATTGTCTTGAGGGTCATCATACGGCACATGCAGAACAACCAAGGGGTCAGGCCTAGCCAGCATGGATTCAGGAAAGGCAGATCCTGCTTGACCAACCCGATCCCCTTCTATGACAAGGGTGACTCCCTTGGTGGATGAGGGAAAGGCTGTGGATATTGTCTACCTGGACATCAGTAAAGCCATTGACACCATTTCCCATGGTATTCTCCTGGAAAAGCTGGGAGCCCTCTGCTTGGACAGACGTACTCTTCACTGGGTTAAGAACTGGATGGATGGCCGTGCTCAGAGAATGGTGGTGAATGGTGCTGCATCTAGCTGGGGTCTGGTCACAAGTGGTATTCTACTTAACATCTTTATTGATGATCTGGATGAGGGGATAAATTGTACCCTCAACAAATTAGACTGGACTGATGGGCTGAGGTCAAAGATATGAAGTTCAATAAGGTGTACTGTTGGGTTCTGCACTTGGATCACAACAACCCCATGAAGTGCTACAGGCTGGGGGAAGAGTGGCTAGAAAAAGACCTGGATGTGCTGGTCAACAGTGCCTGAATGTTAGCCAGGAGTGTGTCCATGTGGCCAAGATGGCCAGTGGCATCCAGACTTTGTATTAGCAATAGTGTGGCCAGTAGGACTTGGCCAGTGACTGTCCCCCTGTACTTGGCTCTGGTGAGATTACTGCTTGAGTCCTGTGCTCAGTTCTGGGCCCTGATGCCTAAAGGATTTTTTGCTATTCCTTTTTGTACCTTTTACACAGTTCTGTGTATCCACAAGTATTAGCATGCATACTTGTACTTTGTTAAGTCTGATAATTCAGCATAGTTCCAAGGTTTTGTAGAGTTAGGAGACCAAACATCCTCCTATCTTGAGGAGCCATGGGTCCTGCAGTAGAATGTGTTCTGTAAACTAGAAATTAGATCATCCAAGCCCCTTATTGGGCCACTTTGGTAGATATGCTAATGTGTTAGGTCTATAAAATGTATACCAATTGATGGGGGGTGAGCATGGATGCATGGTGGGCACTGCAAGGCCTTTCACCTTGGCGAAGTGGTGCATTGGACGGGATTCCTATTAAAATACTGAGGTAATTAACCCCCAACCCTTCTACTGTGTCTGGTTTTTCATTCCCAAGACCAGAAAAAGGCATCAACCCTCTAGTTCAAGAAAGACATTGAGGTGCTAGAACATATCTGGAGAATCACAATGAAGCGTCTAGAACACAAGTCCAATAAGGAGTTGCTGAAGGAGCTGGGGTTGTTTAATCTGGAGAAAAAAGGGGCTTAGGGGGGATCTTAGTGCCCTCTGCAACTCCCTGTAAGGAGAGTGTAGCCAGGTGGGGTCAGCCTCTTATCCCAGGCAACTGGGACAGTGACAGGACAAGAGGACACAGCCTTAAGCTGTGCCAGGGAAGGTTCAGGGTGGGCATCAGGAGGAATTTTTTCACAGAAAGGGCTGTTAAATATTAGAATGGACTGCCCAGTGAGGTGGTGGAGCCAACATCCCTAGAGGTTTTCAAGAAATTACTTGCAGCACTTAGTGTCATGGTCTACTTGACAATGCAGTGATCAATAAAAGGCTGGACTCGATTATCTTGGATGTCTTTTCCAACCTAAATGATTTTGTGATTCTGTGACTCACTCCATGATTTTGTTACTCTTTGATGTGAAGCTGAACACTCTTACCCACTTTGGATCATAGGTGCAGTATTTTCTTTCCCTCTGTTTTCACACACCTTCACTGCACTTCAAAGCTATTAGTGACTTTGTGAGTGCATCTTCCAGCTTACTTGGAACTCTTGCATGCAGGCTATCTACTCCTATGGACTTGTATGGGTCAAACTCATGCAAGCCTACCCTGACTGAATCCAAATCTATTGCTAATGGTTCTCTTCCTTGAAGTTAGTTCCTAAATGCAGAGTCATGGGATGACTTTCTTGCTGAAGTCTGACATTTGGGATGTGGAAAAAGGGAAAGACAATGTGGAGAACTACAGGATCATCACCAGAGTATGCAGGGGTATGATCAAGGAAGATCAAGGCTCGTTTGACATTGAATCTGTTAAGGGATATCAACAACAACAAGAAGGGCTTCTACAAGCATATCAAGAGCAAAACGAAATCTACTGAAAATGGGCACCTCTGCTAAATCACATGGGTGTCCTGACAACAGAGACACAGAGTAAGTGGAGTTACTGAATGCTTTCTTTGCCTCAGTATCTACTACTGAGGTCAGTCTTCAGGGGTCCCAAACCTTGGAGGCAAGAGAGGAAAGCTGAAAAAAGAAAGACTTCCCATGGTAATAGAGCTGGTTTAGAGACTGGCTGGGAAGAATTAATACCCACAAATCCATGGGCACTGATAAGATACAGATAAGCACCCACAAGTGCTTAGGGACCTGGCAGATGTTATTGCTAAGCCAGTCTCCATCATCATTAAAAAATCATGGTGAACAGGAGAGATGCCCAATGACTGAAGAAAAATCAGTGTTAATCCCATGTTTGAAAAGTGTAATAAAGAGGACATGAGGAGGTACTGTCTAGACAGCCTCACTTCCATTGCTGGAAAGGTGATGAAACAGATCATTGTGGCGCTCATCACCAAGCCTGTAAAAGAAAAGGGTTTTGAGAGTAGTCAGCATGGATTCACCAGAGGGAAATCATGCTTGACCAATCTGATAGCCTTCCATGATGACATGGCAGAATGGGTGAACAAAGAAAGAGTGATTGTTGTTGACTACCTTGACTTCAGCAAGAGTTTTGGCACTGTCTCCACATCTTCATGGGTGAGCTTAGGAAATGTGAGTTAGGTGAATGGACAGTGAGGTGGATCAAAAATTGTCTGAATGGCAGAGTTCAGAGGTTTGTGATCAGTGGAGTACAATTCAGTTGGAGTGTAGAGGTAGAAGCTCTTGTTGCCCTTGACCTGTCCCAACAATTTCAGCTCCACTGAACCTTTACCTTTCCTCATACCATCTCTGTATGCCTGGATAGTATTTCTAAGTTCTTCCCTTGAATCCTTTCCCATTCACCACTCATATGCTGCCATTTTGTGTTATAATTCTGTCATGAGTTTCCCACTAACCAAGTTGCTCTCCTGAGATCCTGCCTAAGCAAGCATTCTTGTGCATCGACTTCTCCATCTTTGAAACCTATTTCTTAGTATTAAGCTACTCTGTGGTTGAAATTTCATCTGCATTTATCATGTTGTGGTGTATTGATTTTCAGTTTATTCTGTCGGTTGGAGCCCAGCACCTTGGAAATAAAGATTTTATCTTTGTTTTCATTCTGCTTTGGAGATGAGACATTATCTGGTGTTCCAAAGAGTTGACTGTGAGACTTGTCTTTTTCTGGTTTGAGAACAGCTTTTAATATAATCACATATATTACTAGACCATGAGCACTGTTTTTGCAGAGTGGCAGGGTTTATTAATTGTTATCAGGGTTGCAAAAATCCCTTCTCAGATGAAAATTTGTTTTGTACAGATTGAACACGTATAAAGAATGAACTACCTAGAATAAGGCAGGTTCTCATATTAAAAAATTCTTGAAATTTAATTAATTTTTGTTTGGTTTTCATTATTAAACTCCTTTTTGTGGTAGCTACTGTGTGAAAGAGAGGTATAAGCTGTGTGAAAAAAAGAGACCTTATTCTGTCTGAGGGAAAGAAAGTAAGCAACCATGTAAAGACAATTTTTCCCATTCTTCCCTCTTTGCTCAATCCTTTTTTTTGAGGGTACCCCTGCTCTTGCCAAAAGCCACGTATTTTAACTGAAAGGCCCTGAGCTACAAGATAGCAGGGATTAGGTTGGAGAACTGTCTGTACTTTAGCACTGTCAGTAAGATTTCAAAAATATGAAAGAGAGCAGGGATTCCACAAATGATAAGCTTCTCCAGATGGGTGACTGCTCCTAATTGTTCATATGTTAAGGGTTAAGACCAGCAGGAATTATAGAATTTTTGATTTAATTAGTTTGTTTAGGGAATAAACCATTATTTGTCTCAATTTCCTTTTTTATTCATCTCTATTACTATTTATTCTTATGATAAATAATACAAAAATACATTGATGCAAAATACTTTGCACTTATGAGAATACTTCTAATCTAAGCACTGCCTTTTTTCTCCCCTTGTTTGCTCTTTCTTTCTAAGCTTTTCACCTGTCTAAGACATCACACAAAAAGACACTATCAACATGTCAAGATCAGACTTTAAAAGGAAATATTTATTTGCAGAAATTGTGGTATTCATTCCTTTTGTGAATTACTTCTGTCTAAGAGTGTACATGTCACTTCTATGGATTGCTCAATCCCACAGGAGGTCATCCTGAATAAAAATTATTGTATTCTTCATTTTATTTTCATAGCTAAAAGCTGGAAGTGCTTTAAATTCTCAAAGCGATTTTGAAATAATTGGAGCTTAATATGCGGTAAGGGTGTCCTTCAGTGCAGAGGTGTTTTGCTTCTGTTTTTTCACACAGACATCTGTGAATCACAATAGATTTACTATCTAAGAGTCTCAGGTCATTATTTCAGAGTTGTTTCTGAATTGCTGTGACACCAGTAGATATACCTGTGTAGCATATTAGGAATGGTGATCAAAGATATATTCTGACTCTTCAGTTATGGCTCCCCTCTCTTATCTATTGTAGTAATCCTGAAAAGATAATAGAACATATTGTTGGTGGACTGGCTTTTTACTTCTAATCCTGTAAAGATAATAGGGCATGTTATTAGTGGACTGTGTTTTATTTCTAATTATTTCTTGCAAGTTTTATGAGTGAGTGAAATTAGATTATTTGAGCATAATGTCCACTGTTAAAATGTAAAAAGAAGAAGTTTGGGTTATTAAATACACAACCCAGACTAAAATATTTACCAATCAGAATGAAATGTAAGAAAAGATGCTTATACCTAGACACAAAGTTTTCTTATTTTTTTAAGGAAAAGATCTGAAAGCAGTACCCACAGAGACTTCTATCTATTCTCAGGAAATATACTTCTGGTCACTTCAGATCTTTTAGCATTTAGACTAAATACGTGGTTATTAAATTTTAGACCTGCATTTTTGGTACACACTGTGTCTCAAATTTGATGGTCTATTTTAAAAAGTAGTAATATAATCTGATATTGTTATTATTCATCTCAGTGAATTAGAAACACATTAAGATTTACTCTTTTCCCATATTCCTTGGATAATCTATCTGAACTGTTACAACTATATAAAATTCTCCAGATTTCCTTGAAAATAGCAAGTTCTAATTTGTAAATACTGTGAGTTTCTCTAAAGCATTGCATACCCTGAAGCATGTCCACATCACTTTGTAGTAATATAGAGAACAGTTGATGGAAAGTTTTCTTGGCCACCATGATAATTCTGTGCTGGTGCTTCCAAGTAGCTGCACCCTTCATTGGATTGTAATTAGCAGTTGGGGTCAGGCCTGCTAAGGAAAACCAAGGTCAGATCCTAAAGAAATTTTTGCAAATTCTAATAACACTTCCCTTGCCTTGCTTTTCTCCACTCTTTTGATGTTATAATTTGTTAATTACAATATCCTCCTTTAATTTTCCTGAAACTGGATGTGGTATCAGATCCATGTACATTTGCAGACTACATAGTATACTTATTAGTTATATATTTTTTCTTAACCATAACTCCAATCAGTTAACTAAAATACACTTGCTATGTTGAAAGTGCAGCTGCTGACTTGGCATTCTTTTTTGTCCTGCAGTGGACTATGTCTGTTGTGTGAGTATTGACCTTTTCTTTTCTACATCATTTTGACTCTCCAGTTGAAGCCTTTCATTGTAAATGGTGATAAAACCTTGAGAGAACCACATTTATATGTCTACTGCTGCACTTAGTATTAGATGATAACTTGAGACATCAAAGCATTTGCAAGTGAGGTACTATGTAGTGTCATTTGTATTCACCTCTGGCAGATGCTGAGCCTCTGTTCATTTCATCAAAGGACTATTTATGAGGCTGTAAAAAAGATTAGTTTCTCCGAATAGTCTCCAAATTAAACTTTTGAAACTTTAATGTTGGCGCACAAGAATAATTACAGTTATAAACCATTAAACATTTAGAGAAAATTTATAGTATTGGAGGAGAAAATTTGCAGCTGTGGTTAAATGCAATAAATTTTCTCTGAAGAGCATTTCCGCAGAAGCATTTCTTTCTGAGAATTAAAAAATGTAGTGTTTTATTAACAACACCAAGATTCACAGATGATGTCTTTAGATATTAATAAGATAGGAGGATTCATATTTTTATAAAATACTGTCAAAAACTTATAATGCATGATCACAAACATTGGTATTTTTTGGTTGGTTTGTTTTTATATCACCAAGTATGGCGCTCTGAATTCACTTGTTATGTTAGACCACATATGCTATGTGATCCTAGAAAGGAAGGCAGTAGTTCACAATTTTCTTCCACAAATTACCACATACCTTCAGAGCAGTTAACATCTTTGAGGCTTAGTCAGTCCTTTAGACAATCCTTAGACAGTTCCTATTTTTCTCTGTTACCATTCCTGTGCTTTAACATTATACAAAATAATCTCACTTTGATCCTCCAAATTTGTCAAATCATAGAGAAAAATTTATGGAACTCTACCTCTGCTCAACCTCTTGATACCGAATGACTGTCTGTTTTCTAGAAATATCCTCAAATTAAATTAGTTTATTTGAGACAAAGTCCAATACCTGTGGAAAGAAGCAAAAGGAGTCACATTAATATATCTGGGCTTTGATTCATGCTTATTTTGACTTTAATAATTGCATGCAACATCTGACACTTTGGAAATACTGGAATTTTGTCCTTGCAAACAAAATAGGATAAAACATATTTCCTTTCAACACTTTATGCCCAAAAAGAAGCGGAAGTATTTCAGATTCCTTAGCTACTTTTCAGTTTGACTGAGTTATATCATTCGTTGTTCACAGCAATCAATCATAAACTTACAATTGTTGAAAGAAGACAGTAAAACCTATCACTGAAATAGAGTAAATAAAAAATATCTAACTAAACAGGTAAATTAGACTGTAAACATTTTGGTGAGAGACTGTATTTTTTATATGTTTGTACCTTACAGTAGGACATGGCAATGATCTTACAGTATAAGCAATGATGTATTGGTATTTTGCAACAAATAATCACAAATAAATATAGTTATATAATTTATTATGCAGACTTTGTGCCAAACTCTGTTGCATGTTTACATTATGACAAGCAACACTATATAGCATAAAAATCTCAAATTTACTTTCACAGTACGATGCTATTTCTGCAATCCTTTATTAATGAAGACTGGGCTTATTAAAATCATATTGATAAAAATACTGATTTGGGCAGTATTTGCTAGTCTTTTAATCTGTGAATGAGAAATAAATAAATAAATTTTAATGGAGAATCAGACTCATAGTTGTCTTCCCTAGATTTAGATATAATTTTTTCAAAAGTAGTAGATGCTACATAGCATTCTTGCTGAGACGGTTCAGATGTTACAGGTCTCAACCCAAGGTCTCTAAAGAATGTATGTAAAGAAAACACAATGGTTTCCTGTAAACTGGGGAACACTTTTGTAAGAGACTTGAAGATGAAAATTAACTCAAACACTGTTAAGATCACTGAAGGATTTGCCCACTCTAGAAAAGTGTGTAAAGAAGCAAATACTCATCTGCACCACTGAAGCCCACCCTCTCTGCAGAACATGCCTTCTGGATTCTGGGAATTTGGACTGTGAGTTAAGTTACCTAATAGGAACTTAAGATAAAAGTGGTACTGTTATCCAAATATCTCAGGTCTAGGTAGAAGCAAATAAGGCTGGGGGACAAGTATGTATCCACAAGGAAAGCCACCTCAGAAGCTGTGCTGAAGGTCGGTTCTGGCTGGGTCCAGAGTGGGGAGGCCATAGCCCCCAGAAAAAAGATGGGAGGCCCACCTACTCCAAAATGAAGAAAGATGGAGCATGGGACTAATTGACTTGGAAAGAACCAGCTAACCAGCAAATGAAGTGACTGTGTAGTCAAAGTGCATCAATTACTTTGTTAAAATATATAAGTGGTGAGAGAGAAGTTTCGAGCTATGTCAGGACCCCCACCAGTGAGAAGCTGGGTGAAAAGGACCAACAGATTCTCATCTGGATACACAGAGTGGTGCCTATATTTCTACTTAATCTCTCTCTCTCTCTCACTTTCTTACCCTACTTCTCTTTTCTATTTCTATCTCTATCTACCTTACACTTATTGTTAAATAAAATCCATACTGTTGACTTCAGTATATGGCCTTATTTACACCTTAACTCTGGGAGGGACATCTCTCACTAATAATCAGATCTTAGCAACCATGTTATCTGGCAGAAAAATGGAGTGAACATAATGCATGTTTACATACATGAGACCACAGCTCAAACAGTAAGTGAAAGACTCAACTGATTTTGTATCATCTCATTTTTCCTTCTGTCTTGCTTTCTCTTATCACTTCTATGCATTTCACATCTTTGTAAACTTTCACAATAGTTCATTAATTAAAATTAATCTTTTCATTTAAGAAGCAGTGAAAAATGTTTTGAAATTACTTTTCTACTTAAATGTGAGGATTTTTTCGGAGCAAGGATATAAGAGAAGGTGACTTGTCTGATACAATTTATTAATTTACACCAGCTGACAGAGCAAATTAATCAGAACTTGCTGCCTGGCAGCATTAATAAGTGTTCAGATTGATCGAAAGTCTGGACAGGTGAAATCAAGTCATTCTAGCAACATATTGATAGTTATTGACTGTAGTCAGGACTTCAGGCTTCCTTTGTACTGGCTGTTTATGATTCTGGCTGTACATTACAGACACAATCAAAATCAGATAGACCAGATAAATACTGGTCTATCTAAATAAATAGATTATGGATATTTTATTTAATGGGATTTTGTGTCTCACTATCTTAGATTTCCCCACACAGGTAATCAAGAATGCAATATTATGATAGTTTCTACCAGTCACCAGAAAGAAATCTGTTTTATACCTCCAGATCTAAAGGAACATTATATTAAGCATACTGCTGATGGATGTATCCTTTGTAGAGGATGGAGACGAAAAATGAAAAAAAAAAAAAACAAAACCAAAACCAAAACCAAAAAAGAACCAACAGAGAAAAAAGCCCAGTGAAAACAGTAAGGGAAAGACCTTCAAATAACCTCAGCCATTTAGGTTTATGCAAAAAATAAAGAAGATAACTGGAAAAGAGAACATTGATTTTAACATTGTTAATTCTTACTTTTATAAGGTTTATATGCACAGAAGTTGCATTACATATCAATATTATGTGTTGTAATACAATTAGCTAAGGGAAATACAGTGATGGATTACAGATTACTATAATTTCTGTGCTACAAAGCTATTGTAAGGTTGAGATGGTTTCAAGAGATGCCACTCTTGCTACTGGTGCCATGATTCCTGAGCAATGATCGCAACAGTTAGCAAATACATATTGATTAGTATGTTACTAAAATGCAATTTTGAAATCAAGAGGTAGGACAGCTCAATTGTAGCTAGTGCATGTCCAGTCTACTGAGAGCTGCAGATATTCCTGTCTGTGAGGGAAGATGGAGAGACCCTTTCATGCTGATATAATTATAAAATATAAAATGAGTATGTCCATAAAAGTCACTCCTCTATTTCCTCTGCTTTCAAATAATGAAAAAAAACCTGTTTCAGAATGAAAATTTTCTTTGTGCAGCAGATATGTGAAACTGCTGACTGACTGATTGAGCTAAGCTAAAGGTAATAATTATGGTTTTTACGTTTATGTGACAGAAAATCTCCCTAGAAATAGCTCACCTGATAAGGGTGAGCTCTTTGCTTTCACTAATCTGATACATAGTTATCAGCAAACTGTAATAAACCTAATTTCTTATTTGTCCTAGGGATGGTTATAGACTTTGCCATATGACAAGAAAATGGTTGTTTATTTATGCATGACTATTTCTCCTTCTCTTAAGGAAATTCATGTATGGGAAAGTCACATGTTATATACTGGCTTCCCTAATAATGGAGGGCTGTGGTGCGGATGTAGGTCTAATTCAAGTGCTTTTTTATTACATTACTGTTCATTTTTAAAATTATTTTTCTAATTAGAAAATAGGCATATTTTATGAAGGGCTATGTTTGCATATTCTGATATCTTCTTCCCCTGCATAAGTTTGTGAAACTTTCTTTTCTCTTTCTTCTATGCTAAATGCTAGATTGGGGAAACCTGTCAAAGAAAAACAAGAATTTAAAGTTTTCTAGACTGATGCTGCCTTACTTTTTCAATAATAACTGCTACTGCACATTACATAATTCATCACATTCTTAAAAATTACTCATGCCTGAAGTTCTTTCAACTTTAGGAAGACAATTTATAGACTACAGTGCTAGGATACAGGATAGTGCTGGGATAGTGGAAGTATGACAGTACTAACTACCTTAAGTAAGAAGATGCTGAGTATTTATTGCTGGGGCTCCTATTAGGGAACCAAAACTTTATTATCGAAGAAATATTGAACCACTACTGCAATATAATTAGCTATGGAGGATCCAGTTCAAATCTACTGTTTCATTTATAATGACATAATAGGGGTCAAGCATTTGTAAATCACATAGGCTAATATTCTTAGAAGACCTAGGAAAACGTGAACGTGAGTAGATTAAGCTTAATTTTTATTTATGTGCATATTAACAAGATGGAAAACTACTCCTGTGGCCAAAACTAAAAAATGGTGTTGGATCATATTAGTATACTAATTTTTTATTGTGTTCTTTTTTACCCATCTCATTAAAAGTGAATTGTAGAAGTATGTGTCTGCTGTAAAGAAGTAAGTAATCCTAATGCACTAATGCACACTATGAAGTACAGTCATCCCTGCAATAAAACTCAGCAGCTGCACCATAGGTCATGCACTGTGGCAAAGAATGACAGAAATAGTGGATGAAAACATTCCTTTTTTTTTTTTTTT